>JAUPFP010000025.1:3247732-3601947 GCA_036925085.1 Brachycybe producta | reverse complement strand
AGAGTTACGATAAAGTCTTTATACGGTCGTTTCTGTTCGGAAAATTCTCGAAGGATCTCTAACCAGAGTTCTGTGAACTTTACGACAAATTGCGGAACTTCAATTTCGCTTTCGAGCCAACACGTTTCTTCGTTCTTCTCTTGCGAATCTTCCTCTCGGTTTTCGTCGCTCGACTGCGGTGATTCCGATCGAGGTTTCTCTTCTTGTCCTAGCGTGTCTCCCATTGCTCCAACAGTCGTTCTCTTCTTTTCTTCGCTCGATCTTTCTCTTTCCGATCGGCTGCTTTCGTTGAGTGGACTCGTATCAGTCAGATGTCCTTTAGAAGACAATTCTTTGTCTCCCTTACCTTTTGCAGGACCTTTAACTATAATAATAGTAAAGGACAGCTCGATTAGGATAGAAAATATCTCGATTTGTAATGCGTCCCGGATAGTACCGGGACGTAAAACCGTTTAATACGAAATAGAATGTAACTTGAGTATTTTTTTTCGTGTTATACGAATTTCGATTCTAATTTTTGTTATGCTATTCTACGGGACGGGAGTATTAAACATTGTGTTAACCGTTTTCGTGTTAGCAAGAAACAAAAATATTAGGATCTCTTTCATTTTGTGTTAAACGGTTGTGAAAACCGTTTAACACATAATGGAGAGGACCGTAATATTTTTTTTTCTTGCTAAAAGAATTTATCCCATTCTAAAGGAACGGACCAAAAATATATTTTGTGTTATCCGAATTTTCGGGTTAAACGGTTTTCACTGTATTAAATAACATAATCGGAAAATTTAAAGAATTCTTGCAATTCACGACAAATTTTAGGGTTAAAGTCCCTAAAATACCCTTCTATATAGGGAGGTCTTCTGTTCTAGTCAGTCATTGGTCAGCTTGACCTGCGATTGGGGTGTCAGACTCAGTCGCCCTTCCCTGGAGCTAGAAATTAAAAAAAGACAGGCACCTGTAGACAGCTTCAGAATTTCTTTGGCTCCACCCTTTTATGAGCGTCATCTATTTCTAATTGGTTTCTTACTGGGTCTGATGTCACATGCCCCGCCCTTGTTTATTTCTAAATGGTTGATATTTGGTCTGACGCTCATAAAAGGGCGGAGCCAAAGAAACTCTAAAGCTGTCTACAGATGCCTGTATTAGAAAGTGGCACGCGAGGAGAGCTCCAGGGAGAGTCTTATGACAGGTTGGTCACTTGAAAAGAATTCAAAGACAATCTCTTTTTGAAGTCATAGTTTTATTTTACAAAAAGTATATTGAAAAGCAACCCAAGAGTTTTAATTTAAGAGAATAGCAACAATTAAGAGACCCTCTATTGGTCCCCCAACATCGGTGGCCCTGAAAGAATATTCAAGTTCCCAGGACCAGGACTAGACGGTCCCAACTTCAGAAGTAAGGTGGCCCACCTTACTTCTGAAGTTGGGACCGACTAGTCCTGGGAACTTGAATACTCTTTCAGGGCCCTGGCAAAGGATAGATAGACTTCTAGGAGTTTGACCAAACTGGTCAGAACTGGCTCCCAGAATGTCACAATATGAAAATACTAATAAATTAAAATATTATTATTGATTTATTATATTAAGTGATTCAACTACCACTCTAGCTTCTAAAACACGGTTAAAACACCTAAATATTTCTTAATGTTGCTCGTAAAACTCAGAATAATAATAATAATTTCAATGAGTCTTCATAAATCAACCTTGATTTACAATATGAAAAACAAAAACTGAAACTTCCAATAAAATTTTAGATCATTTTTAATATTTTTGGGGGTCACTAAGGGGTCATTTTCTTTAGACCCGAATTCAAGAAGAAAAACTTAGCTCTTAACCGTCTGAATAAAATTTCACCATAAAAAATAACGTTATATTCAGTACCCTTGAATAGTTATTCTATGTTGGGAACCTATTTCGAGAGTTCAAGTTCAAAATTTGAATCTTGAATTTGTAACTTATCATCTTATAGTAAGCGAAAACGGTTATGTAGTTTTGTATCCACTCTGTAAAGTGCCCATTTACTACCTAGAGGGCGCTTCACTTCACTTTATAAAAAAAAATGGCGGGAAAAAAAACACAAGCGCAGACGCTGCTATTGGTTGCCATGGCAACACTTTACCCACAAACATTACTAAGAAAAATTCTTTTAAAAAGTTTTTACAGCTGTGTGTTTACAAACTGTCTATTAAAACCTGTTATCTGATAGCTTTTGTTATCTGTAAAGGTTGTTTCGACAATGACATCATTCAGAACAATAAATTATATTACGGCGGTGTTATATTACAAGTGATAAAATACAAACACCGGGGAAAATTCCCCATCTAAAAACATGGCTGCGAGAGGCTACAATAACCACATAAGAAGAATATAATCCGATCGGGAAATTAAAAGACAATCAGTCACGAATACAAATATTAACATTGAATTCTTACCTTTTTCGTTTCGTTTGGAATTAGAATGCATTGCAATAAGTTAACACCACAAAAGTTAATTCTATAAATGAAATAAAATAATCAAATCAGACTTTTAAAATAAATTTCAGCGGATTAACACAATTTGCGAAAATAATAAAAGTAAAATGACGTCGTCATTCAGCGCATTGATACTAATGTAAGAATGCCAAGCGATCAAGTCGATTCAAGTGGTAGCGATACGCAACACTGACAATAAGCATTGGGGGACTGGCGACTAGAAAATACAGGCATCTGTAGACAGCTTTAGAATTTCTTTATGTCCGCCCTTTTGTGAGCGTCAAACCAAATATCAACAAATTAAAAATAAAAAGGGTGGGGCATGTGACATCAAACCAACTAGAAATTGATGACGTTCACAAAAGGGCGGAGCCAAAAAATTCTAAAGCTGTCTACAGATGCCTACCTAGAAAATACGTTAGGCTTCGTTCGAGCGCTCATTTATAACGCTACATATTTATACCAGCCGTAACCAGCGGCACATGCGTAGACCTGTGCGCCGTAGCATATTAATCGGCGGCGGCGGGCGAGGGTAAATACGAGCAGCGGCGGCGACTACCGGCGTCTGGAATTGAACATATCGAACAAATATATCGATTTATCGAATGTGGTAATTATCGATATAAATTGAAATCGATAAATATCGAATATAAAATCATTTCATTCCTATGGCAGTTTTTGAAACAAAACCAACCAAAACAAATTTGAATTCGGCGGCCGCAGTCATACACCGGCGGCGAGTGGCGGCGGGTTTTAAAAAAAAAGTACAAGCGGCGAGCGGCGGCGTTTTTAGCTTCAAAAACACCGGCGGCGGCGGTTTCGCCCGGCGGCGCACAGGTCTACACATGCGCCACTGTTTATGACGTCATCACTTGTAATGATGGTATTCAAAAGCTATCCAACTTTCTAGTCACTATACGCTTGTTTAGTTCGGTAACTATTATAGAGGGGAAGAAGCCTCCATTATGATTGGACAATGAATGTCAGTCACAGTAAAGATTGTTTATAAGGAATTTTAATTAGCAATTTCTTAGAACCAAATTTCATTACCTTTTTTTTACGTAAAAAATATTTACATAAATTACAAGTTTACTACTCAATGACATTTTTTTATTATTTTCGCGCGTGACTTGAAGACTTCTCGATTTAGGAGAATACGATAGGGTTGGGTTTGAAACTTATGTACTTCATATTAATGATTCAATGACGAATGAAAATGAATGTTTTCCCTCTCCTTAAACGGGACGTAAAATGGGCGTGGTCATATGTAGTCAAATTTTGATAAGGCTGGATTCACACGGTAAATTTGAACTGGTTCATTTCCATCCTCTAGATTTTCACTTCAATTTCAGGTTAAAAAAAAGCGTAGGTTGAAAAGCCCTGTAGCATGGAAATATAATTTATTCAAATTGTAATCATATAGGCACCCCAAGGGGTGTTGCAACTTGCAACTAAAACACCTATTGTTTAGTTTGCAACAGGTAATAACAATGGCTGGGGCCATTAAATAATGAGAAGGTGGTAAAGTTATTAAAAATGGAAAAAATAATAATAAATAATATGAAAAAATAAACAAAGAAAAATTGACAGATTTTGAGAGAGAATCCAGGATTAAAAAGCTACGATGAACAATCCAGAATTAATCGTCTGTACCCACCCCAGCTTAACAGCCCGCATTTATAAGTGATTGCAGAGGAGTTTGTAGGTGACGTCACTCGTATTGGTTAACGTAGAAGTTAAGTTGAATGACGTCATTGGACCGTATCGATGAGTCGATGCATATCCTCCTTATCCTAAGGATAAGAAGGCTATGGTCGATGACGCGCTTGTCTTTTTAAGCGGGATAATGTTTTTTTGTTGTTGCTGTTTTCGTGGACGATTGAAGGTGGCGCCACACACGCACACGACCAGTGCTGTCGTTTCCAAATTCCATTTGTCAGCTGGCAACCATGTGTTTTATAGAAGGCCATGTGTTTTGTTGTAAGTTAGATTAAGCGGCGTTTTTATGACTTTTCAACGAAAAAACGCGACGTAGACTCTTACTTTATTGTACGTATTATGTGTTATTCGGCTGTTCGAGTGTTATTTTTTTAGTGATTATTGATTAATAAATAATAATCGACGGGGGAAAGTTCATTTCAATGCAAAAGCAGAACAGAAAAAGTTCTTAAAAGTATATTTATTCAAGTCTTTTATATTTTACAGTTCTCTGTTGAGTAACATGACACTTAGTTAACCCCCCTTCAACCCTAATTTTCGATAGTTTTTCTCTACATTTGGAGCTGCTAGCCTTCAAGCCAAGGGAGCGGAGTTAGGGGGGGGGGGGCGTGCTATTTTGATGAACGGCGGAACAGTTCAGAAGAGGAGTAGGAACAGTCCGACGGTTCTTGCAGGGGAGTCTGAGGGGCGCAACCTCCCATTTTTTTTAAAGAATTATTTCATCAAATTTGTCCATTGTTGTTGATACAATGGACAAATTTGACGGAATAATTCTTTATCAAATTACGGAAGTGTCGGAACAATGGACGAATTTAATGAAATAATCTTTAAAAAGCTGGGGAGCTGCGCCCCACAGACCCTATGCAACAAGCACAAACCTTCTGACTGTTCCTACCGTTGTTCCGACCATTCATCAAAATAGCACCCCCCCCCCCCGGCGGAGTTATTATATAACTTGTACAGAACGCGCGGAATAAAGCAGGCTTGCCACCTTGCAATAAACATTCACGCCAGGAACAGGCCAGTTTAATGGCGCCACTATTAGTTGGACCAGTTTACGTTTCCACACTTTTTAATTGAGGCTAGGGAAACTATCAGCTACAGAGCCCTGTAAAGGACATGTGAGATTTTTTTTAAATCTCGACATGTCGACTTTTATGCCGTGTTGTGCGCACCAATCTCAATTAAATTATTGCTTCTACAAGAGGGGTGCTACAAGATGGTGCGCACAACACGGCATAATTAACATGGCCGAATAAAAGAGATTAAAAGTCGAGATTAAAGTCTAAATGTCTAGATTCTGGAAAAAGTCGAAATGTCGAGATAGTTTCGTAATCAGCAGAACAAGTTTTTATATATATTATATATATAAAAAACACACTTTTTCAATCAATCGATGTTTTTTTTGCGAGCTGGCGCCAAAAAGTCCACCTCCTTTTACTGGTGCAATGATTAGTGCCTGAATAAAATGGCGCCAATAAACATTGCTTGTGTACATAGAGGCTAACCGATTAGTAATTGAAGAAATTCTTCAGATTTTACTGTTGGAGGGGAAGTGGGGTCATGAGGCTATGAGTAATTGTTTAACAATTTAAGATACATGTAATGGAAGCCATGTAGTGCACCTCCCAAATTGGGGGGGGGGGGGGGTGCATCAATCCTTTTGTCTTTAGCTTGTTTTCTTGCGGTCAATTTCGGCTTGTTCATTCTTTGGTTTTCGTTTGAAACTAAATGAAACTATAGACGATAAGAGGGTTGGTTTTTTTTTTTTACTTGAAACATAAATTTGCCGCCGGTTTTTTTTGTACCACAGTGACGAATAGTGGGTGAGCCTAGCCACCAGTGGCGAACACCGCCTAGCTGTTTGTCAATGGTGGTCTGTGGTCATTGAAGGTCATATCAGTAGAATGCGCTGACAGTGACAGCATTCTATTGTTTTCATTGTTGCTCCTTGTGAAGCAAGCCGCGTTAACCACTAGGTGGTGCTACTTTGTGGCGACACAAAGTGGTCCGTGTGACGGGGACCTTATATAAGCTCTATTTGAAAACTTTTGTAGAAAATAGCCTCAAATACATCAGGTTTTTTCGACCGACCCATAGATATTTTATGACTCATGAGATTTAATGAGACTTTAGTGAGTAAATCTAGCATGAGTGTATTGAGGCTATTTCCTACATGTCATACACGCCACACAGTAGCGCCTCGTAGTTGTTGACGTTTCTTGCTGCGTCACACGAACCACCACAATTGAAAATAACTGGAATGCTGTCAGTGCATTCCACTGGAATGACCTTGATCACCTCGGCTGCCAAACAAGTTCGCCACTCGTGGGCCGTGGCTGTGCTCGAACACGTCGTTTGGCCACTGTGGTTAAGGCTAGGCACATATTGAGACGCGTCGTACGCGTCTCAATATGCGCCTAGCCTAAAAAAATCGGTGGTGGTGGCTGGTGTGAACACACCCGTAGTAATTAATGGTCTGCTAAAAACAACCCAGTTTATCTGGTGACGTAAAGTGTGAAGCGGTGCTAATTATGCATTTATGATGATTTTAGATCTATATGATGTAATCAAATAAATTCCAATTGAATTCCATTCTCTTCTACTGTAATTTTCCACTTGAGTGGAAATGCAGGAATGTGTGTTGTCTTCTTCAAGACACAGGCAGTTCTGCCCAGCAGTAAAATTTCGTTTGCGCCGCCCTTTTATGACACCAGAGCAAGTAACAAAGCAGTTAGAAATTGATGACGCTCAGAAAAGGGCGGGACAAGCGAAATTTTACTGCTGGGCACAGTGGGCAGAACCGCCTGTCTCCTAGACAGAGGAGTCCTTCTTCTTGTTGCGTACAGGGATCGTATTTGGAAATTGCAGTAGTTCTCAAATAAAACATAAGACAATTTTTCTAAGTTTTCTTCATAGATGAAAACTGGGATCATGGATGTTTTTCGTTATGGTATCCCGCTTTGAATAACGTGGTATCTTATTGAAATGCAAAGACAATGTAGTTGAAATCTGTTTTTAATCATTGAAAAAGTCAGTCTCTTAATAACAATTTTACATCAAGGGTAAGAATGTTTTTTTTTATGAATATCTTTCAAACGAAAAGTTTTGTGATTTGAAAATAACCAAATTTCACAAATTAAAACTATACGCCTATACGGTGAAAACCGTTTAACACGAAATGGAAGAGACCAGAATATATTTTCATGTTAAACGAATTTTGTGTTAAACAAGGAAATTAAACAAGACTGGCCCAAACAGGCTCGGAGCCGGACGCATGCCGATCGCTGTCTTCACACCAAGCCGATTCAGCCTGGGCCTATAGTGTGGGTTTACCTATTCGAAGTTTAACCAAAGGAAGAATTTGTTATTATTAGGAATCAAACTGTGAAAACATATTTCATGTTATCCAGTTTGTTCATCTTATCCGCTTTTTGTGTTAAACGGTTTTCAGCCGTAGTCAGTGGCGTAGCTAGGCTTGATTGCGCCCCCTCCCCCGCCACTTAAAACTTTGCACCCCCTTACCTTCCTCTCCAAATAGCCCTCATATACTAGGTGGGGGTACTATTTTGATGAACGGCGGAACAAGTCTGAACAACAGTAGGAACAATCAGAAGGTTAGGAAATTAAGCTTTTTGCAGGGGGTTTGGGGGGGGGGGGGCACAGCCCCCATTTTTTAAAGAATTATTAAAACAAATGTGTCCATTGTTCCAACCGTTCCTCCCGTTAATCAAATAAATGAACAGTCGAACAATGGACTAGTTTGATTTAACCTTCCAACTGTTCCTACCATTGTTCCGCCGTGCCCATTGATATCTGTTGCAACTATGCAGTTTTTAAAAACAAATATTAAATGAAAGTCGATTTATTTTCGAAATTAACTGAATAAACTAAGCGAGCAATTCGGAATCACTCAATTTATTCAATTATTTTTAAAAATACATAACTTTCATTTCGTTATTTGCGCCCCCAAACCTCCTGCGCCCCCCCCCGCAGTTGCGGGTTTTGCGGTTGCCTAGGTACGCCACTGGCCGTAGTTCACTTTCAAGCTGCAATTTTTCAACGATACAGCATATAGATAGGTCTACTATACATTTTAAAACTAGACACAAAAAACACTTAAAATGATTGGCTCTAAACAAAACTGGGTTCAAAACAAATCGGAACGGAATAAAAGCCAAGTATTATGAAAAAAACAAAAAACAAATGCAATCAAATAGCAAAACACTAAGGAAGCAAAAATTGAAAATACAAACCAACTGAATAAACCAGAGACAATATTTGTGGGATTATTCAATTTTCTTCTTTCATTTTCGATAACGACAAGAATGGCTCCAAATCGATTCCCATTTTGGTGGCTCTTGTCTTCAGGATATGATACATTTCGACCAATAGGTACGCATCGGCACCTGCAATCATCACGCAAAATGAATTGTTGAGCTTATACATTAGTACTGTACATCTAAAGCCGGGTTATTCACAAAAAGAGCGAGCAAGAGGAAACATTTGCTCGTACTCGCAAGTGTTTGCTCGTGTTTCCTCGAAGTGCTCATCTTGCATCTATATACCGAAGCGAAGATGTTCGTGTTCGCAGTTGATCTATCGTTTACAGCGAGCACTCTAATCTGCGCAAGCATTTCAACAATCATCATCAACACTAAACAAGTCTTTTGTTTGATGTGCAATACTTTGTTGAACACGAGCGAGTATTTGCTCGTTCGCTAACAGGTACTTACCAGACAATTATTCAGTGAGAATGTGCTGTTGCTAGTGCTTGCTTGCTCTTTTGGTGAATACTCGGCTTTAAAGTTTTGTGCTTTTGCACTCGCTCGCATTACACGTAAAGGTTGCTTGCTTTATAAAGCATTTATTAGGACTTTTCCTCTCCACTTAAACGATTACTTTTACTTTCTAACGGACTGTTTTTCAGGTGAGCGAACATCATATTGCGTTTGCTCCGTTTCCCTACAAGTGGTCACTCAACAACTAATACTATTGCGACAGTTTTGTGTATGCGCGGTGATAGTAATTATGATAGTTACTATCACTATCACAATAGTACGATCAACTATCTAGTCAAACGACATAGTGTGATAGTGCTATCGCAAGAGTGCGATAGTGACTGTCGTGTTGTCTGCACAACGATAGTTCTCGCAATAGTTGCTGTCATGACAGTAACTATCATGAAAACCATCATCGGGAAAACGAGGCTTCACCACATGAAGATAACGAGTTTGTATATTACCTGCATAGTAGAGCTTGTAATCTTCCAAGGGGCGTCTTTCCCAGTTTACCATTTGTTGTGTTTTATCGAGTGATTTACCGCAACACAGTTTGGCATACGAATCGAGACCTCGTGTTGTGGGAGCCGTGCCATCGTAGTACGGGAAAATGGCGGGGTGTTCATCCAAGATCTGTTCAATGATAATCGGAGTATTTCCCTCTTGTTAGATCTTTGATTGAAACTTAAATATTTCCTAAACCTGACTTACGTTATTGCATAAGAATCTCATGTCGAGAAAATTGTTTGTCAGTTTGTCCTTTAGTAACGTGGACGTGTTGGCGAGAGCGTTTAAGTCATTATGAAATGAGAATCCCAATTTAAGAATGTTCTCATTCAAAAGCAAATTTTTAAAACTGGACCAATGTCTGTCAGTAAGATCCTGCTTCATGTTGTGAATATCAATGACGAGCACGACGTCGGTGTCATTGGTGGCCACTTGAAGTAATGCCACCGTTTCGGCTACAAAAGTGCGACTTGGTTTCCATTCACAATCAATTCCCACAATGGTAGATTTACCTTTCTTTAACAAAACAAAAGCAAAAAGAGTTTGTTACACTTAGCTAATTTTTCACGTTAAACTGTCAAGTGCCTGCAACCCTGAGTTCTAAAACCTGATAGTAACTCTTACTATCAGGTTTTAGAAACTGAACTGAACTGGTCAAGCGTGTGTAGCTCACGGCGTTTCTGTAAACAAAGCCGGATTGAATTATAATCCTACACTAATCTCGGGTTTAGGTCATCAACCTATTAGGAGCACCGAGCAGCAGTTACACATAAAACACATAAAACTCGGTCTATAATGCTCTCGTTAGGTTCAGTGGCGTAGCTAGGCTTGGTTCGCTTGAAAAATATAAATTTTCTAAAAACCGCGGGAGTGTGGAACAGACGTCCTATAGAACTTAATAGCCACGCAGGCTTCCAATCTGGTGGAACGAAAACAAAATAAATACTTATTCAGCGACTTTCGTTATACTCCTAGAAGGTCAGAATTGAAGTAAATATTACGTGTTAATTCTCTCCTTATTAACGGGACATTACTAAGGCGCGCCTAGACCGCAAGTTGCCATTGAGTAGACACCATAGTAGGCCTACGTTGTATTGGTTTCATGTGCACCCACTGTATATTACATTACAACTACCAGCACATGTGTGTATTGTAGTAGATCTATGGGCAAACAAAAAAAAAAGTCTCACCTTCAGAATGTTTTCCATTTCTATACGGAAGTGTTCGGCATTTTCCACCTTGGCTATCGACATCTTGCTTGATGAATACAGAATCTTTGCAGGCAACGGTAAAGATTTTTTTAATGTGCAGTTTCTGTTTTGTAACGCAGTCCTGACTCGATCTGGAATTTGACTTAATGGCAGTTTGAATTTGTCTGCAAAATAAGCAGCTCCATTGACGTCTTTAAAAGCGATTGCCATCGATTTAATCAATGACTCTTGTAGGAATTGGTCATTTCCAGCAATTTCTATGACAAAGTCTCGAAAGTCTTCGGTGTCCATGGCAGACTGAACGTATTGGGACACAAAGTAGTGTAAAGTGCTTTTGTCGTGTAGACGCTTTACGTTTGGCCAATATTGTAGCGGTACGTTGAACTTCCTAGCAAAGTTCTTAACGGCTTTGTGCATTTCATTGGAGCGAAGGACTTTCTTTTGATCCTCTGACAGCCTGTACCGTCTGGCCAAATCGTTGATTCGATCGTTTCCACCGAAAAATTGATCGAAAAAGCAAACAAGTTGAACTTGTAACGATGTGTTGTCGGCAACATATACTTCGATAGGTTGGAATTTTTTCTGAAGGAACAAAGGGAATAGAATGTCCTCTATTTTGTAACGCCGTTGAAGTTTGAATCCTGCCACTGCACGAGCTGCGGAATCGTAACGTTTCGTTCGAATAGAATCTTCAATACATTTCAACTTTTGAACTTCTGATGTTTCCGACAGGTCAAACAAGGCGAAGATGGTTTCAATTACAGTCGAGTGGTTTTGTTGGATTGCCAAAAGCAATGCTGCTTTCTTAATTTCTTGCGGCAGTGGGTTTGGTTTGGTGACCAGTCCTTCCAAGTAATCGCGAAAACCTCGGACTAAGAATGAGGTAATGCTGTTTTTCTCGGAAGTAGCTGTAGCGAAGTCCGTGCTTGAATTCACTAAATGTAAAACTGTCCAATAGATAGAATCAGTTTTATTCAAGCATTTGTTGAGAATCTTGCAGAATTGTATGTAGAGCTGATTAGTGTCGACGTTGTTGGCCTTTGACTTTGGGACGTTTTCTTCAAAATATTTTGTTAAGATGGGCAACCATTCCTTTGTGTTCGCAATCACCTTTGGAGGAACTTCAAAGATGTCTTTCTGGTCTTCCAACAACCATGGTTTTGGAGATTTTGGTTGCGAGTTTTTCAGCTGGGCGCCTGGTCTTTTGTCTGCTCCCAGGCCAACTAGAAAAATTTTCAGAGAAAGATTTCAGCAGGTTAATGCTGGTTACCTGCATAAATCGGTTCTCTTATACTTGAAGCAGAGAGAATGGCAGTCTCGAAACTCGGGACTTGCTTCGGTTCTCTCTACATGTTGCCAACTATAGAAAGCAGTTCTTTTCTAATTGGTTGTGTAACCAGGGTGGCTGGTTTTTTATTTTGTTTAAACCATAAAATGTTTTGTTTTTTTAATAAAACAAAATTACTACCACACTGGGAAGTGTATATTTTTTGCATTTTTTGTGCATATTTTCATTTTTTTTATTCAAAGATCAAATACTAATGTAATATAAATATTAAAATAATTAAACTAATAATTCCATTAAGAGCCTAGATCCACGTCCATCTTGTTGTTTTGAGCAGACGACAACGAGACAAATGAGTGTTCTTATATAGTGTTACTAAAACTGAAAGAAATCGCCTCACAATCGCTCAATTCAAATACAGTAAAGCGCAAAATGCAATAAAAAGTATTGTTCTTCACGTGCTCGATTTATATAATTTTTGAAAAGGTCCTTCTATTTTTAAACAAGGTTCAAAGTCGATCGTTTTTTCAACCCCATGTTAAATCCCATAGGATCAAAAACCGTCCCACAAACATTTGAAAAACTCTCGTTAAAACTGATTTAGAACAATAACAAAATAATTAGCAACTACATTCATGTATTGGCTTCACGATGTTTCCTTTTTATAAATTTTGAAAAGGTCCTTCTATTTTTTAATAACGTTTAAAATCGTACGTTTTTAAACTCCATGTTAAGTCCCATAGGACTAAAACACTGTCCAACAAAAGTTAAGAGAACTCTCATTAAAAATGATTTAGAGCAATCAGAAAAATTAGCACGTACTTACACGTGTTTATTGCCCTCAGGGTTATTCCTTTTTCTAAATTTTAAAAGGCTTTCTATTTTTAAATAACATTTAAAATCTTACGTTTTTTTAACTCCATGTTAAGTCCCATAGGATCAAAAAAACCTTCACCCAAACATTTGAAGAACTCCCATTAAAAACAACTCAGAACAATAACAAAATAATTATTACGTGCATTAATCTACTGGCTTCACAATGTTTTCTTTTTATAAGGTTAGCACGCGAAATTATTTTTCTATTAATTATTATGTGACTTTGAACCGGGAGAAAAAACGTTAAAAAACCGTTTTTCAATCAACAACGATCGCAGCGCCTACATTCGGAGAAATTTTGAACTAAACGATGTATCTAGCCTCTTGACGGAAATCGTCTGAATATAATGTGTGTGGCAGCAGTGATTAACATCACATAAAATTTTCAGTTACAATCCTGCAACTCTCATGACGTTTATGAGTCACAGTATCACTTATGTAGTGAAGCATATTATGGGAATGAAGTCTAATTTTTGTTTGCATATTAAAAACCAATAGATTCAGTACAATTTACAAAAAAAAAATAAAATTAGTTGTTTTTGGTTAAAACCAAAGGTTTATTTGAAAAAAAATCAAGTGGTTTATACCACCCTGCCTTTATAACCACATAGTTTTTATTTAGAATTATGTGCAGTGCACTAATAGCCATGTAGGCGCGACATCCCGGTTGGGGGGGGGGGGGGGCGAAAAATATATAAATTTATTGTGTGTTTGGCACTCCCGTGGGGGTAGTTGGTCCCCTATCCGGTGCCTCCCCAGGTGGCGGATAGGGGAATGCCCGCCAGATATGGAGGGTACTGAGGGCATAAAATACTCAGGGCAGACCAAAACCAAACCACGCCATTGCCGGTCCCCCAGCCCGGGTGCAAAAGTGGAGGGTCGACGTCAGGTTGGCAGCCGGTTGTAAAGATTTGCCAAAACATATGATGTTGGTTCGAAATTGTGCGTTTGGCACTATGGCAGCATTATTAATTGTAGCGTGCAAATTTGAGAATGAAACTTCGCACTTTAAAGCTGGGTTTACACCAGTCAAGTGAGTCCCAAATTTATTTGACTATGGAACCCTTTTATAATCTTTAAAATATTACGGAACTCCAATAGTAATTTTACAATAATACCGTATACGGAGTGAGAAAAATGTCAGAAAAAGTAGATATGGATAACAAAAAATAACATACACATAATATTAATAAAATCATAATTCACATTTAATTAATAATATTGAAAAATTAATTTCTGAGTTGTGTTGAAATGTCTGAAGATGGACGGACATGCTGTAACTACTTAAATTAAAATTTAAATTATTTTAAGAAACTATAATAATTATACGTTTTTCAGTCTGAAATTTAATAACTTTTTTTTTTTTAATTTTCTAGCGGAACAATTACTTTCCCCTTCACGGAACCCCAATTTGGAAACAATGGACTCTAAACATAGTTCCAAATATTTCTGTAAGTTTACCAAAATTTATTTCTAATTGAATTTTGTTATCACAACGGTTATTTTTATATATATATATATATCATTCAATGCATGTGTAAATGGCAAGAAAACGTGTATCATGTTCCTGTTTACACTTGGCGCCCCATAGTAACTCCGTACAAATTAGTCAATTTACAAAGTTTTAAATTTCTACTGAAAAAGTCATAAAAGGGGTTCAAGAATTGAGATAATATGAGCTTGAGGCAGGGATTGTTTATAATATATAATGTGTATAGGCCTTGTTTCCATTGGGGCGAACATTTGAACTTTTTTTAAAATTTTAACTGGTGAACAAAGAACATGCACACGTGGCACCCGCCCATTCACTGTCATAGGCGGGGGAGCCATGTTTACTCAATCTTCAAAAAGTTCAGATTTTCGCCCCAGTGGAAACAAGGCATTACAAATTAAATTACAGATGTTCTCCTCCCCATCATCAGTCTCATGGGCCCAACCAGTTCCATTAGTCCCGCCAAAGGAGTGTATTAAGGGGTTATAATACACTTATTTGGTCCCGCTCATCCAATTAGTCCCATGGGTCCCATCAGGCCCACCTGTCCCAACTATTTTTGTGTAATTCTCATTGATGGGGGAGCCCATTTTGGTCTCTTATCAAATATGAATTTAGAAACAAGTCAAATTTAAAACTATTAAAAAATAACACTCTGAAACAAGTTACTATTCGATCTACTTCAATGTGAATTAAAGAAGTGTGTCGGCATTTTTTTCCGGTACGGTACTGCACGAACCGAGCTGTATATTGCGGACGTGTTTTTTCTACCTTTTTTTTTTTAAACAAAACATCAATCGCGGCAAGTTGGGATTGAATTCGTTGTTAATGTGTGGGCCTACTCGGCTTAAGGGTCGGTTTATTCATGAATGTTAAAATATTTAAAAATTAGGTAATTATTTTTGTTGTCTTTGAAGGTGAAAAATTAAGAGAAACTCGATTGTGTTTTAGAAACTAGAAATGGTTTGTCAGTCACTAAAGGTTCTATTTATTTAAGTTTTGAAAATGATCCATCTTTAAGTGGATAATATTTTTTTTAAAATGTGTCTATAAAAAGCTTATTTTGACAGATATCAACATGAAAATACCCTTTATTAAGTGGTTAATGGGAGCCAACCCTTCTAGTTTGTAAAACATTTTCAATTTCTCCGTATCGTTGTTGCTTCTGAAACATAAAACAACCAGATTTCGAAAATCCTGTGCCTGTCACAAAACCATCATTTTAAAATGCTTATTTTTAAAGTTGAAACAGATTACCGATTAATATTATTGAACTTTTCAAATTCTTTACCTCTAGCTTGTTTTTGCTTGAAATCCATGGGTGAATTTATACACAAACACAGGAAAACAGCGTCGTTCTTATAAAAGTCTGTTTGTTAAAATAACCAACCGGCGATGTTGCGAAGCAGCCTTATATATAGGGGGGTACAGGGTCCCAGAAAACGTTTGAAAGATAATATGTATGTGGGATGATTGTGAATGATTGGCTAGTTTTTTTTTAGGAATGTAGGTTTCTACATCGTCTACAGGTGGGCGTGGATGTCTATGGAAAATTTTTATTAAAAATAATTTAAATTTTGTTAGTAACTAGTATAAGTAACTATTTAACTAGTAACTAGTATAAGTAACTATTTAACTAGTAACTAGTATAAGTAACTATTTAACTAGTAACTAGTATAAGTAAGTCTATGAAAAATGTTTCTTAAAAATAATTTAAATTTTGTTAGTAACTTAGTAACAGCAAGTCTTTGAGGATAGAACTGCCAGAATAGAATTTTTTCAGGATAATAGTTTATAGATAAATAAAATAATCAGACAAGCTGACATTTCATTGTGTACAGTGTAAAGGTAGGATTCCTCAGGTGCGTCTGCGTCCGGACGGCCTGCGACTGGACTGGTTTCAATAGTTCTTTAATTATCTGAGCAGTTCGTTTGATGGAAATGCGATAGTGCCCATTGTATTCGATCGGATTGGATGTCCTGAAAACCTGTCAGAATTTCGGTTATCTGCGACATCTTTTATTTAAAACTACCTTACACATAATATAGTTTACCAAAATAGGGTTGAAGTGTTTTTGTTTTTTGTTTATGCATTTTATGCCGACTTTTAACACAATTTAATAACCAACGTTCCCATCTCGGGAACATATTTATAGTCATAGTGATTATAACCCTTAGTGATAACTGATGAACAGTATCACTTCATGGAAATCTTTTGATATCACTTAGATATCATTTTTGATATCATTTCTAATTTTTAAACGCAGTATAAAGTTTTCCTTACCCTTGTGTTCTAAAATAAAGATAAGTAGAAAATTAGTTTTGACTTAGTCTGGTCAAATTGAAAGGGGTTTTTTGGTTCACACTTCATAGATTTCTGCATATCGATTATGTGATGGGTACATTGTTCTGGTAAATAATGGCAATGGCGTTCGAAATTTATTAAGAGCCCAGGTATAGCGTTTATTTCAAAATTTCTCCGAATGTAGGCGCTGCGATCGTTTTTTTGATTTAAAAATGGGTTTTTAACGTTTTTTCTCCAAGTTTGAAGTCTAAACTAGTCTAACAGTCAAACTTTATAAAAAAGAAACAGCATGAAACCAATAGATTAATGCACGTGCTAATTATTTTTTTATTGTTCTAAATCGTTTTAACGATAGATCTTCAAATGTTTGTGGGATGGTTTTTGAATATTATTTAAAAATAGAAGGACCTTTTTAAAATTTATATAAAGCGACCACTTAATGAACAATACTTTTATTGCATTTTGCGCTTTAATGTATTTTAATTGAGCGATTGTGAGGCGATTTCTTGAAATTTCATATCGAAAAAAATTCAAATTATCATGCAGTGCACTATGGCACTGTGGTAACATTTCCCTTCTAAAACAACGTAAGACCATTACGTTGTTTTAGAAGAGAAAGGTTTGTTCCAGGTGACAGTTTTGTTTTTGTGTAAGACTGATGTGTATTTCTGAAAACTACATGTAGCTGCTTTATTATACAGAGAAAAATAAACTTAATAGTCTAAATGCACATGTCGCACCTCAGCTGGAAGAGTGGCACAATTAAAAAAAAAGACTTTTGGGGGGAAATGAGCTTAAAGTTAAGATAAGATTCATGGCGCTGAGCTTTTCAAGTGCAAAAACCGTTTTAACTATTCAAAATATCGGCGTATTTGGCTCTCCTACAATACATTGAGATATAAAAAATGCAACTTTAAACTCATTTTTACCAAAAAAAAAAGTGTTTTTTGAGTTGTGCCACCGAAGTGCGATGCAACAATGAAAACATGTCTGTAAATCACACAAACAAATAAGGTTTATTAAACTGAACATGGTTCAGTGTTATTATAGTTGTTACCTATAGTTGATGCCTCCGATAGCGAACTTTGGTATCTGTTAATAATGGATATTTCTGTCGGATAACCGGATATCCGTTCGGATAATACACTTCAAATGGAGTACTAACATATGTTTTGAAAAAAAGAACTAAATATCATTTATTCTTTGAGTTTTTACTATATTAAGAGCCATCATCAATTTCAGTGAATTACAATTATAATTACAATTAGTACTATGGTCATAGTACATAAAAGTCCACATGCAGCATTGTGAAAGCATTGTCAAGCACACATACATGCACATATATAAAAACAAAATGAATATACAATTGTCAATCCCACAAAATAAAATTATCCCCATTTACAACTTCCTCAGGAAGAGAGTTCCATTGTCTTATAACTCTAGGGTGAAAAAAGACCAATAATATGAATCTGTCCTAGCGAAAATCTCCCTAAATTTCCTAGAGTGGTCAGCCCTGCCCATGTATAGTGCTTTATGAATATCACTGGACTGTGGTTTAGGACAATCACCAAGTGTAATTTTTCCAAACAATTTCAAACTTAACTCAGCCCTGCAATGTGACAGCATTTCAGTGACACTATCTGTAAATTTGTGTATGCCACAAACAAACCTAGCTGTCTTATGCTGAACCATTTCAAATGAGTGAGTGAGTGTGACAGAATGAGCATTCTTTACGACCGTCTTTTGCACCCGTTCTAGTGGTTCTAGTGACCGACCGGCAGTGGCGGGGTTCGGTTTTGGTCTGTCCTGAGTATTTTATTTCAAGGGCGTAGCTGGGGACCCACAACCCCGCGACAGGCGGGGAAGGGGTGCAGGATATTTGGAGGGTACAAAGGGGGCGCAATGTTTTAAGCAGCAGGGGCGGGTGGGGGTTGTAGCCATTCCTATAGCTACACCACTGTTTTATTTCCTCAGTACCCTCCATAACTGGCGAGCATTTCCCTATACCCGCACTGTTTGACACCTTTCCCCTGGATCGCGACCAACTTCACATTTGTTCTTACCGTTTTCAACAAAAATCGTATAATTCATAGAAATTTTGCCGTTATTAGTGGAGGTAGAGTGCTGTTATAATGGGAAAAATAACGTTATTTATATTGGCGTCACTTTGATGTTCTAGCCGAATTGTTATATTCGAGGTCGCTAAAATAGTTTGCCTGTATTTGCAAGAAAATGTTTCGAGCGGTGATTCCCATCCAGGGTTTACCCCTGTCGAACCTAATATGTCGCACCTCGGCGCGAAGAGTATCACAACTAAAAAAAACATACTTTTTTTGGGAAAGTTGCATTTCTCCTGTCTTAATCAATTGTAGAGGAGCCAAATAAAAGGATATTGTGAAGAGTTAAAACGGGTTTTGCAGTTGTGAAAAGCTCATCAAAGTAAGCCCATGAATCAGTGCAGGATTAAACCTGGTGGAGGGGCCTAGACAGTCGAAAACTCAGTTTTTGTTGGGTCGTTTCATTTTCCCAAAAAATAGTTTTTTGAGTTGTGCCAATCTTCCAGCTGAGATGCGATGTGTCAGCCATAGATAGGTGTTCCTCGAGATTTTACGAAATATTTCAATGGGTTCCTTCAGACAAAATAAGTTGAGAATGACTGATTTAGACTCATGTGTACAGGGTGGAAATAGTGCTTTAGAAGTACATACTCTTTAAATAGTAATTATTAGTCACAGTAAATACCATTTAAAGATCATTTAATCTATAGCAACAGATACAGAAAAAGCACAAAGAAAAGATAATTACATTTAGTAAATCAAATATTCTCACTTCACAAACAATTACTTAATTTTTTTTAATATGCCACCAAAATAGCGCCAGGTAGCCTTCTCACTTGATGTTTTTTTTTCAAAATTTTGCCAGGTCTTTGGTTTGTTAAGAAAGGCTTTGTATTGCCGTATAAAGCACATATAGCATTGGTCGTCTAGGACGGAGTCGCTTTCTTTTTATTGCACAATTTTTGGAAGTTTTTAGCTTTGATAAACGTTTGAAAGAATTTTTTTGTTCATTTCCAACTTTGAAGTCCTCTGGTGATTTTAAGTTGACTTTGACTTCATTATGAGCCGCTTTTTTTAAAATTGGCATTATAGAACTGCAATCCAGTGGCTGAAGTGACAGTGACTGTCTTAGAGAAATTATTAGTTGTACAGTCATTTTTGCCTCGAGTATTTCTACTGGACTGCACATCCTTGTTTGGAAGAAGTGCACCACTTTTATCTTCAATGGTTTTCGATAATTTGACAGCTATTGGCGTGAGTTTGGCAGGCTCCTCATTAATTTTCACTTTCCTGTTGATGCAGCTCGGAACTTTCGATAGTGGCACGTTGAATTTGACAGCATACAGAACTGCGCCATCGATATCGTTGTATTTAACCATTTTTTGAACAAGCAATAACTGCAATTCTGTATCATCTTTGACATGTTCTGTGACAACTTTGTCAAAATCTTCCTTTAAAAAGGTTTCAGCGACGTATTTTCTGAATAGAAGATGGTTTAGTTTTCTGATAACATGCCGAAACTTTGCATTCGGCCAATGTTCTCCAGATACTTTGAAATAATTTGCAAATGTTTTGACATCTTCAGTCAAGACAAAATAATCTAAACATTTCATTTCTTCTTTCGATATCAGTTTCTTGACTTTATAGAAAACTTCGGACGTAGTGTCACAGAGCATATCTAAGAAATTAACGAGTTGCTGTTGCTGGTCCTTGTCGTCAAACACGTATGCGTACATCTCGGCAAGATGGTTTCGAAGAAGTAATGGCAACAAGATGTCCACTGGAGTAAATTTCTTTTGGAGTTTAAATCGTGTTACGGCACGGCTCGCAACGTCATAATGTTGAACTTTCATCTCGCGTTTAATGAATTTTTTATAAAGTTTTTCACTCTCGTCGAGATGAAAGATGTCGCAGAGTTTTGCGGCCACAGTTGCTTGCTTCTGGTGGAACGCTAATATCATTGCTCCGGCTTTCATTTCTGTCGTTGGTTTCACTAGGTTTGCCATCGAACGTGACATGTAGTCATAAAAACCTTCAACTAGAAAACATGTAATGCTTTTTGTTTTCCGTCCAGCTGTAGAATAGTCTGAACTGGAAGCTACCAAATGCAAAATGAGCAAGTAATGACAATCGCTTTTGCCAAGAGTCACGTTGAGAATGCTGCAAAATTTAGAGTAAGGTTCACAACGTCTGAACGAGTTTTCCAATGCAGGCATCGATTGTTTAGTAATCGCAATGACTGATTTCGAGAACTTGAGTTCACGATCCAGCCAACATGTTTGAGAGAGGACTGGACATTGTGGATTCTTAGCTGATTCCGCTTGTTCTAAATGTGTCGGCCGTGGTTCAAATGTATCTCCAACTTCTACAGCAGCCCTGACGCATTCTGGAACTCTTTCAAGTGGTATGTCGAATTTGGCAGCGTAACTAGCTGCTTCATGGACATTCTCATGTAAAACCATTTCATGAACTAGCCACAATTGTAATTCAGGATCATCTGCCGCAATATCGGTAACAATCTCGTGAAATTCCTCGTCATCGATGTCGTTGTTGATATATTTTCTAGTAAAAACGCAGAATAGTTTTTCGGTGCTTTGCATCCGCTTCACGTTTGGCCAATGTTTTTTTGCGACATCGAATTTCTTGACGAGCTTTTCAACGTTTCTTCTCAACAAAGGACATTCTAGTTGTTCCATTTGATCGTTCGGTATGTTCAGCACTTCGATTAACTGTTTCAGTTTAGGTTTATCGACACAGAATGAATCTAAGAGGCGAATGAGTTGTCGTTGTAGGTCCGTGTCTCCGTTTACGTACATTTCTATTGCAGTAAACTTATTCTGAAGGATTAAAGGGAATAGGATGTCCACCGGAAGGAAATTGGACTGGAGTTTGAATTGTTTGATGACACAACTCGCTACATCGTAACGTTTCATCTTCATTTCTTTTCTAATGAAAGACCTTAGCAGTTTTGTATTTTCAGATATTTGGACGATGTGGCAGAGTATTTTGGCCATGGGCTCTTTCTGAATTTGATCAAAAGCCAAGACTAATGTTGCCTCTTTGATGTGTTCCGAAGGTGGCTGTTGTTCTGTCACGAACTGCGACCAAATTGTATGAAAACCTTTAATGAACAAAGAGGCTTGTTTGGCTTGAGTATCATCATCTGGACTTGTAGCAAAAAAATACAGAATCGACCAGTAAAAGTGGTCACTTTGGCCATTTGCAAGCTGCTTTTGAGCTGCACAGTTTAATATTAAGTTTTTGTTGTCGAGAAACAAATTTTTGGCATCTTCTACGGCGGATGGTGGAACTACGATTCCGCGTTTCAGCCAACAATGTGTTCGATCGTTTTTGGAAGCAGAACTTTCTTCATTGTTTATCGTGGAAGATTCACACTTATGATCTTCAGGACCTTCTGCCGATTTGGTTACTCGTCTTTCGGTATTTTTTCGACCTTCTTCTTTTTTCAGTTCCTTTTCTATTCCCGGGTTTCTTTTTCTTTGCCTTTTAGACATCTTGTATTTGTCTCCTGGTTTGTGAAAAATGAAAAATATAATTAAAAATATTGTTTTACATTGAGATTTCATTCTCGGTTATCCGATTTTTCGTGATAAACGTACGGTTTTCAGTTTTTAACAACCCTGTTTTTCCAAGGTTTTTGGGACTTCTGGAGCCAGATGAGTGCTCCTGAGGCATTTTAGAGGTTTTCGAGCATTTAAATATTTTTCGTTTAAAAAAAAGCCAAGTTAAAAAATCAAATCTTGGTTTTTGACCTTTTTTTTTTCGAACTTTAAAAATTCTTGACTCCTTTCCATGCTGAAATGTCAAATGTGTAACTTTCTTTAATTGTTGTTTGAGATGTTAAATATTCAACAAACAGACTGTGTCGCCCGATTGCAATTGGCTGGGTTCATTGTTTCTGTCGCATACTGTATTTTCAGCTTATTTTATCAGTGAAATTTAATATTCTTTACACAATTTTGATCTTTGATCTTAACTTATGAATGATAACAGTAATGGGGGAAATTCCCTACAACTTAATGTGATCAATACTTTGTGAAAATATAAATGTGTGCACAACACATTGTTTCCACTCAGACTCAAGAGTCTGTAAACATTTTCATGAAAAATAGACATGAATCCAGATGCATATAATTGTTGCGTTTCCACTAGAGAGACCAAAAGTAGCAACAAATTTTGGTACCATCCCTTACCCATCTTACTAGGGCTTCGTCCCATACCAAGGCATATCATCCCACCAGTCTCACAGGTCCCGTCTTATTTTTTTTAGTCTCATCCCATCCACATCTCTCTGCCCAGCACTAAGATTTCGTTTGCCCCACCCTTTTATGAGCGTCAGACCAAATATCAACCAATTAGAAATTGAAAAGGGCGGGACATCTGACATCATACCAAATAACAAACCAAGTTTGACTCACGTTTTGATGCGCACTGACTCGTTTTTTCTTTTCTTTTCTGCTCATTTGTTTATGAAGAAACAAAAGATTTTGCTCATGGAGCTGTTTCACAGGCATGTGTGCGCAGCATTCAAATTTTGTTGGCCCCGCCCTTTTTATGAGCTTCATCAATTTCTAATTGGTTTGTTACTTGGTCTGATGTCACATGCCCCGCTCTTTTCAATTTTTGATTGGTTGGTGTTTGGTCTGATGCTCATAAAAGGGCGGAGCCAACAAAATTTTTACTGCTGGGCATACTTGCCTGTAGCTGGTTCTTCCAACATAAACATTTCTATTGTTTTTCAGCATTTTTCGAGTCTACATGTGTCCTGTTGCAGACTAATATATACAGACTCCTATGTCTGAGTGAAAATGTACTTTTATGCAAATATAAGAAAGGCGTACTATTTTATATATATAATATCCCAGATCTGTGTGTGTGTGAGAGGGAACTAACCCTGTGTCGGAATTTATATAAATTTAAATAAATGAACTGCTTTTTTTTTTCTCAAGGTCAACTATATGTTGAACTCTTCCCATCCAAGAACCCCATGATATTAAAGAGGGGAAAAGGTTGGAAAGTGTAGAGGGGGGAAGAGAAACGTCGAGGGGTGAAGTGGGAGGGGGTGGCTGAAATTGAAATGAAAGGAGTAAAAAAAGGAAAAAACGATGCGCATGTGCACAATTGCCTGTGAATTTTGCTCCCGTCATTTATGACGGGTTACCCCACTAGTTATTTATATATTAAGCCAGGTCTCTGTGTGTGTGTGTGTGTGTGATTAACGCTGTACAATTTATATAAATTTAAATGAATAAATGAACCGCTTTTTTTCTCAAGGTCAACTATAGGTTGCACACTCAACATCCAAGAACCCCATGATATTAAATTGGAGAGGGGAAAAGGTTGGAAAGTGTAGAAGGGGGGAGAGAAACATGGAGGGAGAAAAAAGGGGGAGGGGGTGACTGAAATTGAAATGAAAGGAGTAAAAAAAGGAACAAACGACGCGCATGCGCACACCAGAGAAAATGAAAAACTCATTTTCTCTTTCAAATATAAAAAGGGGAGGAAATAATAGTAGCAAAATTAAACTAAAATTTATCACGGGCAACTGTGCCCAGCATTCGAATTTCTTTTCTTCTACCCTTTTATGAACGTCATCAATTTATAATTGGTTTGTTACTTGGTCTGACGTCATAAAAGGCCGGAGGAAAAGAAATTCTAATGCTGGGCACAATTGCCTGTGAATTTTGTTCCCGTCATTTATGACGGGTTACCCCACTAGTGTAATAATAAAACACGTAATTAAGTGTCTGAAACAGTTGCTAGAATGAATAACGAAAAATGCACAATCCAATTCATTTTGTTGCTATTCTGTAGCAACAAAATTACTTTACTAACAATTTTTTTTTTAAAATTTTTAGATAATTATGATTGTGCACAATTCCAAAAAGTATGCAATTTACACATTGTATGCATTCCATGAAAAGGTTTGTTCGTAGGGATACTTAGTGTTGAATTTTTAATGATTGCTAAGTCAAAGCTAAACGTGTGAACTTTTGATAAAGTGTCATGTAAAGTTTGATGAGTTTAGCACTAGCTTTGACTTAAACACCATTGAGAATACGACCCGTACAGACATATAGTTATAACCACTGAAAGACATTTTTATATACATTTTTAAGTACTGTTTCCATTCAGACTCATGAGTCTGTAACATTTACCTTAACAAAAATTGCATATTTTTGAGTTTGTAAATGAAGTTGTTGTTTAGATGTTGTTGCAGACTCATGAGTCTGAGTGGAAACGTATTTTTTAATGTATTTCTTACCTTTGTGTTTTGATTTTAAAATAAATGATTTTAACAACAAACAAAACAATAATCAAAACTTGATTTTAGAAATCAAGCTAATCAACACTTTTACTTAGTTGGTTTCAGATATTGTGAACAACATTGGTTGTGGCTTTCACTCTTCTTGTAAACATTGCGACTGAATAAACGCTAAAACAGGCAATTGTGCCCAGCATTAAAATTTTATTGACCCCGCTCTTTTATTAGCGTCAGATCAAATATCAACTAATTAGAAATTGAAAAGGGCGGGACATGTGACATCATACCAAGTAACAAACCAATTAGAAATTGATGACGCTCATAAAAGGGCGGAGCCAATAAAATTTTAATGCTGGGCACAATTGCCTGTACGCTAAATACTAATTGGAATGAAAACCATATTGTGGCCAGTCTATTCCTTCTGCCTATAGGTTTAATATTAAAATTTTAAAAGAGCAACAATTTTCATAAAAAAAAAACTTGAATATAAATTCAAAGTTCAGTAGATATACTACAGGGTGTTTGTGAAATATGGAAAACTCTGTGCTGTGGTTTGTTTGAAGCTGGTGACGTCAGAGGGGTTGACCAAAAGTTGTGGATTTTGTCATTTAAGCTGGTAGAAAAGGGATATGATATGAAACATACTCAACACTTAAAAAAAAGGGTTGTTGCATTCTTTTGTTTTTACCTGTCTTGGCAAAATGACACAAACCAAAATTTTGTGTCAACCCCTCTGACGTCACCTGCTTTATCTTATGGGGAGGCAACTGTAAATACTTGCAGTTACATAAAAAAAACTAAATTTTTATTGGCATTTTTTTTGTTTGTTTATTGCAAAATGTATGACACAAATAATTGATATTGCAAATGGCAAAAACAGTCATCCGAAGTTTTGGATAAAATGTTATTAAATGTTATTTAAAAATAGAAAGCCCTTTTCAAATTTAGAACAAGGAATAATCCTGAAGGCAATAAACACGTGTAAGTACGTGCTAATTTTTCTGATTGCTCTAAATCATTTTTAATCCTCTTAACTTTTGTTGGACGGTGTTTTAGTCCTATGGAACTTAACATGGAGTTAAAAAACGTACGATTTTAAACGTTATTAAAAAATAGAAGGACCTTTTCAAAATTTATAAAAAGGAAACATCGTGAAGCCAGTACATGAATATATGTGCTAATTATTTTGTTATTGTTCTAAATCGTTTTTAACGAGTTGTTCAAATGTTTGTGTGACGGTTTTGGGGCCAATGAGATTTAACATGGGGTTAAAAAACGAACGACTTTGAACCTTGTTTAAAAATAGAAGGACCTTTTCAAAAATTATATAAATCGAGCACGTGAAGAACAATACTTTTCATTGCATTTTGCACTTTACTGTATTTTAATTGAGTGATTGTGAGGCGATTTCTTGCAGTTTTAGTAACACCATATAAGAACACTCATTTGCCTCGTTGTCATCTGCTGAAAACAACAAGATGGACGGGGATCTAGGCTCTTAACTGTTTTCAAAACTTTAGAAAACAAATTGTTTTTACTTTCACTTTTTTAGTTGTTTCCTTTAGTTTTGCCTTGTGGTGCTTAATTTTTTCGTCCTGTCTGTTTTTTTTTTAAAACTGCAAATACTCGGCCAATGATGGGGATAAAGTAGACTTCCGCTTGTTACATAGATCATCACAGGTTGTAGGGGTACTGGTTTGTAGTTGCGCTAAAGCCATTTCTCAACCTGATAATACTAAAGTAAAAACTAATGAAAAAAATCTTTTTATTCAGTGGTGTGGTATAGTAGTTCCAACATTATGGATTTTTGCTGTTTTTTTTTTAATATTGCTAATACTAAGTTAGGCAGCAAACTTCCATTACTTAAGAACATTACTATAAGCCTACACTTAACATATCCAATAGTATATGAATATAATCACTTTCAGATTTAATTGGTGTACATTGCATGCCACAAAAAAAACAAAAATTGGCTGTTGGAAATAAAATGTCAGTGTGACAGTGCAAACACTTGCGATGAGAATCCATGTTTATCGTAGGAGCTCATGTTGACACTTTTGGGGGAAAAAAAAATTGAAAACAGCTTGTTGAGTAAAAGCAATAACCAATCATAGATATATAGGTGGCTTTACACCAGAGAAATAGCAAAAACATTGTTAGTAGCAAAATGTTAATAAGAAATATGTAACGGTTACACCGGAGGTAACATTGCTGAAAACACGTGTTATAGGCACTGATTTTTAACGTCTTAAAAATCAGCCTATACAAGCCTATATACTTGTTATTCATATGTATTAAAACATTTGGTATTAACATCGTTAGATGTCTCTAGAATTGTTAATAATATTTTCCATTAGCATGTTAATTATATTTGTTGCTAAATGTGTTATTAGCAGTATAATTAATTCCACGATGAATACAGTATTTAAAATTCCCCGCCAAATAATGTGTATTGGAAAAAATGAATTTTATATTAACTTGAAGAAAAGAAAAGAAAATAGCACATTATTTGGGGCGACTGAATAAGCGCCAAATTGAACAAACGCCAAACTGAATAAGCGCCAAATGGAACAAACGCTAAACTGAATAACCGCCAAATTTTTGGCTTTTATTCAGTTTGGCGTTTCTTCCATTTGGCGCTTATTCAGTTTGGCGTTTGTTCCATTTGGCGCTTATTCAGTTTGGCGTTTGTTCCATTTGGCGTTTATTCAGTTTGGCGGTTATTCAGGTTTTTTGTAAATTCTGATGGTCCAAATATTGTGAGCTTTTATAGACGTCAGACTGTGCAGATTTACAAACAGAATATGCTAACCTAACCAATCCTAACCTAACCTAACCTAACCAATCCTAACCTAACCTAACCATTCCTAACCTAACCTAACCTAACCTAACAATGTATTTATCACATTTTGGCGGTTATTCAGTTTGGCGGTTATTCAGTTTGGCGCTTGTTCAGTTTGGCGTTTGTTCCATTTGGCGCTTATTCAGTTTGGCGTTTGTTCCATTTGGCTTTTATTCAGTTTGGCGTTTGTTCCATTTGGCGTTTATTCAGTTTGGCAGTTATTCAGTTTGGCGTTTGTTCAATTTGGCGCTTATTCAATTTGGCGCTTATTCAATTTGGCGCTTGATCAGCGCCACCGTTGGGAAATTTTACTACTGTATCATCATCAAATTAATCATACTCGATTGACAAAAATTAATAGCAAAGAATAAATAGTAAAGTTTTAACAAAATATGGCTTTAATATTACCAAAATTGTGACTTTTTAAAAATGGTATTTACACAATTTTGTTTCTTGGACTATTAGTAATAATGGTTTCATGCTTAATTCTCAATTATTCAATAAATAAAAATACTATTTACCTTTAAAAAACTCATATGTTGAACTAAAGTGAGCTTTTGTTGATCACAAGTTACTACTTAGTAAACTGATTTGAAAATGTTGACTTGTAATGATGTAGCTAGATGTATTTTAGTATTTTTTAATGCAGCTTAAAACCTCATGTGGACATTCGCATGTACATGCGAAAAAGCCCATTAACAGAAGAAAAAACAATTAAAATGGTCTTAAAAAGACCTATACCCAAACAATTTGACAGATGCTGTAGCTTTTCTTATAAAGTTTAAAAAATCTCACAAAAACCATGAAGCTGGTGTTTTTTAGGGGGGGGGGGGAGAAATGTACATACACATGTGCATGTATGCACTCACATATGATTATGCAAATGCGCACTCAAACGAGCATACACACTCATAACCGTCATTTAAACACGCGACTAAGTGGTTCAAACGATCGACTGTCGTTCAAACGATTGCCTAAGTCGTTCAAACGAGTGCCTAAGTCGTTCAAACGAGTGCCTAAGTCGTTCAAACGAGTGCCTAAGTCGTTCAAACGAGTGCCTAAGTCGTTTAAACGAGTGTGTGCACATGCATACTGAATTCAATAATTATAAATAAATATAAATGAAATAATATTTAATATGTTGTAAAGTTTGGAAGTTGTTGTAGTTTTGGAAGTTGTAGTTTTGGAAGTTGTAGTTTTAGAAGTTGTTGTGGTTTTGGAAGTTGTTGTGGTTTTAGAAGTTGTTGTGGTTTTGGAAGTTGTTGTAGTTTTGGAAGTTGTTGTAGAGGTTTGGAAGTTGTTGTGGAGTATTGAGTGTTGTCGTGTGTTTGTATGTAGGGATTGCACTTCTTGGCCACCGTACAAGCGTGCCTGCACAGGCATACTCTTAACAGGTTTACCGGAATGTGTGTGGCGACCTTTAGTTTTCTTAGTCTTCAATGTTTGTTTTATGACATACAGCGCATCTCTACTTTCTCTCTTTATATCTCTCTCTTCATCCCTTTCCCTCTCTCTTTTTTTCACATTTTTTTGTGGGGGACCACATCCCCTGCGCCCCCACCATGGATCCGCCACTGGTTTCTCGTGAAAAAAGTGACGATCTTGGAATGAGTTCTTTTGTAGGCGGTCTTTCGTAAAGCAATCGCATTTCTTTCGCTGACTTGGTTTACTGTTGTGGATTTTTCCACAATATGGACAATACGTTATGTTCCTTATGTCTTCATACAATGGCAAAATTTCACCCCGCATGATATACGTTTGGAGTTTTAATAGTGTGATTGCTTCGAACGTCATGTCAAATTGTACCATTTCAATGTTTTTCTTGATGAAAGGGACGTGGATCATTGGATTTCTCGAGAGGCTGAAAATATTCAGGAGTTCTGTGAAAAGCCACATATCATTTGAACGAAAGCCTACGATGAACGCTGCATTTTTTATGGCGTTTGAAGGTGGTGGTAGTTTAGTTTTCCGCCCTCGTAAGTAAAGTCGAAATCCTTGTACAAAGAAAGACATAATGCCATTTGCGCTTCGTTTAGTGTTGAAATATTCTGTACACGAAGCTAACAAATGCAAAATGGACAAGTTTGGAGATATGGATTTGTCAAGTACTCTGTTGAGAATATCACAGAAGATTGAAAAATCTTTGTGACTTTTGACAGCCACTTCAAAATCATTCAAATGTTCTAAGGTTATTGCAACGATTGAAGGTGGAACTTCGATTTCAAGTTCTAACCAACAAGTTGGTTGTTTGATGTCTTCCTTTGGCTGCAGTTGTTTGGGACGTTGTGTTTCCAGTTGCTTTATTTTGTGCTTTGCCCCTTGTTGAGCCACTGTTGAATAACTTGGAACTTGGTAATAGCTGGATAGTTGCACTATAATAATACATGAAAATCGAAAAAAATACGATCTTGTAAGGATTAGCAGTTAAAAGAGGATACGGAAAATGTCAGAAATGCATAAATACTAGGTCATGCCAGTTAAATTAAGTTGTTTTCTATTGCGCATGTGAAATATGCAGTAACTCTGCGAGTTTCTAAACTTAACAGTTGCCAGTTTCTTCCAAAACAAACGAAGATCAGCATTTTGTGCAAGAAACCACGTTATGTCTTGCAAGATGTCTTGCAATTGCAATTAATTCAAGGTACACATTGCAGTGTATCTTGATTTAAAAATATTGTCTATGGGATCGCCGCTTAAAACCTCTCAAGTTTAGAAACTTGCGGACAAGAGGGTTATCTATTGTAGTTTTAATAGAAAAATGATCATGTTCTGTAGAAAGTGTCCTTATGCCTTTGTTTCCACTGCGGTGAAAATTTGAACTTTTTGAGAATTTCAACTGGTGAAACGTAGAACACACGTGGCCTTTGCCTATGATAGTGAATGGGAGGGGGCCACATGTCTTCCATTTTTCACCAGTTGAAATTTTTAAAAATTTCAAATTTTCACCCCAGTGAAAACAAGTTCCTTCTGCACTAAGCTCAGTGTTAGTTCTAAAATATTCACCTATTGCCACATATAAAGCACGTATACAATACCATTGATCGTTGTTGATGGTTTTTTGCCAAAAATCTTTTTTGTACTATTGCCACGGGTTTTGGCTGTTTTTGGTTTTAAGACATCTTTGGAAGAAAGTTTTTGCTTATTTCCAACTTTCAAGTTTCTTTGAAGGCTTTTTGGTGGTGCGTTGACGCTATTATTCCATATGTTGTCGTTATCGTCTTGAGCATTTCGATTGCACCACATTTCTTTCATTGGAAGAAATTCACCTCTTTTATCGCCGTTAGAAGTCGAACATTTGACGGCTGTAGGTATGAATTCGGCAGGTTGTTTATCAATTTCAACTTTTAGCCTTATTCTGATGCTGTTGGGAACTTGTTCTACTGGCACATTGAATTTGACGGCATTCAGAACAGCTGCATCAATATCGTTGTATTTAACCAGATATCTAACAAACAGTAACTGTAATCCTAGATCATCTTTTATGTGTTCATGGACAACGTTGTCAAAAGCTGTACCTACAAAGGTTTTATCCACATATTTTTTCAGTAGAATGTAGTATAGTTTTCCGATAACTTGCTGACGCTTTGCATTCGGCCAGTGTTCTTCGGGTATATTAAATCGTTTAGCTAATTTTCTCACGGTTTTACTCAAAACGCTACATTCTAAACATTGCATTTGATCACCAGTTACCATCAGTTGACTGATCTGAGAAAATGATTTTTTCTCACGAACGCAGAATTCATCTAGGAAACGAACAAGTTCTATTTGCTGATTCAAATGGTTGGACAAGTAAAAACACATTTCGTCAAATTCGTCTCGTAAGAGTAGTGGCAACAGTATGTCCGACAGAGCGTATTGCGATTGGAGGTTGAATCGGACTATGGCACGGCTTGCAACGTCGTAATGTTGCACATTTATTTTGTGTTTAATAAATTCCGTATAAAGCTTTTTATCCTCGTTCAGTTGAAATATGTCGCAGAGTACTATGGCCACGATCTCGTGTTTCTGGTGGAAAGCTAAGACCAGTGCTGATGCTTTCATTTCAATAGAAGGTTCGAGTGGTTTTGTCATAAGTTGTGACAAATAGTCTCTAAAACTTAAAACTAAGAATAATGTAATGCTTTTTGTTTGTTGTCCAGCTGTAGAATAGTCTGAACTGGACGCCACCAGATGCAAAATGAACAAGTAATGGAAATCAGTTTTGGCAAATATCGTTTTGAGAATTTCCCTAAATTTCCAGTAAGGTTCGTGATTTTTGAAAGAGTTTTCGACAACTGATATCCATTCGTTAGTGACCGTAACGACTGATTTCGGGAACTTGAATTTACGATTTAACCAGCAGATTTGAGAAAGAACTGGACATTCAGGGTTCTTTGCGGACTTTTTTTGTTTGCCTTCAAATTCTTGTTTAGTTTCAAGGTTTCTTAGTCTGGTTTCTTTGCTTTTCGACATCGTATCGGATGTTCGTTCCATTTTTTCTTTACCTTAAAATGTCACATGACAAGAGGAAGAAACAGGATATTAGATCACTAAATTCACAAAAGTAGAGAGATTTGAATGGACGTTTTAAGGATACTCACTTGCTGTTCCTGTCAAACTCTTAGCAGGAGTTTGGTTTGTTACGAAAAGTATCGATTCCTTTTCGATTGCATTGCCATACGGAGCTCCTCCAGGATTGACTGTTCCAATAAAGTCGTACTTTGTGGATTGTTGTTTTCCAGAAGTCATTTCATTGTTATTGCCGTTGGTTATAACAGTTTTTAGATTATTCCATATTTTATAGTCGTTTATTTCTTGAATACTTCGGCTGCACGACATATCTTTGCTGGGAAGAACATCGCCACTTTTATTTCCAATTGATGTCGTTGTTGTGAAAGCTGTTAGCTTGAACTTTTTTCGTTGTTTATCAATTTCTACTATTTTGACTGAGAGCGGAACTTGTAATGCATCATCTTTGACGTGTTTTACGATGACTTGCTGACGCTTTGCATTTGGCCAGTGTTCTTCAGGTATATTAAATCGTGTAGCTAATTTTTTCACGGTTTTACTCAAAACGTTACAGTCTAAACGTTGCATTTGACGATCCGTTACCATCAGCTCACGGATCAAAGAAGTCGGTTTTATGCCAGGAATACAGAATTCATCGAGGTAACGAACAAATTTTATTTGTCGATTCAAATCGTCGGACAAGTAAAAACACATTTCGTCTAGTTCGTATCGTAGGAGTAGTGGCAGCAGTATGTTCGACATAGCATATTGCGATTGGAGGTTGAATTGAACTATGGCACGGCTCGCAACCTCATAATGTTGCACGTTTATTTCGTGTATAATAAATTCCGTATAAAGCTTTTCACTCTTGTTCAGTTGAAACATGCTGCATAGTAATATGGCCACTTTCTCTTGTTTCTGGTGGAAGGCTATGATAAGTGCAACCGCTCGCATTTCGGCCGAAGGTTCGAGCGGTTTCGTTACAAGTCGTGACAAATAGGCGCAAAAATTTAGAACTAAGCTTAATGTTAAGCTTTCTGTTTGTCGTCCAGCTGTATAATAGTCTGAAGTGGAAGCCACCAGATGCAAAATTAAAAAGTAATGGGAATCACAATTGTGAAGAATCTTTTCGAGAATTTTTTGAAATTCGAAGTAAAGTTTGTGACTTTTCAGACAGTTTTCGATTTCTGAAATCCATTGCTTCGGGATGGTTACGACTGATTTGTGAAACTTGAGTTTAAAATCCAACCAACATGCTTGAGGGAGGACTGGACATTGAGGGTTCTTTGCAGACACTCTTTGTTCGCCTTCAAGTTCTTGTTTTCTTGATTCTTGTTTAGTTCCTGGCTTTCTTAGTCGGGTTTTTTTGCGTTTCGACATCTTCTTGGATGTTTGTTTACTTTTTTCTTTACCTTAACATGTCACATGACAGAGGAAGAAACAAGATATTAGATCACTGAATTCACAAAAGTAGAGACAATTAAATACACTTTATTTGGGCTACTCACTTGATGATGCATCATCAACTTTGTTGTGTTTTGCCATATTTCTAACAAGCATTAACTGTAAGTCTACACCATCTTGGATGTGTACTGTGGTAACCTTGTCAAAATCTTCGTTTCCGATAACTTGATGCCGAAGCTTTGCATTTGGCCAGTATGCTTCAGGTATATTAAATCGTGCAGCCAATTGTCTCACGGTTTTACTCAAAACGCTACACTCTAAACGTTTTATTTGTTTACCAGTTACCATCAGTTGTTTGATCAAAAAAAGTAGTTTGTTGTTAGGAACACAGAATTTATCTAGGAAGCCAACAAGTTTTATTTGCCGGTCCAGATCGTTGAACAAGTAAAAACACATTTCTTCAAGTTTGTCTCGAAGGAGTAATGGCAACAAAATGTCCAAGAGAGCGTATTGCGATTGAAGGTTAAATTGTACTACTGCACGGCTCGCAACGTCGTAATGTTTCGCTGTAATTTCGCTTTCGATGAATTCTTTATAAAATTTTTCATACTTGTTCAGCTCAAAGATGTCGCAGAGGATCGTTACCACAATCTCTTGCTTCTGATGGAAAGTTAAGACTAGTGCTGCCGATATCATTTCGGCCGAAGGTTCGAGAGGTTTCGTCGCAAGTCTTGACAAATAGTCGTGAAATCCACGAACTAAGAAAGATGTGATACTTTCTCTTTTTCGTCCAGCTGTAGAATAGTCTGAACTGGATGCCACCAGATGCAAAATTAACAAGTAAATCGAATCAGTCTTGTCAATAGTATGGTTGAGAATTTCGCAAAATTTCCAGTAAGGTTCGTGGCGTTTGAAACAGTCTTCGATAACTGATATCCATTCGTTGGTGATTGCAAGAACTGATTTGGGAAACTTGAGTTCGTGATTCAACCAGCACGATTGAGAGAGAACTGGACAATGAGGGATCTTTGCGGACTCAGTTTGTTCGTGTTGAAATTCGTGTTTTCTTGATCCTTGTTCAGTTTCCTGGTTACCGGTACTTGAACTGTTTACTTCGCCTTTCAACGTCGTGTTGGATGTTTCTTCCATTTTTTTTTCTTTACCGAAAGTGAGAGAAGAAATAATGTAGGATGTTAGATCATTGAATTCACAAAAGAGAATTTCTAATTTTTTTTTAGTTAAGAGATGGCTCTATAGATATTTATTTTGTTTTTGTCCCCTCGGATGGGGACCCACTGCACTGGCTATTATGTTCTATCGGATGGTCCGTGGTTTTTAGAACATTTAGATTTTTCATGCGAACTTTTATTAGAAAGAAACATTACGAAAAAATTGAAAATGTTTTAAAAACTAGAATAGTTGGCGATAATGCTCAAAAAAAGTCATGATGATATCTTTCAAAATAAATTTTTTATGACAGTTTGAAAAGGGCGAAAATAGTTTTTTCATGAAATGTCAACAGAAAAAAGAAAAGAAAAAAAACGGGTCGTTTTCAAACTGCTATAAAATGTTTATTTTGTAAGATTTTGCCATTAAAACAACTTAACATAATCTTTTACTATTCTAGTTTTGAAAACAATCTGAATTTTTTTTTGCCCAAATTTTATAAGAACGTCTACGGAGTATGACATTACAAAAGCAAAATAAATATCTATGAAGCCACCTTAACGCAAGATCGGAATGTAGTTTGTGAACACGAATGTAATTTGAAAATTAAATAAAAAGTACGTAATTACATTTTCATTAGAAAAGGTAATTAATTAGAATTTACAAAGTTTCAAAAGTAATATGGTATTACATGGTAAATTACTAATTACTTCAAAAAGTAATTTAAATGCTGTCATTTGTTACTTTTTTGGTAAATTACTTCCAGCACCAATACTTATGAATAGTTATGACAATACCAAGGCCTATATTATATAGATTGGTTGAATGGTGGGAAAAGTCCCTATTCATTATCTAGAGTTGTTGTTTTCTTCATGTTTTTGTCAATTATATTTGATAAGTGTTATCACTGTTATCAGGATGTATTTTCATCTTTGTTGGAGTTTAAATTTGAAAAAAATTACTCTGCAAGCAATCAAAAATAAGCCTGTGGCAGAGAAGCAAAAGTCCTGATTGCAGCTTGCAAAATGCAGCTGAAATACTGCATTGTCAGAAAATTAAAATACCCATAATACAAGTTTATTTTCAATTCATAAAATCCTCTGCAATAGAGAGTTCCATTGTCTTACCAACTCTAGGAACAAACTACCAGTAATATGAATCGATCCGATCCGTGTAAAAAGTGGTCAGCCCTACCCAAGTAAAATGCAATGTACAGTTTACTTGAAGTTGGTTTAGGACAAGAGTTTTCTTCATATAACGAAGTGATTGTTTATATGGAAAATAATTTTCATATAAACAATCACTTGATTATGAAGAAGCATCTTGAAGCCGCACTGCTTATTTAGCCTCTATGTACAGCTTCAGTTCGGTACCTTTTCTACACACTTTTTTGTAAAAGGTTCGCGAATCTCTCGAATCCTTCCTATAAGAATCCTATATTATTCATTAAGAAGATACAAATAAATGAAATAATATTAAATATTAAATTATTAATATTAAGAAAAAAACAGTGTGGCACTCAGGGTTTCCACAAGGTGATAATTAGTGATTCGGGTACCACCGAAATTTCAACAATCGCCATTTTTTGTTAAAGTGAACGCTTCCATTGGACGTCAATGGAGTTAAAACTAATTTTACCAAAGTTTTTAACAGTTTTTTTTTTTAGCTTAAGAGGCTAGATACATCGTTTAGTTCAAAATTTCTCCGAATGTAGGCGCTGCGATCGTTGTTGATTGAAAAACGGTTTTTTAACGTTTTTTCTCCCGGTTCGAAGTCACATAATAATTAATTGAAAAATAATTTCGCGTGCTAACCTTCGAAAAAGAAAACATTGTGAAGCCAGTAGATTAATACACGTACTAAATATTGTGTGATTGTTCTGAGTTGTTTTTAACGGGAGTTCTTCAAATGTTTGGGTGACGGTTTTTTTGCTCCTATGGGAATTAACACGGAGTTAAAAAAACGTAAGATTTTAAATGTTATTTAAAAATAGAAAGCCCTTTTCAAATTTAGAACAAGGAATAATCCTGAAGGCAATAAACACGTGTAAGTACTTGCTAATTTTTTTTGGTTGTTCTAAATTATTTTAATGGGAGTTCTTCTAATGTTTGTGGGACGGTGTTTTGCTCCTATGGGACTTAACATGGAGTTAAAAAACGTACGATTTTAAACGTTATTAAAAAATAGAAGGACCTTTTCAAAATTTATAAAAACGAAACATCGTGAAGCCAATACATGAATGTATGTGCTAATTATTTTGTTATTGTTCTAAATCAGTTTTAACGAGAGTTTTTCAAATGTTTGTGGGACGGTTTTGGGGCCAATGGGATTTAACATGGGGTTAAAAAAACGAACGACTTTGAACCTTGTTTAAAAATAGAAGGACCTTTTCAAAAATTATATAAATCGAGCACGTGAAGAACAATACTTTTTATTGCATTTTGCGCTTTACTGTATTTGAATTGAGCGATTGTGAGGCGATTTTTTGCTGTTTTAGTAACACCATATAAGAACACTCATTTGTCTCGTCGTCGTCTGCTCAAAACAACAAGATGGACGTGGATCTAGGCTCTTAAGATTCGAAAGATTCGAAAGACGAAAAAAGCGTGAAGATTCGACTATTTGAATCTCGAATATTTTTCAAGATTCGCCGGGATTCGAATGTCCCATCTCTAGTATAATTATAATTTTTCACTAATGTAGTTAGTAGGCCTAATTCTAATTAAATCTTTTGAAAAGTAATTTTATCACAACATTGATTTGAATAGTTACACTTAACACATTTGTCATATATATTCTTACCTCTTTCGTATTCATATGTAGCCTATTTATCACTGGATCAGACTACAAAATATGTTTACAAATTCGCAATAATCATAAATTGTTTCGCCTACTCTTTCGTGTTTGTGTTTTTATCCTTATCTATAGATGAGGATACAAACACGAAAGATTATATAAACTATTTTCTATTAATGAACTTTATTGACGTATTATTAAAGGAGGCTATGTTTAGACTGCCGACGCCTTGGTAGTGTAATGGGAAGATCTCCGATTGCAGTGTTGGGGGGTCCCAGGTTCGAATACTGGCAAGGGCATGGATGTTTGTGTTGTCCTGTGCGATGCAGAAGGCAAGGGGAAACCACTGCATATAGCATTTCCCTAGTATACAGCAAAACTGCAATTGCTGTGGAACAAGTCTCTGGTCTGAATGACGTAAAAAAAACAAATGATTAGACTGACGTTATAGTGGCGTAGCTAGAGTTTGTGCTGCCCTGGGCAGTCCTTAAGTTTGCCGCCCCTCCCTCACGAAAACACAACACTATACACACATCAGTGACACAACCAGGATTCTCGTCTGGGAGGGGCCAAACGATATTATCGATATCCAGTGACTGAAATGGTTTATATAATTTTTTATAAATTATAAAATTAAGAAATAAACCAGTATTTCGGACGTAAAACATATTGCTGGATTGCAGAATACATTCCGCGAGCACAACGAACGACAAAATTTTTATAATTTCTTCTTGGGCAATCATAAAAGAGTTTTATAAAGATCCTTCTACTATCCCGACAGGAAAAATACTTTTCTTTTCGTTGGTGCCGCCCCCAAAAAAGGGCGGATCGCCCCCCCCCCCCCAGCTACGCTACTGCTGACGTAACTTATCTTGTTTATATGTGCGACATTAGCTACTGAATATTTTTGCGACCACTCATTTTTTAAGTGTTTTACATGCACAAATTTAACACATTTTTCCTCTTAGCTACTGATTTAAAGCGTTTATGTCATTTAAAATGTAAACGCATCTCGAATCCTCATTAATTGTCTTTCAGGTGCAAAATGAAGAGAAATTTGAATATGTTTTAGAAACTAGAATGGTAGCTCAATCACTTAATGGTATTTTCATGTTGATAACTTTTAAATTAAACTTTTTTTTTTATAGACAATGACCCGATCGATGATTGATTTCATTTTGAAAATGGCCCATTTTTGGTTTTTCCATTGGCATTTCAGGAAATTATTTTAGCCTTTTGCAAACTGTCATAAAAATTTACTTTCAAAAATCTCATCATGAAAAAAATTATTAACATTATCACCAACTAGTCTAGTTTCTAAAATACTGAATTTTTTTTGTAATGTTTCTCCTGATAAACGTTCGCTTGAAAAATATAAATTTACTCAGAACCGAGGATGCCGAGAAGAGACATTCTATAGAATAGAGACCTACATAAAGCCCATGGGCTGGGCTGGGCTTGGCATTTTTATGTTAAAGGCCCATTGGTCTGGTGCGCTTCGTGGGCTGGGCCCAGTATAAAATCTCATGGACTGGGCTTCAAATTTTCAATTCGCTACCGGGGGGGGGAGGGGAGGGGGAATACAAAACCAAAATAAATATCTATAGAGCCACCTTAACGTAAAGAAACTTTTCAAAAGAATGTTTATTAAATCTTAATCCAACAAATTAAAGTTAGGTGTATTTTAATGAAATTGTTTATAGACTTTGTATATAAATCTACATCCAGAACACTGTTTAAAAACAGTGTTCTGGAAAATACTTTTAAAATACAAATTAGTTTCATGAAAATGTATTTAAATTAAAATACAAAATACGAAATTTTACGTTTATTTAAAATACAAAATAGAAAATACTTTCAAAAAAAGTATTTAAAATACTAAAATATCATCTTATTCATCATAAATTATATGTCTTGAGCAGTAATAACTGTTGAAAGCATTTGTCACTTAATCTATTCCTTCTTGGAATTGCTGTCGAAGCTGTATTTGAGAACAACCTTTCAACAGGAGGAATGCAACTTACGTTGAATTCAACTTCATGAAGGCAGCCTTGATGCTTGGAAACTGGTGCAATAACTTGGATGTCACGTTAACATTCGTTTTTCTTCAATGTAACGAAGGCATGCCAAGTTAACTTTGTCAAAGTTTTGCAGTGTTTTGTAGTGTTTTGTAGTAATTAAAATACTAAAATACTATAAATAAAAAGTATTTTGAAAATAAAAATACATTATTTAATGGATGTATTTCAAATATAAATACTAAATACAAATGAAGTATTTTAAATTACATGTATTTAAAATACTCCCCAACACTAGTTAAAAAGTACATGTACATATTTTCAAATAAGTCATATTAGTAACATTTATTTAAAGCTCAGTTATAGCAACACATTTTACGCAAAGAAAAGATGGTTTTATTTAAATCAAACTTAATAGTCGCACTTTACAAACAATTACTTCAATTATTGAACATTTCCGTCTGAAACAAAGTTACGATCTTGGAATGCGTTTTTTAGTAGGCGTTGGTTTGTGAAGCAATCACACCTCTTTCTCTGTATTCGTTTATTGTATTTGATTTTGCCGCATTCGTAACAAGAGGTAATTTTCCTTATGTTGCTGGCCACATTTTCTTTTCTTTCAACATTATTTCCGTTTAATTTTTTTATACCTGCAATTAGAAAAAAATACTCGTCTAAGGATAAGCTGGTTTTAAAGTGTAAACATATTATTAGAGGTGGAACGAACGAATCCAAAATTTTCTCGAATGCGAATCCTAAAAGGTTCTCGAATCTCCTGAATCTCTCGAATCCTTCATATAAAAATCCTCTACTATTCATTAAGAAGATAAAAATAAATAAAATAATATTAAATATTAAATTATTAATAAGAAAACATTGTGGCACTCAGGGTCGTTGCAAGGTGATGATATTGGTGATCCGGGTACAACACCGAAATTGCAACAATCTCCGGTTTTTTTTTGTTAGTGAACGCTTCGTTTGGACGTCAATGAAGTTAAATCTAATTTTACGAAAGTTTTTAACAGTTTTTTTAGGTTAGGATTAGAAAAATTCGAAAGACGAAAAAAAAAGCACGAAGATTCGAGTTTTCGAATCTCGAATATTTTTCAATATTCGAGGATTCGAATGTCCGGCCATCCCTACATATTTATCTTGAACTCTGTTTAGGCTGTCAGACAGGAGTAACATATAAGAATAGATCACGCAAACCGAACAAAAAAAAATTTCTCTGAAAAAGGAATATCTCTCTAATTTGAATATTTCTATTCTGTTTATCTCACTGAATGAGATATTGCACCATGAGTATGCATTGTGAACGCATTTTTGTCGCATGACACACGATGGCAAAATGTACATTCTATAACGCGACGATAACAAATGGATGACTTTGCGCACTGCCGTCCGTTCAAGTTGCCGTCGCGTTCTGAAAAATCGTGTTCTACAAAACGTCGACGGCAAAAAGTTTGCGCGAATTTTCTAAGTTACACGGTTTCTTATGGGTCCTTTTACGCAAACGCGCCGTTTGTTCTGCCGTTGCATTAGTGCTGTCAACCTCTCTGTCGGATTAATGTCCAGTTGCGTGGGAATTTCAGTCGAAGACATTGAAAGAATCATTAGGCGATTGACAGCACTGATACGATTTTCACACATGGAATCTGCTATCGTGTGTCGCATGAGACATAACGCGTGCATAAAAGCAAACCTAGACAACGCGGGGCATGAAATGCGTGCATAAAGGCGGCCTAACCTGTGAGAGACTTTGAATGCAACACTGGTGTACCTATGACTTGGTTGCGCCCCTTCCCCGCCGCCCCCCTGCTGCTTAAAACATTGCGCGCGCCCTTTGCACCCCCCAAAATGCGCCATCCAAACCTCCTGCGCCCCCCCCCTTTGCAGTCGCGTGGCTGCGGGTCCCCAGCTACGCCCTGGAATTCAAATGAATGCAGAAATACTGCTGAAATTTCATTCAGATTTATTTTTCTGCATGCATGTGAACTATGCCTAAGGGAAGAATCACGCACGCTGAAATACTCAGGACAAAAACTATAATATAGGCAATAATTTCACTGTTGAAAGTTATTTGCAACTTCCCGAAATTATAGTTTTTATCTCGTGTATTTTGACTGCACTACATACACGTCCTTGCTTGTTAAGAACTTCACCTCTTTCATCTTCGATAGAAGTTGAATTTTTGACGGCTGTCGGTTTGAATTCGGCTGGTTGTTTTTCAATTTCAATTTTCAACTTTGTTCTGATGCTGTTGGGAACTTGTTCTACTGGCACATTGAATTTGACTGCATTCAGAACAGCTGCATCAATATCGTTGTATTTAACCAGAGATTTAACAAGCATTAGCTGTAATTCTGGATTATCTTTGATGTGGTCATTGACAATTTTGTCAAAATCCTTACCTACAAAGGCTTTATACACGTATTTTTTCATTAGAAGATAGTATAGTTTTCCAGCAGCTTGCCGACGCTTTGCATTCGGCCAGTGTTTTTCTGGTATATTAAATCGTTCAGCTAATTGCCCCACGGTTTTACTCAAAACGCTACAGTCTAAACGTTGCATTTGACGATCCGTTACCATCAGCTTACGGATGAAAGAAGTCGGTTTTATGTCAGGATTACAGAATTCATCGAGGTAACGAACAAAATCTATTTGTCGATTCAAATCGTTGGACAAGTAAAAACACATTTCGTCAAATTCGTCTCGTAGGAGTAGTGGCAACAGTATGTCCGACATAGCGTATTGCGATTGGAGTTCGAATCGTACTATGGCACGGCTCGCAACGTCGTAATGTTGCACATTTATTTCGCGTTTAATAAATTCCGTGTAAAGCTTTTCATCCTTGTCTAGTTGAAACATGTCGCAGAGTACTATGGCCACGTTCTCTTGTTTCTGGTGGAATGCTAAGATAAGTGCTGCCGCTCGCATTTCGGCCAAAGGTTCGAGCGGTTTTGTTTCAAGTCGTGACAAATAATCGCAAAAATTTAGAACTAAGCTTGATGTTATGCTTTCTGTTTGTCGTCCAGCTGTATAATAGTCTGAACAGGAAGCCACCAGATGCAAAATTAATAAGTAATGGGAATCACAATTGTCAAGAATCTTTTCGAGAATTTTGCAAAATCTGATGTACGGTTTGTTACGTTTTAAACAATTTTCAATTTTTGAAATCCATTTCTTTGGAATCGTTTCGACTGATTTGGGAAACTTGAGTTCACGATCCGACCAGCATGCTTGAGGGAGGACTGGACATTGAGGGTTCTTTGTAGACTTTGCTTGTTTGCCTTCAAGTTCTTTTTTTCTTGATTCTTCTTCAGTTCCAGCCTTTATTTGACTGTTTTTTTCGCCTTCAAGTATTTGTTTTCTTGATTCTTGTCCGGTTTCTGGGTTTCGTAGTCTGGTTTCTTTGCCTTTCGGTACCTTCTTGGATGTTCGTTGCAATTTTTCTTTACCTTAATGTCACGTGACATTGAGTAAACAGAATATTAATATTAGTTGACTAAATTCACAAAAGAGGAGATAATTGAATGCACTTTTTTTGGGATACTCACTGGATGTTTCCGTGGCAACCTCGTCAAAATCTTCACTTCCGATAACTTCCTGATGCTTTGCATTCTGCCAGTGTGCTTCGGGTATATTAAATCGTTTTGCTAACTGTCTCACAGTTTCACTCAAAACGTTACACTTTAAACGTTGCATTTGTTCATCTGTTACTATCAGTTGAGTGATCAAAGATGTTGGTTTTTTGTTACGAACACAGAATTCATCTAGGTAACTAACAAGTTTTATTTGCAGGTCCAAATTGTTGGACACGTAAAAACACATTTCGTCAAATTCGTCTTGAAGGAGGAGTGGCAACAGGATGTCCGACAGAGCGTATTGCGAATGGACATTGAATTGTACTACTGCACGGCTCGCTACGTCGTAATGTTTCGCTTTAATTTCGCGTTTGATGAATTTTTTATAAAGCTTTTCATTCTTGTCCAGTTGAAAGATGTCACAGATTACCTTTGTCACAGTCTCTTGCCTCTGATGGAATGCTAAGACCAGTGCTGCCGTTTTCATTTCAGTCGAAGGTTCGAGTGGTTTCGTCACAAGTCGTGACAAATAGTCACTAAAACTTTGAACTAAGAATGATGTGATGCTGTTTGTTTGTCGTCCAGCTGTAGAATAGTCTGAACTGGACGCTACCAGATGCAAAATTAACAAGTAATGGTAATCGGTTTTGTCAAAAATCTGATCGAAAAATTCGCAAAATTTCGAGTAAGGTTTTTTGATAAATGAAAGGTATTCGTTACTGATTTTTACAACTATTTCGGAGAACTCGAGTTCAGAATCCAAACAGCATATTTGAGAAAGAGCTGGACATTGAGGGGTTTTTGCTGACTCTGTTTGTTCTCCTTGAAGTTCTTGTTTTCTTGATTCTTGTTCAGTGCCAGAGTTTCTTTGACTGTTTTCTTTGCCTTTCGACATTTTGTTGTAAGTTTCGTCCATTTTTTTCTTCTGTAAGAAGATAAGAGAAGAAATAGAATATTAGATTATTGAATTCATATAAGATTATGTCTAGGGCAGGGCCGACGAGAGACCCCTCTCGGGACAAATTCCCGAGGCCCATACAGCCTGCTGAGCCCGGTCACTATTTAATTTTATTATTTGTGATTTTGTTGAATAATTTCTTTGATCTTTTTCTCGGTAATTACCGACGATAAGATTATAATCGTAATACATAGTAATACTAGTATTTACAGTGTTTATAGGTCCTGGGCCCGAAACCCAAATTGACAATTTTAAAATAGACGGTTACAACTTACAACTTGTAACCGTCTGTATTTTAAAATTATTAAATTGTCAGTTACAACATCGTTCCAGTCCATGTGTAAATTATCAAATTTTAAGAGGCAATTAATTACAATTATTCAATTTTAATATGAAATTAATTACAATTACTCAATTTTAATATGAAATTAATTACAATTATTCAATTTTAATATGAAAATTAATTACAATTATTCAATTTTAATATGAAATTAATCACAGTTTTCTCCCAAACTTTCCGAAAGTATGTGAATTACTTAGGCCTTACCAGGAAAATACCAGCAAAGTTCCGAGTGAAGTTGTGAACAAAAATAATTTAAAACACGAGAGGAATTTGAAAAGTTAATATAAAAATTACATTTTTCATTAGAAAAGGTTATAATTAATTACAATTCACAAAGTTTCAAAAAATATTATGGTGAAAATTACTAATTATTTCAATAAGTAGTTTAATTAGTGTCGTTCGTTACGTTTTGGTAAAACACTTTTCAACATCGATTAAAATAGAAAGAAGAAATGGTAAATTCATTTAGCATATCCACTTTATATACTAAGAGTTGGTGAATGGCGGGAAAAGTCCCCATTCATTATCTGGAGTTGTTTTCTTCATGTTTTTGTCAATTATATATATTTGATAAGCGTTATCAGAATGTATTTTGAGTTTTGTTTTTCATAACAAAGTGATTGTTTATATGCAATTCATTTTTTTCTATTAGGAGCCGCACAAGCACGAATTAAGGTAGCCTCAATGTAAAGCTCTTTTTCCTGACTGCACGCTTTCGTTGCGGCGCCGTCTCTACTCCACACGCTTAGCTTGGAGGCTAGATAGAATACCTGTTTCCTTTTACTTAGTAAAACTAAATTATTAGAAAAGATATTCTATTGCTACATGGTTGATCCATGCACTGATTACAATTACAAAAAAAAAAATATTTTGCAAGCAGCCTATAATGCCTATTAGACCTATGGCAGAGGGACATTAAAGTACAAGTGCTGCAAGATACGATATAATAACTACAGAAAATAAACTTCAAAGCAAAATGAAAAAGTGAGAAACCAAAAACAAAACTCATAAAAAGTTAAAAACATAAAACTTAAAAATAAGAGGGCGTCTAGAGCGTCGTAGCCGTGAGTAGGCCAATGTTTTCATTTTTTGCCATCAGGTGGCGTCTTAAAGTTGAGCGCATAGAGACCCATTTTAGACGACTATGAGCGGCAAAATTTGAAAAGTCCAAATACATATTTTTACTTACTTCTGTTCAACTTTGCCAAAACTTATTTAAAACACTTACTTTAAGTTGCATTAAATTCTTAAATATACACTGGTTAAAGATTGCTATATTTTAAGAATTAATTGTAAATTTTTATATTTTTAAAATGCATCAAAAGTTGGTGCATTTGAAATTCATACCTATAGATATGCTGTCTTCAAATCTGTTCAACTTTTTTCCTGACTAATGTAATATGTAGAAAAAAAATTCAGTGTATAGTTCAATGTTTTATCTTGATTGTTTGCTAGTTTTTATAGCTTAATTATCACTTTTTAATATTCTATCTAATTAAAAATGTTGATAAACAAGTTGAGAGAAATGTGAGCCCTGTTTGGAGAGTACATGACGTCCCAGTGTGACGTCATACTTACAACAAATAATATTTTCAAAGTTTTTGGCAGCCATGTTTTTTAATGATCGAATTTTAGCGGTTTTTCCTCGTTTTTTTCCTTTTTCTAGTCATTTTAGCGATAAAATGAAAGAGATGAAAAAGAAAACGAAGGTAAAAATATAGTTGGTTATAAAATTTCACTAACATTTGGATACTAGAGTTTTGTTAGCGCATCCGCATTGGTTTATATAGGAAAGTGATTGCAGATTTGCATTAGCAGCGCCATCTATTGATTACCAATGGAAACTGCCGTTTCACTTGCTACCACTTTCCTATATAAACCAATGTGCATGCACTAACAAAACTCTAGCACTGAAATGCTAGTTAAAATTTCATCGATGGACACTATTTGGACAACTCATTAGGTAAGGTGAAAGTTTCGTTAGTGGGGAAAATAGTACCAGTCGGCCTTATGTATACGAAACATTTAATGGTAAATAAACGAAAAGGTTTGTTTACCAAACATTGGCAAACAAACAAGTCTGTGTCATATGCCTTTATGGCTGCTTGCAGAGTAGTTTTTCAAATCAAATCAAAAACCGTGATCTATAACCCTATTGCTAGACTTTTTTCATTCAGTTTGGGGAAATTTGTGTTTGGCTTGTGTTAAATATCTTTTTTCCCCCATTAGATATTTCTATTTTAAATATGTTTATAGTTTTTAATATGTTGTTTGATATGTGAATTAAACAAAATAAAAAAAATGTTATGATAAAATATTGTTATATTAAAAATAATATCTAATAAAGTAATAAAGTATATAATATATAAAATTTAGTATATTATATTAAAATTTATATTATTTTTAGAATAATTAATTTGATAAATTAAATTAATCTTCTAGAAGAAGATCATTATTTCTTATTAATTAATAATTATTATAAAAAAAACTAATATTATTAAAATTTATTAGATCTTTATTAATTTTACTATTAAATAATAAATTATAATAATTAATATAATAATAATATATTATTTATATAATAAAATTATATATATAATATCCCGGATCTGTGTGTGTGTAACAAAATTTATATAAACGGAATTTATATAAATTTAAATAAACGAAGAAATGAACAGCTTTTCTCAAGGTCAACTATATGTGGCACCCTTCCCATCCAAGAACGGCATGATATTAAATTGAAAAGGGGAAAAGGTTGGAAAGTGTAGAAGGGGGTGAAGAGAGAGAAACGTGGAGGGGGTGAAGAGAGAGAAACGTGGAGGGGGTGACTGAAATTGAATTGAAAGGAGTAAAAAAGGAAAAAACGACGCGCATGCGCACAATTACCTGTGAATTTTGCTCCCGTCATTTATGACGGGATACCCCACTAGTATGTCCTTGGACTGGTTCCACAGCAACTGTATTCGCTGTATACTTGGGCAATTTATGCAGCAGTTTCCCCTTGCCTTCCTTCATCTCAGGAATACAACCCTCTAATCATTGTGATCTCACTTGTATTCATCTGGTTTGAAGCCAATCCTTCATCAGTTGAATTATGCCTTCTACTAGTACTGATAGAGCTGCTGCCCTCTACCAGGGATTTGTATCGGAGTTACCTTCTCCTAGGTATCTCTTTTAGTCTAACTTCTACCTCACGAAGACCTGCCCGGCTTGGGTGGCCCTTCTGGTAGCAATGCTACCGCAGGTATAGCTCTCGAGGTCGTCAGAGTATGCAAGCCCCCCCCCCCACCACCACTACAAGGTAGAGAATACCATCGGGGGGGGGGGGATAATATGTAATATATATTATATTAAATATTAATATTATTAATAGTATAGTATTGTTTTAATATTAAAATATAACATACAATAAAAAAATTCAGTAGAAAACATGTGTTAGTTGTGTTATATGTGAATAAAAAAATATTGTAATAAATTATTTTTATAATGCATTATAAAAATTTAATAAATATTCCGTAATATAAAAAAAATTCAATAGAAAACATTTGATGTTTTTTCACAACTTAAAAACATTTCAAAATGTTCACTGATTTTGAACGCACATAACATTTACTGCAATGGTCTGGTATTACAAGCTGAAAGTACTATGACGTCACAGAGCGGTTCCAACGGGCCTTTCCTATTATAGATTTTTTATTAATGAACTTTATAGACATTATTAAAGGAGGCTATGATTAGAGTGACGTAACTTATCTTGTTTATATTTGCGGTATTAGTTGCTGAATATTTTTCGATTTAAATGATAAAACCTCTAATTTTGTAAATGTTTACATGCATAAATTTAGCACATTTAGCTAGCGAAAGTTCACTTTATAAAGGTCCGGCAATAGCGGCCATTTTTGTTTGTCAAGTGAAGGCAGTTGATTAGTGATTACAACATAGAAGACTGTAAATACGGGTTTTATGTTAAGAGAAACTAGAAGAGTAGTTCATGTAGCTTGTAGTTGGTGGTTTTCAAAATAAACTTTTTATAGATAAATATTAAAATTAATATTCTTTTGTCTGCTTAAAATTGGTTCATTTTCACATAAAAAGTTTATTTTGAAAGATGTCAACAGGAAAATATATTTTAAGTGATTGAGCTATCCTTCTAGTTTGTAAAACACATTCATGTTGCTTCTTATTTAAAACGATCAGTAGTGTGAAACGTACTTTTATTTACTTGTTCGTTTGTCACTTGAGTTTTGATTACCCTCATAGACTCCACTGTGTGACACAAACGAAAATGGCGGACATTTGCTTTAACATGACGTCTATTTAATGCATAACCTTTTTTTTTTTTTTTTACTTGCTATTGCATCATCGCCGCGCGTATGTGTGATTTCCAGTTTGTGGACGCGAAAAAATATAAACGCCGGCGAATTAGTTGCCCTTTTGACACGGGTTTCAGGTTCGTGCGAGTGCGGCTGTTTTCATCAGTGAACTGAAAACGATTGACGACACGACGTTAAGTAGTTAATTATAAGTATAAATTATAACCGTGTGTGTAAATGGAGAAACAGAACTGTGAAACGAGGGTACAATTAGGTCTACATCGTGGTGCAAAGTTTTACAATTATGCGCTTTGAGGGTAAGCTCGAGTTTTTGAAAAGTAGAATATATAGGCCTACAATAACATCTGATAATATGATGTTTTTGCGGTTTTATTGACATTATTAGGAAATTCTTTCGATTAGAAGCCGACTAGTCACTAGCATCAAATGCAGGAGATTGTACTGTTTTTCCAACGTATTTCTAGGTTGCGATGCAAACTAGTATCAATAATCAATACAAGCAATTAGAAATCGGGACGAACAGAAGTTGGCTCCGCCCTTTTTATGATGACCGGCAACTTCTAATTGGTTGGTTATGTAGTCTGATGTCACATGCTCCGCCCTTTTCAACGTCGAACCACACAACAAACCAATTAGAAGTTGCCGGTCATCATAAAAAGGGCGGAGCCAACTTCTGTTTGTCTCGATTTCTAATTGCCTGTCTAATCAATAGATTCTATAGTATAAAGCCGGGTTCACACGGAGTCGTGAATTGGGCGAGAGCACTAACGGTAGACTACCAGTAGTAATCACTAATTGATGTGAACAAGTGGTTGTGGAAGTGGGCGGTCGTACACGACCTTGAAAAGTACGGGGGGGGGGCCGTACTCACTCCAACCTACTGGAGTGACAACAACGACCGTGAAAGAAACGAGTCGTGAATTCGGCATTAATCAATAGTTCACAAACGACTTTCGCTGCGAAAGTCGTTTGTGAACTATTGATTAATGCCGAATTCACGACTCGTTTCGCAGCTTCTCATTCTGCCACTTGAACAACTACTCTCGAGATAATGTTAGATGGGGACGGCAGTAGATGGTCGTTGGAGAACTCCGTGTAAACTGGAAATGGCCGTGAACTCCGGTGTTGAATAAGCAAGTAGTGTGACATGCGCATTACTGGGCGTGTTCTCGCCCAATTTACGACTCCGTGTGACATGCGCATTACTGGGCATGTTCTCGCCCAATTTACGACTCCGTGTGAACCCGGCTTTACACTTTACAATCTTTAGTTTGGAGGCTAGTGGCTCCGAATCAAAAGAAAACCGGGTAATAACGTACAATATGACATTTTTTCGCAGACGTTTTATATGTTAATGGAAAATAACTTCGATTATTAACCGTTATGGTCACATTCGTAATGTTTGGAAAGTCAATGGTAGTAGTGCTAATAAACGTATCAACAATTGACAGATTCTACATAAATCTTATTTAAAGTGGCTGCGTAGATATTTTTTGTCCCCACAGATGGCGCTACTGCAGTGGTTAATGTTTTGTGGAAAATTCGGACTCAAAGCGTCATGCGAACTTTTTTTTTTTTTTTTTTAGGAAGAACATTATGAAAAAAAATTCAATTTGTTTTGAAACTAGAATGGTAAAATTTTATGTAAAAAGTTTTTTCTTGGTAATATCTTAAAAAATAAACGTTTAATTATCGGTTTTATAGGTCAATTTGACTCGTTTCTATGTGTTTTCATTGTTTATTTCATGAAAAAAAAACTATTTTCACCTTTTTTTCAAACCTGTCATATAAAGTTTATTTTGAAAGATATCATCATGAAAAAACTTCTAGCGTTATCACCAACTGCTCTACTTTCTAAGGGCCAGACAACAGACAAACAGTGACAGACAATGCCAGAGAATTTAGTTGGTCAGTATGAACAGTAGACTATGGCTTTTTTTTACAAGGTAACGCAAACAGCCGAACGACGTCAAACGTCCAAACGGCTGTCGACGCGTTTATTAGTCGGGCGGTTTATAGTATTTACATAGGTTCTGGACAGTTCGTGCGCATCCACGTACAAGCACAACTACCTACAAACTGATGGTCATGTGTGCTTGCGTTTTTTTGGGACTCGGTCGTGTGCGCTGACCTTACTACATTCTAGCCCGTCACCGGACTGTCTGTCGTCTGCGCTCGACCTTAAAAAGTAATTTTGTCAAAGCCGCAGGTTGGGGAGTAAGAAATGTAAAAAATAAAAAAGGCTAATTTAATTGAAATGCAATTTTTAATTTAAGTTCGAAATTGAATAGTTCTGATAAAAGTTGCAAAAATAAAACAAAAAGTTTTAATAAAGTTTTTCAAGTTCTAGAAATCAGCTGTGACAAAGAAATTACTTGTAATTATTAATTTTTTTTTGGGTAAAAATGTAAATGGATTTAGTTGTCATCAATCGTCATAAACACATTTGCAGCTTCCTTCTTCTTCTTCTCCTGTTGTTGTTGTTATTTCACAAGCATACGCAATGTTAACGTAACCGCAAACGTTGTCGCAGTGTTGAGACGACTTTTCCCCAGTTCCGTTGCATTCTGGAATGAAATTTGAGTCAAGAACAATGGGTATTAAAGATGAAAGGGAATGAAAGAAAGGGACTCGCAGTTTCGAGAACATCCCGGCCTCTTCAGAATTTTGAGAGGCTCCTGTCGGCATGTTTATGCAACAATTTTTTTTTTTACAATTTTTTAATTTTTCAATTTTTTACATTTTTTTTAAATTACAAAAGTTAATAGGTCGTATAGTTTTTGATTTATACAGTATGTTAGGTAGGGACTTAGCGAAATTTCGTACGGAATAAATTTATTTACGAAATTATAAAATTATTTCGTAGTTGGATTTTGTAGAAACGAAATAAACGCGCATGCGCAGAAGCGTTTAACGCGTTAGAGAAAGTTGAAAACGACGCCATTTTTCCACCGCTTCGATGGAAAACGACGTCGTTTTAAAAAAGAATAACCAACCGTACATGAATGATTTCCGTTTAAGGTAAGAATATTAAGTGAAAAGAACAATAAAACATTAAAAAATCTACGTTTAGCGGCGATTAATTAGTCAAACACAATTCTCCGTAAAAAGTGAATGATTTCGTTTACGTTTTCGGGTTGCTTCGTTAACTAAAAGTACGAAATTGAAACGAAAACGAAATCACTTAATTTAAATATATAAATTTCGTGAAACTTAATTTCGTACGAAATTTCGCTAAGTCCCTATTCTTAAATAAAACGCATGTTAGATGCACTACTTAACGTTGTATAAAAATGAATATTTTCACACTGGCTCTTAGAAGGATCGGCGCAGGTGGCATTTGCTGAACTTGCCAGTACGTGCCTGTTTATATTCAAGTCATATGGAATGGGAGAGGGGTGGGGGGAGTGGTGGGGGGGTTGGGGTAAGAGTTACAGTCGACTAGTGCTCAGAATAGAAGCAAGCTAAAAGCAGCTTTAATAAGAACTTTATAAGCTTGCTTCCTGTATGTTATCCTTTGTTACATGAATTCTAATGTTTGCGACCTGCGACAAACGTGACCGTCTACATTAGAATCCATGTGTACACAGGATGGCGACCTGGCCGTGGCCATCATGTCGCTGCGACCTGGACGGATGCATATCCCTAGGTTTAAAAAAAATGAGAAAATATATAGCTCAGTAATTGACGTCATATAGTCTGCATATACAGTGACACATAATGTTTGCTTATAAAGTTATAATAATAGATTTAAATTCCTCCGTGCACCATTTTCATTTCATTCAAGTTGCGTGACGGGTTTACTAGTTAATTATAATTATCAAAAGATAGGCCTAATAGCGAATATGATTATGACCACTCTTTATGAGGATGTACTTACGACCAGTTGCCGTTCCATGAACTCTGGTTAGAAACATGGTGAACAACAAGACAAACTGCAGAGAAATAAGAGACACGTGTTTGAAACTGGCCATATCGAAGTTTGTTGAATGGGAGAATGGAATCTGTTCAAAATAATAAAGAAGTTCAGGGCATTTCAGTATCTCGAAACATAAGAATGAAAAAGTTACCAAATTGGATACTACTTTTGGAACGCGCTTTAAGGATCACTCAAACCAACGCGGAGCAGGGGAGCGCGAGTGGTAGTGTATTAGTGGGAAAGTCGCAAGAACTTGGGGTTGGGATTGTCTGCCAGGATCGTCACGGGATAGGACATGCAGGAGAGTCCCTACAAGAGCAGGAACGATTTTTTTCGCAGGAACTTCGGTGGTGTATACACATAGTTATATGACTTCCTCTAGTGATGAACACATGCACGAATAGGCTCCATTTTACCGGCGGACCGCGGGATTTCCCATCCGGGCGGAAAACCTCTCGGGTTTCCACCAGGACCGCATCCAGCGGGCAGTGCCGCAGCATTGGTGTGGGCGGCCCCATTTCTCCGTCATATGTTGGATGTCCCGCGACTTACCCACTAGACTCCCTTTAGACTAACCCAGTTCTTACCTAGAAGTGAGAATGCCTGGCTTGACAACTAGTGTAAACGCTAGTATGCATTTTATAGAAAGGATGTCCAAATTTCAGAAAAGGGTCTATTTATATAAGAATTAAATTATGGTGAGTATTGTCTATTAAAACAAATTGTTGTGTTAATGAAATGTCAGTAATTAGTAATTTCAGACCTTTTTTATTTTATCTTCAAGAATAAAAAAGAGCTTTTGACAGCAAAAAAAAAAAGCAAATTGCCACTTTAAGTCGTACATATTTAGGTAAACGTTAATAACTAATGTTGCTTTTGATAATGGAACAAAAAAAAAAAGATGACACATGCATATATGACGTCACAAACAAACGATATTGAATAAGTCATAATCACGGAAAATACACGTTGTTACACACAACAGCTTACAAAACAGTGAAAACACAGTTACACACATGTTAGGAGCATCACCGAATTCTGAATTCTGAATGGTGTTAAAAAGAACTGTTTGCTTATGCCAAAGTTATGTCCCATTTAAGTTGGAGTTACAGTACGAGATGCGGTCGTAAGAAACGGTCTCCCACAGACCAAATTCTTACGTTTTTTTAAATAAAATACTCTAAATTACACATACCTATATGTACGGAGGCCTGTAAAGACCATACAGTGAAAATAATTTTCATTACAGTTGACACTTTTTTTTGTCAATTGACACTTTTCTGTCGAAGGTTAGGTTAGGTTTGGTTAGGAAGAAGAAAGTGTCAATTGATAAAAAAAAAGTGTCAGTTGACAGAAAGTGTCAATGGACAGGAAAAAGTGTCATTGGACAGAAAAAGTGTCAATGGACAAACAAAGTGTCAACTGTAATGAAAATCATTTACACTGTATGCCCTTTACAGGGCTCCGTATATATGTGAGTGACATTTAATGAAGTACATCCGTTTTTGTTTTTTCTTCTAGATGTATTGCTGTTTGTGAAGGACATTTGATTGGACTGCAGCAAAGCAATGCAAAATGGCGGTGAACTTTAGCTGATCCTCTTGTTAATCGCGATTTAATTTAAATTTTAATGGTTTAGTTTGTGTTAAAACTGTGTGTGACTGTGAACTCATAATTTAAACGGCTACTCAAAGACGTTACCTGATGACACGGTCAGGAAAACAATTTCGTTTCTATTTCTTAGATGTTAAGGCCTTTTTTCAGTCAGAGATCTGGTTTCCATTGAAAGCGTTTTTTCAACATTCATTTGGAGCATATTAGGTTCGTTTTATGTATGTGTTTGTGTCGTGCGACAAACAACGGCAAAATGTCACCTGGTTTGTAACACAACCAAAACAGATAGATCACTTTATTCACTTCAGTCTGGTTGAAGTTGTTGCATTTAAAAAAAATACCATTGTATCCTACAGAGAAGACTGATTGCAAAAAGTCGCACAACTTTTTTAAGTACACGGTTTGTTATGGGTCACTATGCAAATGCGCCGTTTGTGTGCCGTCACATGAGTACTGCATGGACCGATTGGCAGCACTGATACGATTTTGCCACCTGGAATCTGGCATTATGTGTTGCACGCGACACGAAACACGTGCATAAGAAGGGCTTATAATAGGCCTATGTGAAACTCAGTTGCATGCATATGTTAAAATGCAAATGAGAATTCCAAATGAATGTTTTTCCAAGCTCGAAACATTGCTTAAACTTTCTGGTTGTTTCGTTTTTCTATAAATTTCTTTGCAGTGCAGATCGAGAACAATGCTTTTTGTCATCATGGGTCATCGAGGGGTGACTTGGCAAACGGACAAAGTTTTGATGGTGGCTACTCTACAGTAATGTTGACTTGTTGAACGGATTTAGCTTTACTGGCCAAGCTCTCTTAAGAGCCATCGTGTGCGGTTATTTGTGTAGGAAAAACAAGAAAACACGAGTTAGGTGTAGGCCCCACACAACTGACATGCCCGAGCAAGGACTTCTAACGGACAGTTTCGTTACAAGTTTTTGTTCCCATTCGTTTTGATTTTTGCTTTCCTTTACCTTTCCCCAAATACCCTTCCACGCAGGTTTCATTTACGGATGAACAACGAAAGAGGATGTCATCATTCCGTCATCGTTGGAGCGCAGCTCAGGACGGCATTGGAATCGCTCCAAGAGTGAGTTAGTATAGGGATTTTCCGTTCACAAGTCAACATGTTGAGTACTCGGAGGCCTCGTGTTGGTGTTTATGGTTTATTACGAACTTCGTAATAACAGATCCTAGTCCCGTGTCGTTACGAAGTATCGGCCAACGGCTATACTTTTTATTAAGAGAGGTTAATATACGATAGCTTTTGATTTGTGTGGGGGAATGGAGGGAATTTTGTCATCTGATGCAGAAACTGAATGAACAGATGGCGATATAATGCTGTATCCAATTGACTTTGGCTCTGATATTGTCTATTGTGACAGATGAAACGGACACAAACGTTCTTACAATGTGCAATCCAATATCATTTTTATGGAGAACCATTTCGAGACAGTGTCGAACCTCAACCTAGAAAAGTTACACTTGATCATCTTGATCACCTTCTTTTTTTAAAGAATATGAGTCAAACTGAAACTGCTAACTATAGTGAAGGATTTGCACAATTAGATACTAAAGGCAAACTCACACACTCGTCTCTTTGTCCGTCCCAAGTTTCGTCACGCTCTTCGCTTCGAGGGATTCGGCTCATCTTTAGGTCAGCGTGGTTTTCAAGTAATTGCTGAGTTGTTTCATATTTTTTTTTTAATTTACCAGATCTCTGACTACTTATTATAAACTGTCTCTATATTTTTTACGATACATTTCTTTTTGTGTTTATGCACTTTTTATTTAATTGAGCTTTGGGCTGTTCATTGCGACTAGTTTTGGGTAAAAAACATTGGCTCGTTCTTCAATTATTTATCATTTTAGCTAAATTAATGCATTTTAATTAGCTGTATGATATATTTAACTACAGTTTTAGAGAAAAAACAACTCTGTTTTGATGTAAATATTGATGAGAAACAGCGATTTGTCATCTGTCTAAAGTAGTAGACCTACTAGCGTGGTTTTCTCACTTTAATTAGCCTAATATAATGAACCAAACCGTAATAGTGATTATGCGGTGTGGGCCACGTTTGTTCCGTTATTAGTCGCCATATCGAATTTCTTTTCTCCTACTATTAACTGTTACGGCTCGTATTTATCAACAGTTGAAATTTTCGCGAAGCACAAATTTTCGCCAAAGTGGAAACTAGGCCTAAACAAGTTTAAATTATGAGTAAAATTTATTTGAAATGGTTGACTTGATTATTTTTTAAATTGGGTTCTGGTGCCCATTGCAGTTTCATGAGTCATAATAATTTGATTATTAATATGTAAAAAAAAATATTCGTTAATGTCGGATAGTAGAGAAACCATTACAATCGTCAATCGACAAAATTACCATGCCTGGCTATTATGTTGGCTATATTGGTCGCTTCCCAGGCCCGGATTAACACTTTTGGGGGCCGTGTGCCAAGTAGAACCCTTATAAGTAGCTGCACTGGCGCATATCAGGTACAATAAATGAACAGACAGGGATTCGATTATTGAGTTTCTAGTTACGAAAAGACATAAAAATATTGCTATACTGAAATATTATCACAAAATAAATATGACAAGCCAAAGTGATTTGTGAGGCGGGTTTTCTAAAAACTGCGCATGGCACATTTGGCGCATGTCGTAATTCTTAAGAATTGTAGAATTCTAGAATAGTTGTTGATAATGCTAAAAGTTTTTACATGCTATCTTTCAAAATAACCTTTTTGTAACAGTCTAAAAAGGCGAAAATAGTTATTAATACTTATTATGATTAATGTCAATGTAAAAACCAAAAATCGGGTCATTTTCAAACTGCTATAAACATTTGCCATTCTAGTTTTGAAAACAATTTGAATTTTTTTCTGATGTTTCTAAAAAAAAAAACGTTCACTTGATGTTTTTGCGTCCAAGTTTACCAAAAACCCGTCTATGGAGCGTAGCATTAACCACTCCAGTTCCGCCGTCTGGTGGGGCGAAAGCATATTGAATATGTATAAAACCACCTTGAGACTGCTTATAAAAAGATAGTTTTTTGGCAGCAAAATTATGAGAAACAATAAATTCTTTTTGAAACTAGAACGGTGGGGTGGGGAGTTGTTCAACAAGGTAAGGGAATTTTTATGTTATCTTTCAAAATAAACTTTTTATAGACAAGTATTTTATAAATTTAATAATTAATGTTGAGCCATTTTCAAACTAATACAGTATAAGAGCTTATTTTTAAAGATATCAACATGAAAATGCCCATAAGTGCAGGGTCGTTTTAAGAATTTTGTAGGCTCTAGGCATTTTTAGAGGCCCCTGTCCGAAATTTTTACTTATTTTTATGTTTGCACACTCTTGAAAGTCCTCGTATATTGCATTGCACAGTGACCATGACACAATGCAAAATGCCATACAACGACATTTTCTGAATTTACACGAAAGAAATGTGATGAGGCTGGCCCTTTAACACCATCATTTTGTGATGGTGCTGTCTCTGAACCAGCCCCTGGTTTTGCCACACGCGACATTCGGAAAGTTCAAGTACTTAACCGATTACTCAGTCTCTCGAATACAGCCGTTTTAAAGGCCCACAAAAAGACCTCACTGTTTTAGCCGGGGCCGAACGTGGCTCTCCTCACTTCTCGAGTTGGAACACACTCAGTCTCGACTCGGGAATCTTTGGTATACATGCATAACAACCTTGGCGATACTAGTCCTTTTTAGCGTGGTCTGAAGGTGCCAATCAGAGGGACTCAGAATTTTTCTGAGGGCCTCTGTTGGTACTGAAGTTGTTGGCTAAAGTCTCTTCTTGTGTATTTTCACTGTTGGAAAATAAACTGACCCAACACTTTTATGGTATAAAAGTTCTCTTTATATAACACAACTTTGTACTATTACATGGTTATAATCATTTAAATTGAAGATACAATTTTCCCTTAAACGATTGAATATTACATTCACTCTTAAGTTTCACACTCTCTAAGTTGAGCTCTATAAACAGTCTGTTTACTTTTCGAATCTCTATTCGGAACTGTCCTCAAACATAACTGACACGGTGCCTTCATTCTGTCTCTAGGTAGGGGCAACTGTCACCTCAGGGCTCAATGAGTGACCAACTGGGCCAATCATTGTCCTGGGCTGAGAATATTACCTTTTAAGGAAAGGCATTTTAGGACTCTTTTCCTATTTTCTCACGGTTCATCTTGGTTCCTCGAATTGGCGTGGAATTCGGGCCACCCAAGTCTCTGGACATCTGTGCTCTATGGGGCGCCATTCTGACAAGAGGGGAATTTTTACTGAGTGTTCCACAAGTATGGTTATACAGGGTGTCACAGACATGTTGCAAAGTGAACATATAAACAAAAAATTGAAAGTACTTTCTACACAACTTTGTGTTTTGTCATTTAAATATCCAAATCCAAATAAATGTCGTAAATTAAAACTTCCAGTTTTTTATTTTGAAGTTTTCGTTCGTTTTTTTGTTTGTTCATCTATTATTTTTTCAAGTGAAATATCGTGTTGCCTAAAAGGTTCGTAGGCCCAAAGCACTGTGCCTACTCGAACTGCTGCCTTGCATAAGTGATTGAGCTACCCTTCTAGTTTATAAACACAAGTTGCCCGTAATTTGTCATGCGAGTGATAGACTAATTATAATATCAGAGTTTGAGAGTTGTTTGGCACTTGAAAACCATTTTACTGAAACAACACATCAATAAAGTGAATATAATTAAAATTTGATTACACAGCTTTTATAGTTTGCATTTTCTTATTACATTCGCATTTTCTGAACGGGATAATTAGTCAATAAGTCAATATAGAGCGTTGACTTCTATTTATGATGAAATAATAAGCACAGTATTGTCATCATATTTATTTACCAAAGAAAGTCCTATCTAGTAACCTAGTGTATAAAGAAGTTCTATCTCTCGCACGCGAATTAATTTCCACACATCTATAGGTAAAAATACGGTTATAATATTGATAACCAAAAGGTAGTCTCTATGTCACAAATTGTGATATTGTAATTTTTTTTTTACAAAAATAAGATATTTCTTGATCACACGAAAATTACTATGATGATGGGTTTCGAAGTTGCCCCTGTCCTATTTCTTGTTGGAATCCTGCTGCTTGCTTTGTCACTGACCAGTGTAACTGATCACACTGACAAAGGATATAGAATGTAAATACAAAACATGGATGTGAAGACAGCTCAAATGAATGTAGTTGTTATATTTCTATAAATAGTAAGTTTTAATAATATCATCATCATCATGACACTATTTCGTCTTTTTTTAGATGCGCCACAAAATTTTGAACGTTATATATATTTCAACTTTATTATTAAAAAAACAACATAAAATCAACGTTCCTACGTCCCCAATTTTTGAACATCTGTCGCTAGAAGGAAGGTCGATTCCTACCACTTTTCTTGTTCTATTGTATGCTGTGCAAAGTGAAATTTTATGACAGAGCAACAATAACAAAACTGTTTACATTTTGTCCTGCCACCAATTCCGACCACTTTTAAACTGTTCACTGAACTGCACTTGGACCACCTTCCAAACCCATGCAGTCGACACCAAGTGGTCCATTTTTGTTTAGTTTCGTTTAGTTATGTTTGAAACGTCATTTATATTGTAATAAGCGCTCGAATATACTGTGAATTCACTGATACTTTTGCAAAACCTAACTTTATGATTCCTAGTTACAATATTGAAACGATAAGTCCGGGAACAATCCTGGCTTATTTTTTCCTGGATTTTGGAATGGCATGGAACTTTGTCATCCCTCTGTACTATTGTACATAGGGTTGCCCTAGTTCTACACAGCTGGCGATGCCAATATTCTGCTTTGGGTCACACCATGGGGCTTGGGCCCTTTTTCCTCTCAGTCCCACCCCTTTAATACCAAGAGATCGTCCTGATAAGCAGTAGCATTAAGTCTATGGGGTTGCGTTTTTCTCTTAAAATTGGTTTTAATTAGGGATGAATCATCTTTAAGATTTCGGGTGACCATTAGTCAATCACTCTGATTGGTCAGTTTGGGTTTTTTCTGTTGTTCATAGCCAATCAGAGGATACTGAGAAAGTGTTCTCTGTATCCTCTTTTTGGGTATAAAAAGGCCGCGTTTTATCTTTTTAAATCGAACGAAGGACTTAAACATTTTATCATCTAGAACTGCCAACCCAGGTGTAAACCTGGATCATCAATACTAGATGAGACTACAGAGGACAGCACGATCAACCAGCGTTTAATTGGACGAAAGCCCACGGAGTAGCAGACAGCAAAAAGATCCTTAAAAACTGTAAAAGGTCTTAAGGCGGAACTTGTGAGGAAACGGAAAGGGATTAATTTGTTCACTTCCTCCCAAACCAGGATAGAATAAGTTGCTTAGCCAACCACTTTTTGGTATATTCTATCCACCCTAAAGGTGGTTTATTACAATATAGCATACATGCTAGAATCCATAGAAGAAGGATATTTTCAGAATTATTTTAACAATAGAGAGAACCATAAATTGGTTTTGTAAAAGTCTCAGTGTGATTTACAATATAATCGAGTGCTTATTGCACTTTAAATACCGTTTCAAACACCCTGTATGCTTCAGGAACTAAAATGGGACGCATTAGCAGGCGGAAGCAATGACCAAAGCCTTGCCCTTTTCGGACGTTTACTGGCAGATTATAATATTGCCCTACTTAATGACATAATGAATACACATCCTCGTAAGGGACGACACGGGCATTCAAAGAGTTTAAAAGAATTAATGGCTAGAACTGATGCATATTTTTGGTCTTTTTCCCCAAATGTTATTAGTCAATGTAATTTTCTTCCAGTTAATAGTTTTTTGTTAGGACGATTTCAATTTAACAATGATGTCTTGTTTTACCTGAATGACAATCATTTGTGATCGGGAGTATCCCCTGTCACATGGCTTTGAGCTGATTGCAGGTGTACTGAGTAGAATTGAATTGAATAACTACGAGAAAAGAAAGAATGTAAGCGAAAACCAAACATGCAACAAGTTAAACGGCAATACCAGATGTTGCATCATTATAATTTCAGTTTTGTTATACAGTATATTGACTCCTATAGGGAAAATGTATTAATGGAGACGGTGGCGCATCATTTGCTGGTTGTTTTCTTCAACTTACACATGCAGAAATAGCCTCTTAACGTCGCATTCCTTGCTGTTTGTAAGAAAAATAAATCGAGAATGGGTGCAAAAGCAGAGTCCTCCTCAGCGTTGGGCGAGGCTACTAGAAGAGCTTGATATTTTTTGTTAGTGTTATGATTTTTATTTTAAATAACTACTGTAATTGTTTGGTTGTGGCCTTATTTTATTCGTTCAACAAGGTTCGAGTTTATGTGTGCAATAGAATTTGTAGAGAAAGTTATCATCAAGCTGTCAGCTAAATTTGCAGTTCGAGCAACTGTTTAGATAAGCAACCAAACTGTCAACACATAAACACACACAAAAAAAATAACGTTTTCATAAACGTTTTCATTTCGCGGAATATTTTTCACGTGTTGGCTAATTAACATTTTGTTTATGATGAGAAACAGTATAGATTGCAGCATAATGATACAGGTTTTTTTATAGTCCTAGATGTTATGCAAATTACAATGTCTTTGAAAAAGAACACCTGAAATTCCTGTGTGTAAATAAAGACATCCGCCTAGTTTTTGAATACTGATGAACTGTTTTTTTTAAAATAGTGTCTATAATTGGAACTGCAATTTGTTTGCCATCTCTGACAGACTACACCTGCAATAATGTGGTTAGCCAAATTCGGCCACCTTTTTTAACCTAGCCACGTAACACGAACGTTTACCATTTGATAGCTCTATAGAATATTTGGTGAAATGTTAAAAGAAATTGGGTTTTCACAGAAATTAAAAGACCTGTTGAAAGTCATTGGTCTTTGATCGAACATTTTTGCTTGTTCTCTTCAAGAAAATTCAGTTTCTTGCAAGAAACATGCGGTGTACACTAGTGCTTTTAACAATGGCACGTACTTATGTTTAAAAACCAACTTGCAAAATCTGGAACTTGAAATTTTTTAATGAAACTAAACTCGGGCTAAACTTAGGAAATTTACATAAAACCAAGAAAAATCTAGGAAACTCATTAAATTTATTATTTAATAATGCTGCATTTATGAAACGTTAATTTTTTAAAAAAATACTTCAAAATTGCAAATTTTTAATTTTTTTGTTAAACTCCATTGAGAAAAAAACAAATAAAAAAACACGTAAAAATAATTTTTAAAAAGCCAGAAAAAAACCAGCACGTACGTCAATGTGTTGGCTTCACTGTAGTTTACTTGTGGTTTTTTAAAATTACTTTTAGGTATGTTTTATCAATATTTTAATGTATGTTTTTTTCTTACGAGGGCGCACTCAATAGAGTACATAAAGAATAGTTATAAATAGAACGTAAGAGTTAGAAGTTCACGATTTTGAAATAGTTTTTTTAAAAATAGAACCGCGCTTACCAATTTTTTGTCATTCTATCACTAGATGAACATATATTTAAAGTGCACATTGCACTTTGGAACCATCACAATTGGACAACTTTAAATATGAAAAATAAACATATTGCCGACGCGACTGTTTATTTTTAAGAATTAACGTTTTTTCTTTAACATCGGGTCTATGGGCTCAATAGAAAAACGATGCTAGTGCTCTTTGTTGATATTTTTCGAAGTAATTTTGCGATGTAGCCTCTTAACATAATCTTTTACCATTCTAATTTTGAAAACAATTTGTGTTATTTCATTATGTTCATTCTAAAAAAATGTTCGCTTGACGTTTTTGCGTCCAAATTTTTACAAACTGCAGTAAACTGCCTTAATGGTTTTTAACTCATAGCTATTGCTAAATTCATTAACTTTTACATGAAATTTCCTGTCGGAAGTTCATGTGTTTAGCACTATTACCTTTGATTTAGCAATCAATAAGAATACATCCTTAAAACGGGCAACTGGATGAAATTTTAAAATATTTTTTTTTGTTGACTGCGCTTCCAAAATACGAATTCTGAAGTTAAACAATTTCTTTGAATTTCAATGTATTGTCAAACCATTCAGGGACATTGAAACTTGGTATTTTGTTTGAACCCCGAATGCATATATTTTGCGCAGGTTCGACAACACATGCATAACTTTTTAGTGTTTCTAAACGCTCGCAAATGTTTGCTTTTTAAACGTGGCCTTTGATATGATAATTTGCTTCTGCGAAACTTCTATAATTGTTTCTGCAGAATAGAAGCAAAAATTTAAGTAAACAGCCGTTTTCCAAACAGTTGATTGTAAAGTCGAATTAATCGCCACTACAATTAATTACATGTAGAACGTATGGCCGTGAATTGACGATTATAACATGTTAGTCGTTATGTTATTATATTTCCTATTATATGAGGAGGTAGGAAACGAACGTATTTACGTTCGTGGAGGACGGTCCTGGCCGGAGGACATTTCTTCCGAATGGAGGACTGTCCTCCACAGAGGAGGAAACGTGGCAAGCCTATGAGGAGGGGTCAATTAGTAAAAATAAGGTCCAAAAAAAGAGGCGGTGAAAAGTTGACAGGAACAATAAATTAAAAAAAGAAAAAAACTATTCCCACGCAACAAATTCACAATTCTGTTTCGTATTTGAGACTATCATGGATTATAACAAGCAAAGACTGACAAGCCATAATTGAACGCGTATTCTTATTCTCAGGGCCGAGCAAATAAGTTTTCCCGGTCCGTTTTTTTGTCTCCCAGTCTACCTCTGCAACCAATGCAATTTGTTTTCTATGACGGACCGCCCGATACACGAGGGCATTTTTATTACTGTCACTGAATGTTTACATATAAATAAAACATAAGAGTTTTTAATTATTTGTATGTTGACCGTCATTTGCAATTGATGCCATCCATATGTTCATTGTTTGTGTTGTTTATACGAGCACGCTCGCTATGTACATCGCTGTCGATACATGTACGTCGCTCGTACATGTATATAAACACGTATTTGACACTTGTACGAGAACTGATTTCGAACTGTTCTCTCAACAGAAACTTTCTCAGCTTTGGTAAGAATTTCGTTTATTTTTAAATGTAATTTATAAATCGTTTATGTAACATTTAAAAAAAAATGTAATATTAGGGAGTTAACAACAACAAACAAAACAGCATTGGCGTATTTTTGATTCCGTATAGAAAAGTTATTGTAGCAGAAAACTATAGTTAAAATTTGGGTTACTACCAATACATTCTTGCTGGGTTTAAAGTTGAGGAGAGTTGTTTACAGGGGCTTAACTGAAATCATTTCGTGATATTTTTTTCTGCTAATAAGCGTAAGTTTTCTGTTCATTTTTGTGCGACATTATCATTCTTGCTTTGCAGATACAAATTTAGGTGCAAAAAAAACTTGAAGAATCGATGTGTGGGTGTGGGTGTGTGTGTGTGTGTGGAAATAACACTGTACAAAAACCTTGAAGCACGTCGGGATTTATATAAATTTGAATAAATGAAGAAATGAACAGCTTTTTTTTCTCAAGGTCAACTATATGTTTCACCCTTCCCATCCAAGAACCCCATGATATTAAATTACAGAAGAGGAAAAGGTTGGAAAGTGTAGAATGGGGGGGGGGGGGGGTGAGAGAGAAACGTGGAGGGGGAAAAAGTGGGAGGGGGTGATTGAAATTGAAATGAAAGGAGTAAAAAAAAGGAAAAAACGACGCGCATGTGCACAATTGCCTGTGAATTTTGTTACCCTACTAGTATATATATAATATTTCAGAAGCTGGCGGTGGACAAACAAACATGAAATTGTTGAGACAGATAACTCTCACGATAGAAAATGTCTACATGTGTTGAAGTAACGTGATAGTATGACGTCTACTTCACAGATATGTTTGAGTCAACAAAAGTGTTGCCTCTCCCTCCAGAAGCCAAATTTTCCTACAAAGTGGATATTTCCCTACAAGCAGTCACTCAACAACTATTACTATCACGACAGTACTATCAACTATCTAGTCAAACCGAGATCGTGTGATAGTCCTATCGCAACAGTGCGATAGTGACTATCATATGGTCTGCACGATAGTTGCTGTTGAAAACTATCATCGTGAAAACGAGGCTTAAAACCGAGTAATAAATTTAAATAAAAATAATTAAAAGTTTAAAAATTCAAAAAAGTTTAAAAAATTTCCTGGGCACAATCTCCCCCCCCCCCTTGTGAATGGGTAGCTTTGGACTAACTCTGTTGAACTTTTTAATTTAGAAACATTTTCTTGGGACATTTCAAGAGTAGGATGAAGATCTTATTAAAAGTGGTTTCTTTGTTGTTTCTCGTTGGCGTTTTGCACGCTGGGGGTACAGGTCACGATTATAATCCTAATTCACAATGTCAGTATTGATTATATACTATATCCTAATAGTGGCAGCATATTATTATAATTGTATTTTTTAAATGTTGATTGATCATAGATTGCGAGTATGTTCGACAGTATCCATCGGAATATTGCGAGGACTACTGTAAGAATAAGGATTACGTGTATGGGTGCAAGATCGTGACAGGCACTTGCTCCTGTCATATTTATGGTGGTTGACCACAATGTATGGCAATGGTAATAATCAAATCAATTACATTTTAAATTTGCGTTTTAAGGCGGCTTTATAAATGTTTATTTTGATTTTGTTCCATCGGACGGCGCCACTGCAGTGGCTAATGCTCTATACACGTTTTTGTAAAATTTGGACGTAAAAACGTCAATCAAACGTTTTTCAGAAATAACATGAAAAAATTCAGATTGTTTTCAAAACTAGAATTGTAAACGATTATGCTAAAAGCCTTTTATAACAGTTTGAAAATGATCCGTATCAATGTATTTTTAATAACATTTTCTAAAAGCTGTTTTCGCGTTTTTCAAATTTTTTTTAGCATTATCAATAAACTATTGTAGTTTCTAAAACACTTTTAAACAATTTTTTCGTAATGTTTCTCTTGAAAAACGTTCGCTTGAAAAATAAAAATTTTCTTAAATCCGTGGGTGGAGGGGAAGAGTCCTCCTATAGAACATAAGTGCCACGCAGGCGCGCCTTCCTTGGGAGGGGGGCGGGTCGAAAACAAAACGAATATCTATTGAGCCACCTTAGGTGAATTGGCTATAAAATTTGAGTCTGTTGTATTACCCAGTTTTTCTGGTTTGGGGCTTCTCTGTTTTTCCTCACATCCTGGACTTAGGTATTGTACATGCTGGCCAGCTTGAAGCATTTTGAGTTCCCTAACAGTTCAATCTTTCCCAAAATGCAATTTTCAATCCCAATTTACGTCTATGCACGCACACATAAGAACTGTAAAAACACTCATTGTATTCTCAAGAAAATTATTTTACCTATTGGTTTATATTATGACTTTTTTTAATTTGATAGCCAAAAAATCTGTACACAGTGGAACCGAATAATTAAATGTAGCTGATTTGTTGTCTATCGAAATAAAATAATAAAACGTTCATGTATCGTTATATATTCAATTCAATTCACCTGCAATCAGCTCGAAAGCCATGTGGCAGGGGGGATTGCTCCCAATCACGACTGATTGTCATTATTTAAAAATAAGACATCATCATGAAATTGAAATCGTCCTAACAAAGAACTATTCACAGGAAGAGAATTCCATAGTCTAATAACATTAGGAAGAAAAGACCAAAAATATGCATCAGTCCTAGCCATTAATTTTTTGAAAGTCTTTGAATGCCCAAATCTACCTTTACGAGGATTTCTAGTTAGTAAACCATTAAGCAGAGTAATATTATCACAAGACAGCAAATGCCCCAGAAGAGCGAGGCATTGCTCATTTCTTCGGCCTGCTAATGATTCCCATTCTAGCTCTTAGAGCATAGACGATACGCTGTCAGTATACGCATACCGCAATACGCATGATCGCATCCCTTTACAAATCTTGCAGCCATATGCTGCAAAATTTCTATTTTTTGTTTTAGGTTGTTTCTAAATGGGCTCCAAATTGGGGAACAATATTCTAAGATAGGTCTAACTAGGGTAAAGTAACAGACCTTCTTTACATTTACTTTACAATGTTTAAGGTTGCGTTGGACAAACCGTAGCCTCTGATTAGCTTTGGCAACTGCTTTGGTTATATGATCTTTCCAAAGCATGTCCTTGGACAAGGTTAAGCGAAGATATTTGATGGTATCAACATGGGTTAGCTGAACATCTCCCATTGTGTGATCTGCCATGCAAGATTCTCACTTTCGGAAAACTCGCATAACATTGCATTTACTCCTAATCAGTTGTAAATGCCACTCAGAGCACCACTCTTCAACACTGTCTAGATCTCTTTGGAGGACTTCACTATCCTCATTATCCCTAATCCTCCTGTAAACAACAGCATCATCTGCAAACAAATGCATTGTACTGTCTGCCAGATTGTTTCTGAACAGAAGGAAAAGCAGTGGTCAAAGAATGCTACCCTGAGGTACACCAGATGTTACTTTAGCCCAGTCTAACACAGCACCATCAATTTGGACTCGCTGTTGTCTATTTAATAAGAATGGTTATGTCCACGAAATTACTTGTTTATTTAAGTTAAAAGTCATCATTCTTTTAATTAGTAGTGAATGCTTCACTGTATCAAATACTTTTGCAAAATCTAAAAAATACCAAGTCAAATTCGCTCTTACTATCCAAGCCAGATTGTATGTCTTGGATGAATAGTGCTAGCTGGGTATCACATGATCTGCCTTTTCGAAAACCATGCTGGTTTTCATGAAATAATTTATGGTTTTTTTAAATCCTTGATTGTATTAGAATAAATTATATGCTCAAGAGTCTTACAAACAATGGAGGTCAGAGAAATGGGTCTATAGTTCTTTGGACAATTTTTATCTCCTGTTTTAAAAATTGGGCAGTTATTTGCTTGCCTCCATGCCATAGGCAGTATACCATTATCAAGGGAATCTTGGAAAAGTTTACTTAAAAAAGGGCTAACTTCTGTGGCCAGCTCCTTTAGCAATCTTGGTGAGATTTCATTTGGACCAGCTGATTTATTAACATCTAGATTACAAAGCAAATTTTCTAATCCAGTGGAGTTTATGATTATATCAGGCATGACATGACATGAGATAAGGTGCCAAGTTGTGGTTCCTCATTGCCATCATTAGCATGAAAGACACTTTAGAAATAATCATTAAGTGTGCTTGCAATAACCTGTTTGTCAGTACAGACATCACCAAGTGGTGTTATAATTGAAGTTATATTATTTTGAATTTTGTTGAGATTTTTTACATATTTCCAGAACAACTTGGGATTATGGAGTGATGCCCCTAAGACATTATTAGTAAAGTTTGTGTTCTTTTTTAAGCAAACTTTTCACAAGACATCGCTAGGAATTAAACTTCAATTTAATAGTATCATTCATGTTAATCTTCATTTTAGATCTAAATTTGCGTTGTTTACGAAAAAGTGCGGCGTATCTCAGTGGTGTACCAAATTGGTTCCAAGCTTGATTTTACATTTTTGAATGGGATAAATTTATTTATGCCATTAGAAATGACACTTGACAAACAATGACCACTGTTGGTATACATCTTTTGATAGTCCACTTTTATTTTTATTTTTCAGTTCATTTATTACAAAGAGCTCACAATTAGCCCAATCAGCTTTATTGTACTGTAGGACTTTTTGGGGAGCTGATTGTATTTTTTGAATTGGGTGGCAAATTCTAAGTAAATCATTTTGTGGTTGCTTATGCCATCAGCAATTTCAATTGATTTGGCATTTTCTGGGGTGTTCGTAAAAACTAAATCTAGAATATTAGCTGTTGTATTGGTGCAGTGTGTAGGGGTTTGCACTAGTTGATCCAGGGAATATGTGCATACACTATCAAGCAGTATATTTATTAATTTATTACTAGAGCACTGGGAGTCAACAGTATAATTTTTCCAATTTATTTCTGGAAGGTTAAAATCCCCACCAATGAGAACTAATGCATGTTTGTGGGTAGAAAATTATGAATCTAAACATTTTCTAAATTGGAGTAATTCCTCCTCGTCACTTGAAGGTGGGCAATAGAATGAAAATAACAAAATTTTTCTTCCATTATGAAGTGAAATGCTACAACAAACTGCCTCACAATCACCTTCATAAGGGGGTACTCTTTTGGATGTAAGGTTTTTATTGATAGCAAGAAATACACCACCTTTGATTAAGTTCCGATCTTTTCGGAATACGTTAAACTGTTGGGGAGAAAACTTCCTTGGAAGAAACATTTTCAGTTAGCCATGATTCACTACCGGGAGATAATGTCGGGATTGTAGCTTTCTATAGCTTCTCTAAACTGAATTACTTTATTTTTTATACTTCTGCAATTGATTATTAACATTTTTAAAGATTTATTTATAAGCTTGTTTTCTTTTTTGGTCAGAGGAACTGTCTTAGAAGAAATTTGTTTGTTAGAAAGTTGGGTTTCTTTTTGAATAACTATTTTAGGCACAGTAACTAGATTTGATTTCTTCCTAGAATCAGGGCATTTAGAGATTAGAAGTTTCCCTGGACTTGACTACAAACAGATTTCCAGAGAACAGAGCTCAAGACATCCTTACCAGCTGCAGTCAAGTGAAGGCCATCACGCAGATAATAATTATCAGGTGCTTTAAGAAGCTCCCGAGAAGCATCTGCAAATGAATAACCAGCACTATGAGAGAGAAAAGAGACCTCTTGCGAAGTCTGCTGGACTGCAGGGTTTGGAAGAAAAGAACCCCTAGCATCATGCTCAAACCGTGGCAGGACAGTAGAAATCACAATCCTTGCACAAGGTCTGATGCATTTTACCTCTCTAGAAAGGTGTTTGACGTTCAGCTATCCCCCTTGGCGCATCCATCTCAAGATTATTAGTGCCGGCATGCACAACTACAACAGGGTTAAGGCTAGCTTTATTCAGCACTGCCTTAACTCGAGTAGTTAAATGCTCAACACGCACGCCTGGATAGCACCACGTAGTTGACTTCCCAGTTTTGCTGACCCTAACACCTCGAATGATACTGTCACCAATGAAGTGCACATCGATAGGCTTACCAGTTTGTGGGCTATCCTTAGTGGCTGTAGAGGCAGGAATATCCTTAACCTCAGACAACACACCAAATCAGTTACCACCCATGGTAGCAGAACTACCATTAGCCACGACACTGGCAAAGCTTTTTCTTTGTGGCCGAGATTCTTTGCCTTTGACCACCATCCATCCATCACCTGTCTGGGCTGCCTGATTCCTAAGTACCAGGTCAGTACCTACAGATGCATTAGATGAAATGCTAGGTAAAACATCACATGTTTGGCATGCAATCTCATGAGTTACTATTGGGTGAGCATTGCAATGCCGAATGTGACACCCTGTAATAACAGAGTAGTGGAACACCCTGCAAAAATTCCTTTCGGTCAGTATGGCACCGCTTGGTGCACAGATGTTCAGACTTGGGTGGCCCGAATTCTAAGTGAATTCGTGGAACCCAGCCGGACCGTGAGAATTGGGAATAGAGTCCCAAAAATACCTTTCCTTTTAAGGTAATATCCCCGGCCCAGGGCAATGATTGGCCCAGTTGGTCAATCATTGAGCCCTGAGGTGACAGTTGCCCCTCCCAGGAGACTGGACAAGTGTGCTTGAGGCTTGAGTGTGAGGACAGTTCAGTCCCAGAGTTCAGAGAGTAAACTTGAACCTGAGACAGTCTGAAGTCGGAGTTTGAAATTAGAGTTTGGCAGTCAGAGTTAACAGTTCTGACTTAGAGCGAATTTCTGATGTAAAAGTGTTTAACAATAATGTAAACAAGAGTCAGTAAAGAGTTATATTTTATCATACATAAACTTGTGTAAGTGTTGTGTACTAAAAAAGAATATTGTGTTTTAGTGCTCCACAAATAGCGGAGTATCCAGCAGAATGTACTCAGACACAGCCTGAGTCCCTCTGCCTGGAGCCTCCAGCAACTCAACGAAAAAGGACTAAAGTGCCATCGATATCGTCACGCACTATACAAAAGATTCCTAAGGAGACGGTCTTTTTGTGGGCCATTACCAGGCCAGGCAAGTAAATGTCGTGCCCGGTAAAATCAACCCTAGAACAGAGGCTGGCCCGCAGCTGACCACAGAGTCGACACCGACACCACTGCTTCGGCACCAAAAGAGTTCGCGAAACGGTGGCACCAAAGGGCCAGCCACGTCACACGAAGGAATAATTCCTTCAACTCAGTAACCTCCTTCTGCAAACAAGCAATATCACGTGATGCCTGCACAGAACGAGTAGATGTAGCACCAGGTGGAGTCAAAGTCTTATAAGCAGGCATAGTTAGGTATAAAAGTTTGAATAATCATTTATAATTTAGAGGTTCGACGTGAGCTATGTCTCGAAAAATACTTACCCAAATTGAATTCTGATTGCACCACTGTGATCAGGAGACAAAACACTTCTAGATTCATCTAAGGTTACCTTCCGATGGCAAGTTAAAAATAACGAAAAAGCCAAAAAACCGGGAGGAAAAAAAAACGTGTCTACTAAGACTACATGTATGTCTATCTCAGCATTAAAAGTACATAAAACAAAAGTAAAATTGAATTAGCAAAATATTTCACACTTGGACTCTTGGCTTAGATGGCCGATGACAACGCTCTGGGGCAAGAGCTCCTGGTCTTGTTTGTTTAGTTTGTAGAACAAGCGGAAGATATGCCAATCTGTTCTTGGACTTACAAAGAATATAAAGATAAGTAGATAAGTATGGATTTCAATTATTAGAAAACTTATAATTTTTATCCGCTGTCATCCCGCAAGTCAACACGTTGAGTACTCGGAGGCCTTGGGGTGGTGTTAGGGTTGTTAACTTCGTAATAGCAGATCCTAGTCCCGTATTATGAAGAGTAGGCCAACAGTTATATTTTATATTAACGGAAGTGTGTCATGACTTGAGGACATTTTGCCATCTGATGTAGAAACTGAATGAACAGATGGCGATAAATTGCTATATCGAATTGACTTTGGCTCTGATTTTGTCTGTTGTGACAGATCAAATGGACATAAACATTCTTGCAACGTGCAATCCGATATTTTTATGGAGAACCATTTCGAGACAGTGTTGAACATCAAACTATAAAAGTTACACTTGATCATGTGCTGATACCTTTTAGCCGAGATCAACTTCTTTTTTTTTTCAAACTGCTACCTATATTGAAGGGTATGCACGATGGATTCTAAAGGCAAATTCACACACTCGATTCTTTGTTTGTCCCAAGTTTCGTCACGCTCTTTGCGTCGAGGGATTTGGCTCATCTTTAGGTCAGCGTGGTTTTGGCTCATCTTTAGGTCAGCGTGGTTTTCAAGTAGGTGTTGAGTTGTTTAATATTTTTTTTTTAATTTACCCAGATCTCTTGACTACTTATTACAAACTGTCTCGTTATATTTTTTACGATACATATCTTTTTCTATTTATGCGCTTTTTATTTAATTGAGCTTGATATCAACATGAAAATATCCGTAAGTACAGGACCGTTTAAGACCTTTGTATAGCTCTAGGCACTGTTATTTTTAGACGCTCCTGTCCGAATTTTTTTTTACTTATTATGCTGATTATGTTTGCACACGCTTAAAAGTCCTCGCAGATCTATATTGCAATGCACCGTGACGATGACACAATGCAAAATAAAATGCCATTCAAACGACATATTTCCTGAATTTGCACGTAAAAAAATGTTGCAAAGTGAACGTTTAAACAAACTACTTTGTGTTTCGTCATTCAAATATCCAAACCCAAATAAATGTCTTAAATTAAAATTTCCCGTTTTTTAATTTGAATTTTTCATTCTTTTTTGGTTCATGTATATATTTTTTCAAGTGAAATATCGTAGGTCTTAAAAGGTCCGTAGGCCCTAGGCACTGTGCCTTCTAGTTTATAAAACAAGTTTGTCATGTGAATGACAGAAGCTCGATGACAGAATAATTATAATATCAGAGTTTGAGAGTTGTTTGCACTTGAAAACCACTTTACTGAAACAACTCATCAATAAAGCAAATATAATTAAAACTTGATTATACAGCTTTTATATTTGTTTGCATTTCCATATGCAATACATTTTGTATATAGGTTACATTCGCATTTTCTGAACGAGATGATTTATAATGAAATAATAAGTGCAGTATTGTCGTCATCACATTTATTTACCAAAGAAAGTCCTATCTAGTAACCTCATGTATAAACAAGTTCTAAAAATGTATCTCTCGCACTCACATGCGAATTCATTCCCATATATACAGGGAAAAATACGGTTATAATATTGATAACCAAAAGGTAGTCTCTATGTCACATTGTGATATTGTATTTTTGATCACAGGAAAATTACTATGATGATGGGTTTCGAAGTTGTTCCTGTCCTATTTCTCATTGGAATCCTGCTCACTTTGTCACTGATCAGACTGACAAAGGATATAGAATCTAAATACGAAACATATCCTCATGAATAATTATAATGATCAATATTTAACAGAAAAACTGCATTTTATTATAGACTAGCGTTTGTACCCGACTTCGCCCGGGTTTTAAACTCTCAGATTAATTTCTCTAAAAAAGATCAAAGAATATTGGTGCTAAGACGCGGCAACTGTGACAAAAAACCGCACCCCTTTCACAGCCAACCAAAAAAAATCCACAGCTTTGTTGAAGACACGGCAACTGTGTAAAAAAATTCGCACCCCTTTTACAGCCAACCAAAACAATTCTGCAGTTTTCTTGAAGACACGGTAAATGTGACAAAAATCTACACCCCTTTCACAGCCAACCACAAAAATTCTGCAGGTTTATATACACTTCTGCAGGTTCCTAGAATTCCGCACCTCTTCAAAAAATACATTATTTATGTGTTGGTATGGAATTCCGCAGAGGTGCATTGCCTATCTTAAGGCGTCGAATCTATTTTCTCCGTTTCAGGTTTCTAATCTTTTTAAAATAAAATGGTTTGCCTATTAGGGATGGCCATCGATAGTATCGAAATATCGATATTTGGATGTCGATATTGGATATTGAACCATCGATAGTGAACTTTCGATATCACTAGCGATGTCAATATTGATATTTAGCTTGCAAGGTCTCATCCTTTTTGCCTATATATGAAGATGCGCACCACGTGTAAAACTCAGGAAGGGAATGACGTAGTAAGCTGAAAATAGTTGCATTAACTTGGAAATTCCGGAAAGAATAACCTGTGCAAATTCATGACGCCAGCCCTCACCGTTTAAAAGCCTTTGATGTGCAAAGAAATATCGACTTTGTTTTATATATAAGACTAGTGGGGTAACCCGTCATAAATGACGGGAGCCAAATTCACAGGCAATTGTGCCCAACATTAGAATTTCTTTTCCTCCGCCCTTTTATGATGTCAGACCAAGTAACAAACCAATTAGAAACTGATGACGTTTATAAAAGGGTGGATCAAAAGAAATTCTAATGGTGGGCACAGTTGCCTGTTATAAATTCTAGTTTAATTTTGCTATTATTATCCCCTCCCCTTTTTTATATTTGAAAGAGAAAATGAGCTTTTCATTTTCTCTGGTGTGCGCATGCGCGTCGCTTGTTCTTTTTTTTTACTGTGTACACCTACGAGGTGTAACCAGGTCCAAGTGACCATCGTCCTAAGTGTATCACTCCGCCATCAGTATTTAATTGGGAGAGGAGGGAGGGACGATCAGGAGTTGTTTACCCCCATTCTATAGTTTCGGCTGGAACAGGGGTTGCTGGGTGTTACAGCATAATGAGTATATATTTTACTGTTATTTTTATAGTCCTATATGTTATACTAAAAGCAGTGTCCCTGAAAAAGAACACCTGAAATTCTCGTGTGTAAATAAAGACATCCGCCTAGTTTTAGAATACTGATGAACTGTTTTTTAAAATAATGTCTAATTGGAATTTCAATTTATTTGCCATCTCTCAGCCTGACTACACCTGCAATTATGTGGTTAGCTAAATCCGGCCACTTTATTAACAGGCATTTAGAAATCGGGACGAACTTCAGTTGGCTCCGCCCTTTTATGACGACCGGCAACTACTAATTGGTTTGTTGTGTGGTTCGACATTGAAAAGGGCGGAGCATGTGACGCCAGACTCGTTCTCTTCAAGAAAATTTAATTTCTTGCAAGAATTATTTGAAATTTAATTCCACAACGTACGATGTAGAAAGAAATGCGTTGTACTCCACAACAATGGCACGTACTCATGTTTAAAAACCAACTTGCAAAATCTGGAAATTGATTTTTTTTATTAAATTAAACTCGGGCTAAACTTAGGAAATTTACATAAAAACAAGAAAAACAAGTGACCTTCGACGTGCCCCCTGCTTCCCGCTCACCACATAGGTCCGTGGTCTTTTAGTAGGTTTACCTCCTAACTTCTCCAAACACAGCCCTGAAGTCAAAAATTCTGTTCCTGACCATGTCCTCTACACTCCCTTTTTGAGCATTCATTGACTGGACTAATAATTATAATTGTTTCTGCAGAATAGAAGTAAAAATTTAAGTAAACAGCCGTTTTCCAAACAGTTGATTGTAAAGTCGAATTAATCGCCACTACAATTAATTACATGTAGAACGTATGGCCGTGAATTGACTTCAAGTCATGGGCGGACTGGCCCATCAGGGCAATCGGACATTTACCCGGGCGGTTACCGTATACACGTTCAATTATAACATGTTAGTCTTGGCTTGTTAATCCAACATTCTCTCTCAAATACACGATCATTTCATTCTTGTTACTCTCGTTTTTTTCTCAATTTCTTGCTCCTGTTATCGTTTCAAATAATATGTGGGCCGCCATTTTTGGCCGTTTTTATGCAAAACCAATTAAGAAAGATTGGATAATTTGTACAAAATCGAGTGCTTAAACGGTCCACTTTGGCTTTGGCAAGTCATGACTGACAGGCCGAAATTCAACCTTAGGTTAGGAATACACGTTTGATTATGGCATGCCGGTCTTAGCTTTTCAAAACCAAAGGAAAGAAGAAATGTCGGAAGAAATGTCCTCCGGCCAGGACTGTCCTCCACGAACGTATTTAAGTTTTTATAAAATTTATTGTGTGGAGGACATGTTTGCCTTCGTGTAGGATGGTCCTGGCCTGAGGACATTTACTTCCGAATGGAGGACTGTTCTCCACAGAGGAGGAAAGGTGGCAAGCCTATGAGGAGGGGTCAATCAGTAAAAATAAGGGCTAAAAAGTGGCGATAAAAAGTTGACAAAAACAATAAATTAAAAAGAAAGAAAAAAAAACTATTCCCACGCAAGAAATTCACAAGTCTGTTTCGAATTTGAGACATTCATGTATTAACAAGCCAAGACTGACAAGCCATAATTGAACGCGTATTCTTATTCTCAGGGCCGAGCAAATAAGTTTTCCCGGTCCGTTTTTTTGTCTCCCAGTCTACCTCTGCCACCAATGCAATTTGTTTTCTTTGACGGACCACCCGATACACGAGGGCGTTTTTTATTACTGTCACTGAATGTTTACATATAAATCTAACATTAGAGTTTTTAATTATTTGTATGTTGACCGTCATTTGCAATTGATGCCATCCATATGTTCATTGTTTGTGTTGTTTATACGAGCACGCTCGCTAAGTACATCGCTGTCCATACATGTACGTAACTCGTACATGTATATAAACACGCATTTGACACTTGTACGAGAACTGATTTCGAACTGTTCTCTCAACAGAAACTTTCTCAGCTTTGGTAAGAATTTCGTATATTTTTAAATGTAATTTATAAATCGTTTATGTAACATTTTTTTTTTAAATGTTGTAATATTAGGGAGTTAACTACGGAGCCCTGTTGAGGACATTGTAATAAATAAATTTTACTCGGACTCTTTCAAAATCTCGACTTACTATCTCGAGATCTCGACTTACTATCTCGAGATCTCGACTTATATTCTAGACTTACGCTTCGAATCACTGTATACAACTGCAGAAGTTAAGTACCTAACCTAACCTAACCTAACCTAACAGTACTTAACTTCTGCAGATGTATACAGTGATTTGAAGCGTAAGTCTAGAATATAAGTCGAGATCTCGAGATAGTAAGTCGAGATCTCGAGATAGTAAGTCGAGATCTCGAGATAGTAAGTCGAGATCTCGACTTACTAAATCGAGATCTCGAGATAGTAATTCGAGATTTTGAAAGAGTCCGAGTCAAATTTATTTATTTCAATGTCCTCAACAGGGCTCCGTAGTTAACTGTAAAATTTCAAACAACAAACAAAACAGTATTGGCGTATTTTTGATTCTGTATAGAAAAGTTGTTATTGTAGCAGAAAACTATAGTTCAAATTTGGGTTACTACCAATACATTCTTGCTGGGTTTAAATTTGTGGAGAGTTGTTTACAGGGACTTAACTGAAATCATTTCGTGATATTTTTTTCAGATACAAATTTAGGTGCAAAAACTGAAGAATCATAAATGCATATAGGCCACTATTTTGAATTAGCAGAAAAACCTCCTTTTAAGGAAAATGATGTTATTTTTGCCTACGAGGTGACTAGCGGAAACCTTAGTAGAGTGATTAGAAATGATTCCGCTAATGCGCTTTGATCAACGGTTAAGTTTAGAAACTTGCCGCATGTGAAATAGGGTCGCAGATTTGTAATCTCATGCAATTCTGATCTCACTGTCAGGGCCGTAAAGAGCCAGCCGACCCCCCGTGTTAGATTGTCATTCTGGGGCCCCTTAAAACTGAGTCTCTACTGTCTGGTGTAGGTAGTTAGCTATCTATTTTTTTAATAAAAAAAAGTGTGCAATTAAAACAAAATTTTCCATTTAACATGAAAAAAATTTATTTTCCAAAAAATTTCAGTATGAACTGTAACTAATTACAAATAAATCAACTCGAAAAGAAACACAATCATAAAAAGAAATAGTTATAAAACGGTTGAAAATGAAATTGAAACAAGAAAATTAAATAAAAAACATGTTTTTTTGTGATACTCGCTTTTATAAAAAAATGTCTAAAAAGTAAAACAAGATGTAATTGGGTCTTGTGTTGTTGGTGTAATGGTTAGTGTCGCAGTTCATGGTAATGTTGGTGAACTTGGGCATGGGTTCAATTCCTTGCAGTGTGAATTATATTTTCAAGTATTTCAGAAGGTGGCGGTGGACAAACAAACATGATATTGTTGAGATAGGTCACTCTCGCGATAGCAACTGTCTACATGTGTTGAAGTAACGTGATAGTGCGACGTCTACTTCAACAACAGTGTTGCCTCTCTCTCCAGAAGCCAAATTTCCCTACAAAGGGGATATTTCCCTACAAGTGGTCACTCAACAACTGTAACTATCGCGACAGTACTATCAACTGTCTAGTCAAACCGAGATCGTGTGATAGTGACTATCATATGGTCTGCACGATAATTGCTGTTGAAAACTATCATTGCGAAAACGAGGCTTAAAATCGAGTAATAAATTTAATTAAAAATAATTAAAAGTTTAAAAATTCAAAAAAGTTTAAAAAAATTCCTGGGCACATCCCCCCCCCATTGTGAATGGGTAGCTTTGGATTAACTCTGTTGAACTTTTTAATTTAGAAACATTTTCTTGGGACATTTCAAAAGTAGGATGAAGATCTTATTAAAAGTGGTTTCTTTGTTGTTTCTCGTTGGCGTTTTGCACGCTGGGGGTACAAATCACGTTTATATTGCACAGTGTCAGTATTGATTATATACTATATCCTAATGGTGGCAGCATATTATTATAATTGTATTTTTTAAATGTTGATTGATCATAGCTTGTCTGCAATTTCAAGAGTATCCATCGAAATATTGCGAGGACTACTGTAATACTAATGATACCGTGTATGGGTGCCAGACGGCGACAGGCACTTGCTCCTGTCATACTCAAGGTGGTTGACAACAATTTATGGCAATGGTAATAATCAAATCAATTACATTTTAAATTTGCGTTTTAAGGCGGCTTTATAGATGTTTATTTTGATTTTGTTCCATCGGACGGTGCCACTGCAGTGGCTAATGCAATACTCCATAGACGTTTTTTTGTCAAATTTGGACGCAAAAACGTCAAGCAAACGTTTTTTTTAGAAATAACATTATGAAAAAATTCAGATTGTTTTCAAAACTAGAATTGTAAACGATTATGCTAAAAGCCTTTTATAAAAGTTTGAAAATTATCCGTATCAATGTATTTTTATTAACATTTTCTCAAACTTGTTTTCGCCTTTTCCCAATTGTTAGAAAGTTTTTTTTAAAGATATCATCATGAAAAATTGTTTTAGCTTTATCAATAAACTATTGTAGTTTCTGAAACACTTTGAATTTTTTCGTAATGTTTCTCTTGAAAAACGTTCGCTTGAAAAATAAAAAATTTCTCAAATCCGTGGGTGGAGGGGAAGAGACCTCCTATAGAACATAAGTGCCACGCAGGCGCGCCATCCTGGATGGGCGGGTCGAAAGCAAAACGAATATCTATTGAGCCACCTTAGGTGAATTGGCTATAAAATTGGAATCTGTTTTATACCCAGTTTTTCCTCTGTTTTTCCTCACATCCTGGACTTCAATACAAATGTTTAGAAAACTAGAATCGTAAATAACACATAGGCGTAAATTAGGGGGTGCTCGCCACCCCCAAAAATGATTTAAAGTTTCTTTTGTCACATTTGTTACCAATTTATCTGTTGTCGTACATGCTGGCCAGCTTGAAGCATTTTGAGTGCCCTAACAGTTCAATCCTTCCCAAAATGCAATGCAATACTACTAAAGTATTTTTTGTTCTTGGTCTCCCAACTCTTGCCACCCCACTTTTCAATCCGCCTTTTCAATTTTTCAACTTTTCAATTACGCCTACACACACACGCACACATAAGAACAATAAAAACACATTCATTGTATTCTCAAGAAAATTATTTTACCTATTGTTTTATATTATGACTTTTTTTTAATTTGATAGCCAAAAAATCTGTACACAGTGGAACCGAATAATTAAATGTAGTTGATTTGTTGTCTTTTGAAATAAAATAATAAAACGTTCATGTATCGTTATATAAAATAAAAGTAAAATTGAATTAGGAAAATATTTCACACTTGGACACTTAGGACTCTTGGCTTAGATGGCCAATGACAACGCTCTGGGCATTCAAAAACTTTAAAAGATTTAATGATTATAACTGATGCATATTTTTGTTGTTTTTTCTCCCTAAATGTTATTAGACTATGAAATTCTCTTCAAATTGATAGTTCTTTGTTAGGACGATTTCAATTTAATAGTGATGTCTTGTTTTACCTGAATGACAATCATTTGTGATCGGAAGCAATCCCCCCCTGCCACTTGGCTTTTGAGCTGATTGCAGGTGTACTGAGTAGAATTGAATTCAATAACTACGAGAAAAGAAAGAATGTAAGCGAAAACCAAATACTCACCAAATTAAACGGCAATATCAGATGTTGCATCATTATGATCTCAGTTTTGTTACACAGTATATTGACTCCTATAGGGAAAATGTATTTAGTGGAGACGCTGGCGCATCATTTGCTGGTTGTTTTCTTCAACTTACGCATGCAGAGATAGCCTTTTAATGTCGCATTCCTTGCTGTTTGTAAGAAAAATATATCGAGAATGGGTGCAAAAGCAAGAGTCCTCCTCAGCGATGGGCGAGGAGGCTACTAGAAGAGCTTGATATTTTGTTATTGTTATAATTTTTATTTCAAATAACTAATTGTCTGGTTATGGCCTTATTTTATTTGTTCAGCAAGGTTCGAGTTTGTTTATGTGTGCAATAGAATTTGCAGAGAAAGTTATTATCAACCTGTCAGTTAAATTTGCAGTTCGCACAACCAAACTGTCAACACACACAAAAAAATAACGTTTCCATTTCTAGGAATATTTTTTCACGTGTTGACTAATTAACATTTTGTTTATGGTGAGAAACAGATTTCCGTATAATATTGTACAGTTATTTTTATAGTCCTATATGTTATACTAAAAGCAGTGTCCCTGAAAAAGAACACCTGAAATTCTCGTGTGTAAATAAAGACATCCGCCTAGTTTTAGAATACTGATGAACTGTTTTTTTTTTAAATAATGTCTAATTAGAATTTCAATTTGTTTGCCATCTCTCAGCCTGACTACACCTGCAATTATGTGGTTAGCTAAATCCGGCCACTTTTTTTTAACAGACATTTAGAAATCGGGACGAACTTCAGTTCTCTCCGCCCTTTTTATGACGACCGGCAACTTCTAATTGGGTTGTTGTGTGGTTCGACGTTGAAACAGGCGGAGCGTGTGACGTCAGACTACATAACCAACCAATTAGAAGTTGCGTTCGGCATAAAAAGGGCGGAGCCAACTGAAGTTCGTCCCGATTTCTAAATGCCTGTCTTTTTTTAACCTAGCTACGTAACACGAACGTTTACCTTTTGATAGCTCTATAGAACATTTGGTGAAATGTTAAAAGAAATTGGGTTTTCACCGACATTAAAAGACCTGTTGAAAAGTCCTGGGTTTTTGATCGAACATTTTTGCGTGTTCTCTTCAAGAAAATTCAATTTCTTGCAAGAATTATTTGAAATTTAATTGCACAACGTACTATGTAGAAACAAATGCGTTGTACACCAATGCGTTTAACAATGGTACGTACTAATGTTTAAAAACCAACTTGCAAAATCTGGAACTTGAATTTTTTTTAATTAAATTACACTCGGGCTAAACTTAGGAAATTTACATAAAAACAAGAAAAAATCTAGGACACTCATTAAATTTATTATTTAATAATGCTGCATTTATGAAACATTTTTTTAACAAATAGTTTTTTACACAAAATAGTTTGTGTTTTTGACATAAAATATAACAAAAATTTCAAAAGGAAATTTGCTTGCTAAACTTGCCATAGTTTATAATAATTTAAGAGCCTACAGTGAAAAAAAAACTTACAAAAATCTTCGCATGTAGGCGCTTCTGTAGCTGTGACGTCAACATGTGGCAAAAAAATCAATTTTGATACACTTTTGTCCGCCATTTTCTCTTATCGATGGATAAAAGTGGGTATATTTTAATAACGACTCTTTTTTGGGTAAATATGCACTACTGAAAAAAGGAAGAGCAACTTTTGATCTACAATGGTGAGTAATTTGAGTCGTATACAATTAGTGGTCAAATTTGAGGGTATCATGAAACTTATGGTTAGTGGGAAATTTAGATCCTATAAAATGTATAAACGGAGGAGCGTTTGTCGCCTATGGGATTTAACATGAGCTAAAAAAAATTCGAGATTTTAAAATGAAATTAAAAATAGAAAAACTAATTATAAACTTGTACCAACGTATCACTAGATGAGCAATATTGTTATGTACATATTGCAATTTGTATTTTGAAAATCACAATTTTTGTTGCAGAAAACAAAACATTTGTGTGAACCATGTATTATTAAATAGGAATTTAACATGGGCTAAAAATACGAGATTTTAAGCGAAATTAAAAATAGAAAAACTAATTATAAATTTGTACCAACGTATCACTAGATGAGCAATATTGTTATGTACATATTGCAATTTGAATTTTGAAAATAACAATTTTCGTTGCAGAAAACAAAACATTTGCCTGAACCATGTATTTTTAAAATAGGAATTTCTCTTTCTCATTGGTTTCAATGGCTTAGCTGTGGGGCGCCACTAAACGGCGAAAAGTGGAACTATAATTGTCATCTGCTAATATTCAAAATGGCGTCACACATATAGGCTCTTAAGGGTGGCATTCTTTAAAGTGGCTTTATAAGATATTTATTTTGTTTTCGTCCCCTGGATGGCGCGCATTCGCGGCTATTATGGCGCGTAAAAAACGTCAAAAAGTGAAAAATCTTTCAGATGCCCTAAAAAGCACCCAAACCTAACTTAGGAGGGCCCAACAGACCCCCGAGGACCCGAAAAACCCATAAATTCGAAAAGGTGAAAAGCTAAAAAAAAAATGAAAAAATGTTCGCTTAACGTTTTTGCGTCCAAATTTTTACAAAAACGTCTATGAAGCATAGCATTAGCCACTGCAGTAAACCGTCTTAATGATTTTTAAGTCAAAGCTATTGCTAAATTCATTAACTTTTACATGAAACTTCCTATCGGAAGTTCATGTGTTAAGCACTATTTACCTTTGATTTAGCAATCAATAAGAATACATATCCTTAAAACGGGCAACTGGATGAAATTTTAAAATATTTTTTTTGTTGACTGCGCTTCCAAAATACGAATTCTGAAGTTAAACAATTTCTTTGAATTTCAATGTATTGTCAAAACCATGGTTACATTCCATTGTTCCGAAGAAAAATTCATAATTCATTGTGCTCTGTACTATAACGAATTTAATTTATTGAACAATTTCAATACTAAGAATCTGTTTTAAATTTGCAAGTAATAACAATTAATTTTCAATGTTTTATTACTGTCACTTAATGTTTACATATAAATAAAACATATATGGATTTTTAATTATTTGTATTGATGCCATATGTTCATTTTTGTGTTGTTTATACGAGCGAGCGTGTATATGTACATGTATATAAACACGCATTTGACACTTGTACGAGAACTGATTTCGAACTGTTGTCTCAACGGAAACTTTCTCAGCTTTGGTAAGAATATCGTATATTTTTAAATGTAATTTATAAATCGTTTATGTAACATTTCTTTTAAAAAAATATTGTAATATTAGGGAGTTAACTGTAAAATTTCAAACAAACAAACAAACCAGTATTCGCGTATTTTTGATTCCGTACAGAAAAGTTGTTATTGTAGCAGAAACTAGTTAAAATTTGGGTTACTACATTCTTGCTGGGTTTAAAGTTGTGGAGAGGTGTTTACAGGGACTGAAATCATTTCGTGATATTTTTTTCTGCTAATAATCATAAGTTTTCTGTTCATTTTTGTGCGACATTATCATTCTTGCTTTGCAGATACAAATTTAGGTGCAAAAAAACTTGGAAGAATCGATGAATGCATATAGGCCACTATTTTGAATTAGCGGAAAAACCTCCTTTTGATAAAGATATTTTTCTTAAAGGAAAATGATGTCATTTTTGCCTACAAGGTGACTAGCGGGAAACCTTAGCTGAGTGATTAGAAACGATTCCGCTAATGCGCTTTGATGAACAGTTAAGTTTAGAAACTTGCGGCATGTAAAATAGGGTCGCAGATTTGTAATCTCGGGCAATTCTGATCTCATTGTCAGGGCCGTAAAGAGCCAGCTGACCCCCTGGGTTAGATTATCATTCTGGGGCCCCTTAAAACTGAATCTCTACTGTCTGGTGTAGGTAGTTAGCTATCTACCTTTTTAACATGAAAAATTTTTATTTTCCAGAAAAAATTTAGTATGAATGGTAATTAATTACAAATAAATCAACTCGAAAAGAAACAAAATCAAAAAAAGATATAGTTAAAACGGTTGAAGATGAAATTGAAACAAGAAAATTAAATAAAAAACATGTTTTTTTGTGATACTCGCTTTTATAAAAAAAAAGGGTCTAAAAAGTAAAACAAGACATAATCGGGTCTTGTGTTGTCGGTGTAATGGTTCGTGTCTAATCCCGTGGAAATGTTGGTTATGTTGGTCATCGATTCGATCCCCGTGCAGTGTGGATTATTTTCAAATATTTAAAAAAAAAGGTGGTGGCGGACAAACAAATAAATTATGAAGTTAATAAAGCCTCGTTTTCACGGCGATAGAAAGTTGAAGTAACGTGATAGTTCTGTCAAGACAGTGCGACGTCTACTTCACAAATATCAAATGTCAACAACAGGGTTGCCTCTCTCCTTTTATCAGAAGTCAAATTTCAACAACTATTACAATTGCAACAGCTTTGTATGCACGTGGTGATAGTATTCATGATAGTTACTGTGACTGTCGCAATAGTGCGATAGTGACTATCATATGGTCTGCACGATAGTTGCTGTCATGACAGCAGCAACTATCGTGAAAACGAGGCTTAAAACAAAGTAAAAAAATTTAAATATAAATAATTAAAAGTTAAAAAAAAAAATTCAAAAACGTTTTCAATAAAGTTTAAAAAATTTCCTGGGCCCATCAGGCAAGTCCGGGCCAGGGAAGTTATCCCCAAGTTCACCCCCACCTCCTGCACCTTGTGAATGGGTAGCTTTAGACTAACTCTGTTGAACTTTTTCAATTGCAGTAGAAACATTTTCTTGGGACATATCAAAAGTATGATGAAGATGTTATTAAAAGTGGTTTGTTTGTTGTTTCTCGTTGGCGTTTTACACGCTGGGCCTATAGGTGGCGGTCCCGATTATTATACGTGTAAGTATTGATTATACTATATCCTAATGGTGGCAGCATATTATTATAATTGTATTTTTTAAATGTTGATTGATCATAGATTGTGAGTATGTTGGACAGTATCCATCGTACTATTGCGAGGACTACTGTAATGCTTACAGTTTCGAGTATGGATGCAAGACGGTGACAGGCAGTTGCTCCTGTTATACTTATGATGGTTAACAACAATTTATGGCAATGGTAATAATCAAATCAATTACATTTTAAATTTGCGTTTTAAAGCGGCTTTATAGATGTTTATTTTGATTTTGTTCCATCGGACGGCGCCACTGCAGTGGCTAATGCAATGCTGCATAGCTGTTTTTTGTAAAATTTGGACGCGAAAACGTCAAGCAAACGTTTTTTTTTTTTAGAAATAACATTATGAAAAAATTCAGATTGTTTTCAAAACTAGAATTGTAAACGATTATGCTAAAAGCCTTTTATAAAAGTTGGAAAATGAACCGTTTCAATATAATTTTATTAACTTGTTCTAAAAGCTGTTTTCGCCTTTTTCAAATTGTTAGAAAAAGTTTATTTTAAAGATATCATGAATTTTTTTTAGCATTATCAATAAACTATTGTAGTTTCTAAAACACTTTGAATTTTTTTCGTAATGTTTCTCTTGAAAAACGTTCGCTTGAAAAATAAAAATTTGCTCAAATCCGTGGGTGGAGGGGAAGAGACCTTCTATAGAACATAAGTGCCACGCAGGCGCGCCATCCTGGATGGGCGGGTCAAAAACAAAACGAATATCTATTGAGCCACCTTAGGTGAATTGGCTATAAAATCTGAATCTGTTGTATACCCAGTTTTTCCGGTATGGGGGGCGCGGTAGGGGGCGCGCGGGGTGGCGGCCACAACCTCCCAAAAAACTGACATTGTATTCTCAAGAAAATTATTTTACCTATTGTTTTATAGTATGACTTTTTTAATTTGATAGCCAAAAAAATCTGTACACAGTGGAACCGAATAATTAAATGTAGTTGATTTGTTGTCTATCGAAATAAAATAATAAAACGTTCATGTATCGTTATATAAAATATAAGTAAAATTGAATTAGCAAAATATTTCACGCTTGGACTCTAGTCTTGAACAAACTTCTCATCTAAGGTATGATCTCAATAGATCTTTATGTATACTAGTTTCTCTATGGACAGTTTGTTACAAGTTGGTATTATTTTGAACCTTTGTGTGATGCTCCGCATCTACGTGCATCCCCTTAAAGTCGGCATATCTTGGTTGTCCTCATTTGTCCTTGAGAGAAACAACTTTATTAAAAGAAAAAAAGCTGGTTCCGAAAACGGACTGCGTACTGAATAGTGATTAGTGGTGTTTTAGTATAGTAATAGATGGGATAGAAAACAATGTCGATTTACTATAACTATAGAGTCACAGAGAACAGAGTTCGATATTGCTAGTAATGATGTTTTGGCAAACCAAAGACGATGAAGATATCCACCATGAATTTGAAAATCGTCCAACGTGCACCGACTAGGAGCCCAATTGTTTTGCACGTCATTCAAATTTAGGGAAAGTTTCCTAGATACGCCTCCATCTTGTTGTTTTGAGTAGACGATAATAAGACATATGAGTGTTACTATATGGTGTTACTAAAACTGCAAGAAATCGCCTCACAATGGCTCAATTAAAATACAGTAAAGCGCAAAATGCAGTAAAAAGTATTGTTCTTTAAGAACTCGCTTTATAGAAATTTTGAAAAGGTCCTTCTATTTTTAAACAATTTTCAAAATCGTTCGTTTATTTTAACTCCATGTGAAATCTCATTGGACCAAAAAACTGTCCCACAAACATTTGAAGAACTCTCGTTAAAACGATTTAGAACAATGACAAAAAATTTAGCACGTGCTTTCATGTATTGACTTCACGATGTTTCCTTTTTATAAGCTTAAACTCGTGTCATTTTAAGTTTTCAGGAACGATTCCTTAAAATTACGTCCAAATAAGGTTCTATTCTGTTCAAGGCAGTACCATTGGCTTAGATGACCGATGACAACGTTCTGTGACAAGAGCTCCTGGTCTTATTTGTTTAGTTTGTAGAACAAGCAGAAGATATGCCCGTCTATTATATTCTCTGACTTTCAAAGAAAATAAAGATAAGTTGTTCAAACAAAGAGTTTTATGGATTTCAATTATTAGAAAAGTTATAATTTTTATCCGATGCCATCCTTTACAGCAGAAAGGTAAAGATTAACAGAAATAGTGCTCTTGAACCTCTTCTAATACAACAGAAGTCTCTTCTGTAGAATTAGGTTCTATTTCTGGAAACTGATGCAAGGTCAGTTCAGAAGAAGGAAACTAGAGAATCCACCTCCTGTGGATCACACCATCATAACCCTCAAGGCTCTGGTTCAATAGGAATCAGATTCTTAAAGAAGGCTTCAAAAAAGTACAAGCACGTGTCTGTAACCCCAAGATGTCATCAATTGGCGGCACAGGACATTTCTTTAATTAAGATAATCTTACACATACAAGCCATATACAAAATACAATGACTAGCTTCAAAGTGTTTTCTGCCGTATGCTTCTCATTGGCTTCTTATACTGGTGGTATGGATTGTTAGTATCAATAAACATTCTGTACATCTTGATGATTATGACAGTGGCTGTTTCTGAAAGCTAAAGCTTATTTTTGTTAACCTGTAAAAAGTCTCTTGAGTGTCTTTGAGAATGTTTATCTTTGTTGATCTGGTAGAAGCAATGTAGTAGGCTAGTTGCATGCTTCTACCAACACGACACTTTTAAAATACGCTTGATCCTGTTCTTGATTAAGAGCCTAGATCCACGTCCATCTTGTTGTTTTGAGCAGACGACAACGAGACAAATGAGTGTTCTTATATGGTGTTACTAAAACAGCAAAAAATCGCCTCACAATCGCTCAATTAAAATACAGTAAAGCGCAAAATGCAATAAAAAGTATTGTTCTTCACGTGCTCGATTTATATAATTTTTGAAAAGGTCCTTCTATTTTTAAACAAGGTTCAAAGTCGTTCGTTTTTTTAACCCCATGTTAAATCCCATTGGCCCCAAAACCGTCCCACAAACATTTGAAAAACTCTCGTTAAAACTGATTTAGAACAATAACAAAATAATTAGCACGTACATTCATGTATTGGCTTCACGATGTTTCGTTTTTATAAATTTTGAAAAGGGCCTTCTATTTTTTAATAACGTTTAAAATCGTACGTTTTTTAACTCCATGTTAAGTCCCATAGGACTAAAACACCGTCCAACAAAAGTTAAGAGAACTCTGATTAAAAATGATTTAGAGCAATCAGAAAAATTAGCACGTACTTACATGTGTTTATTGCCTTCAGGATTATTCCTTGTTCTAAATTTGAAAAGGGCTTTCTATTTTTAAATAACATTTAAAATCTTACGTTTTTTTAACTCCATGTTAATTCCCATAGGAGCAAAAAAACCGTCACCCAAACATTTGAAGAACTCCCGTTAAAAACAACTCAGAACAATCACACAATATTTAGCACGTGTATTAATCTACTGGCTTCACAATGTTTTCTTTTTCGAAGGTTAGCACGCGAAATTATTTTTCAATTAATTATTATGTGACTTCGAACCGGGAGAAAAAACGTTAAAAAACCGTTTTTCAATCAACAACGATCGCAGCGCCTACATTCGGAGAAATTTTGAACTAAACGATGTATCTAGCCTCTTAAAGAATTAATAATTTTATATTAGCATGGCCAACAAAAAATACTGTATTGTAGTTTGAAGCTGGCATTAAAGTCTAATGGCATATTAATGGGCTAATTGTATAATCTTTACAATATAATTTCACTTATTTCTTTAAATAACCCAGTTTTTAGCGAGAAAAAAATTGACAAATTGCAAATTTTTTTTTGATGTTGTACGATTTTGATTTGATTTGATTGATTATAGCAATTAATTGCTTCAGACATTTTTGCTCTTATAAACACACTTTTTGAACAACTTTGTCAACAACCACAATCATCTTTGGTCTTGTTGAGTTTTGTGCAGTACTTCGTCTCTCGACAACATGGAATCTTACGACGGAGGAACAATAACAAAACTGTTTCCATTATTGTCCTGTCACCAATTTCGACCACTTTTGTACAGTTTACTCAACTACACTTGGACCACAATCCAAATGCTTTATTTTGGAGTCGTGCACTTACACACACTTGGACATGCACTTACACAAACACTTTAAATGGAACTTTTTTTTTGGACAGTTTCTTTGATGAAATAAAAACTTTATTTGTTGAATTAAAAGTTTCTAATTTTTGAGTCACTTTTAAGGCTCATTTCCATATATTCATTACTGCTACTTTACAATCCTATCAACAAACATGCATGCAGCACCTACAGGACCTATACAGTGGACTTTTCATGTTGAGCCAATTTTCAAACAAACATGAAAGCTTATTTTGAATGAATATCAACATGAAATACTGTTAAGTGGTTGAGCTACCATCCTTCAAGTTTCTAAAACTCAAGTTTTACAAAAATAGATAGAGTATATATATATATATATATATATATATATATATGAGAAAAGCAGCACGTTACTGAAACAACACATGAATGGAAAGCAAACATCCTTGATTATAATGTGTAACTTTTACATTCATTTGCATTTTTGTATGCAATGCGTTTGCATATGAAACACATTTGCATTTTCTGAATGAGATAATTAGTCAATAAGTCAACATAAGAGCCTCGTCCACTTTTATTTATAACTAAATTTTTAGTAAGCGCAGTATTGTTGTTGTCAAAAAATCCTATCCATTAACCTCATATATAAACTTCAAGATTTAAAAACATCTTTCTCACTGTGATCACACACGAATTCTTCTCGAACTTTCTCGCCTCCACATTATCTACAGGTATAAGTATGTTTTATAATATTGATAACCCAAAATAATCTCTAAATAGGAACAACAATGTCACAAATAATTACAATAGTGTATTTTTTTTTAAATAAGATATTTCTTGAACACACGAAAATTACAACGATGATTGGTTTCAACGTTGTTCCAGTTCTGTTTTTCTTTGGAATTCTGGTCACTTTGTCAATGACCAGTGTAAATAGTCAGACTAACAAGCAGATGAGCTGTAAATACAAAACACTAACTACCTCATGAATTACAATGGTCAATATTTAAGAAAAACGTCATTTTATTATAGATTGTGTAAATTATTATGGGGAAACTGCAACGACAACATGCATTAATTCATGTACAAATTATTTGTATGGATGTGTAGACAGCTCAAATAAATGCACTTGTCTTGTTTATATAAATGGTAAGTTTTAATAATATCGTCTTGACACTAATTTGTCTATTTTTTTTCAAAAAAAAAAAAATTATCTAAATTAATTACAGACTGCGAATATTATGGTCAATATAACTCAAGTCGTTGCCAATTAATGTGTGAGGATGTTAACCGTGATATTGGATGTGCGAGAGAGAGTTTAACTTGTGCATGTCATGATTATCAAAGCCCAATCTAAGTGATTCCCAAGGATGTGCCGTGAGTATTAGTAGGTGTTCTTCAACATATTGAACGTTATATATTTAAAGATAACTGTTACACTGTAGAGCCCCTATTACGGGACTCAGACCAACTCTCTTAGTTTCGGGCATTAACCGTCTTATGTTAGGAGAGCCATTTAGAGCCATTAGACCTGATTCCAACTTGGGTGCCGGGGACAGTTCTCCTGGAACTCCAGGATTTGTAGCTGCGAAAGCGAAGAATACATAGGCAAGACGAATGAATGTTGGCTGAACGATTGTAGAGAATGAAATAGAAGCATGGCATTGCTTAGCCATCGAACCATTGACGTGGGTTATATCATGTTTTGTGAATCAGAGAATGGACCAGAAAGCATTTGCAACAAGGGCTTTTATACCTTGGGCCTGTGTACACCTGTGCAGTGTACCCATGCCCAAGAATCCCTGCCTCAACAGGTATCCATCCACCTGTTCATGGAAGAAGGATGTTGAGTTGTTCTTTGGGATCTTCTTGACCACAAATAAAGGTGGATTAGGAGGAATTGGGTCGCGGGAACCCCAGGGCTACCATTACATGAAGAAGGTGAAATACAGGGTGTCACATAACATTACCTCCAGAAGCTTCTTGTCAGGATATTGTCAATACTTACCCGATGATTCCCAAAACAATTTTTAAAATTAAGAATAAGTCTTTAATATAATTTAAAAAATTAAAAACAAGTTGACTTCATATATGTGGACTTTATCAGACAGATGCAACGCACCGACCAAGGTTTGTAGAGTATGTAAGGTGTGCTGACTACGAAGCTCCGCCCCGACGCCATATGGAAACCTCACTGGCAGTCTCACGTTATCTATTTGTTTATGTTTTGCCATATTTCACAGACTGAAAAAATAACGGTTTGCTGTTTAGCTTGTGGTAAATTTCTTTTTTTTTTTCGATAGATATTTGTTTTTTATGGTATTAATACCTTTTATTGATTTATTTGTTACAACTAGCCGAATTCTGTTATACGTTTTTATACTGTTATACGTTTTTGTTTTCCAGAGGAAACTGTTGCAGTGTGTTACTATCTCCAAAAACAACGCTGTAGTTGCAAAATCATCACTTTAGCGTTTGAGTTTTTTTCCACTTTCCTAAAGATCCGAAAATTAGGAAGCAGTGGATCCAAAAATGTTACAATAAAGATAAATTTAATCCGGAAAATGTCAGAATTTGTAGTAAACACTTTTCAAATGAAGATTTTGAAGATGCTTTGAAGGCAAGAGTTGCCGATTGAGAAACCAATAATTTTGAAAAAACACGTTAGTAAATTTCATTCATTCATTCAATTATTTCGCAAAATTTAAAAAAACACGCGTACTTTATGAAAATGGCATTGTTTTTTCAGATAGCAACACTGCAACAGTTTCCTCTGTACATGTCAACAAAAGCATATAACAGAATTCGGCTAGTTGTAACAAACAAATCAATAAAAGGTATCAATACCATAAAAAAACAAATATCTATCGAAAAAAAAAAAACAAGAAATTTACCGCAAGCTAAACAGAAAACTGTTGTTTTTCAGTCTGTGAAATATAGCAAAACATAAACAAATAGATAACGTGAGACTCCCAGTGACGTTTTAATATGACGTCGCCTTTTGGGGGCGTGGCTGCCTCGTGAAGTCAGCACACCTTACATACTCTACAAACCTTGTGCACCACCAAACAACAGACCTCCTCTACTCGAATGCTGATGTTGTCACCTCCCATTACTTTTAATTCACTATACAAATACATGTATTCCCTATTCATATCAAAGTACAACATTGGCTTTGATATTTATATTATCCACCTGCCACTTGGCTTTCGAGTTGATTGGCAGGTTGAATTGAGTTGAATATGACTAGGGAATACATGTATTTGATTAAGAGCCTAGGTACACCGCCATCTTGATGTTTTGAGCAGACGACAACGAGACAAATGAGTGTTCTTATATGGTGTTACTAAAACTGCAAGAAATCGCCTCACAATCGCTCAATTAGAATGCAGTAAAGCGCAAAACGCAATAAAAAGTATTGTTCTTCACGTGCTCGATTTATATAATGTTTGAAAAGGTCCTTCTATTTTTAAACAACGTTCAAAGTCGTTCGTTTTTTTAACCCCATGTTAAATCCCATTGGATCAAAAACCGTCCCACAAACATTTGAAAAACTCTCGTTAAAAACGATTTAGAACAATAACAAAATAATTAGCACATATATTCATATAGTGGCTTCACGATGTTTCCTTTTTATAAATTTTAAAAAGGTTCTTCTATTTTTTAATAACGTTTAAAATAGTACGTTTTTTAACTCCATGTTAAGTCCCATAGGAGCAAAACACCGTCCCACAAACATTAGAAGAACTCCCATTAAAATGATTTAGAACAACCAAAAAAATTAGCACGTACTTACACGTGTTTATTGCCCTCAGGATTATTCCTTTTTCTAAATTTTAAAAGGGCTTTCTATTTTTAAATAACATTTAAAATCTTACGTTTTTTTAACTCCATGTTAATTCCCATAGGACCAAAAAAACCGTCATCCAAACATTTGAAGAACTCCCATTAAAAACGACTTAGAACAATCACATAGTAATTAGCACGTGCATTAATCTATTGGCTTCACAATGTTTCCTTTTTATAAGATTAGCACGCGAAATTATTTTTCTATTAATTATTATGTGACTTCGAACCGGGAGAAAAAACGTTAAAAAACCGTTTTTCAATCAACAACGATCGCAGCGCCTACATTCGGAGAAATTTCTAATTAAACGATGTATCTAGCCTCTTAAGGAATTATGGAAATGTGAGGTGATAAAATTGTCAACTTGAGTAGAGGGGTAGACTTTCGTTTTTAGAAATTTAAAATGGTGCTGCTTGATGACTCATAAAAGTAACTTTATTTTTCAGATTTTTTATGATTTTAATAAACTATTTTTAACTTTAAAAATTATTTTGGCAATCTTTGTGTACATCTTGACAATGCCTTTGACAACAATTTTCTGGAGGTAATGGTCTCTTTAATATGTAAATATAATATTTTCAAAATTTTATTTTAACTTTATTGGAAAAACAAAATAAACTAAATTGTAGATCGATCACCCACCACTTTTCAACAACAACGATAATTACTTTCTGGTGTTATTCAAATTTTATGCAGATACTTCATCTGGACAACATGGAATCTAACAACGGAGCAACAATTACAAAACTGTTTCTATTTTATCTTGTCACCAATTTCGATCACTTTTTTTACAGTTTCACTTACCTACATTAGGACCACCTTCCAAACACAGCAGTCGACACCGAGTGGTTGATTTAATTGGCTTCAAACCAACTTCATTTTGGAGTCCAACCCGACCACTTAACACTACCACTTTAAATATAGCTTTTGTTAGAACCTATGTGAAATAAAAATTCGTTCCTTGGATTAGAGCTTTTAACTTTTGAGTCACTTTTACACAACTTCTTCACAGGCTTTTCTTGATTTGTATTATTGCACAACAAAATAAAAGTTAAACAATTTAAATGATGAGTAAAATTTACGTGAAATGTTTGACTTGTTAAAAAAAAAACTTGCAAAAAGAAAGCCTGTACAATGACTTATACATTTACCAAATAAAGAGATAAAATTACATTAAGAGGCGCTATCGGAATGAAGAAAATCCGTATGATGCGATATTCAATATAGCCGTTTAACATGGTGTGTGTTCGGTTTTCATTTAGTTTTTCCTTTCGCGTACAGTGATGTTTGAAACGTAATTTAAAGTACGATAAGCACTCAAATAGTATGTAAATCGACTGACACTTTTTGCAAAACCTAGGTATGATTTCGTTGGTTTTTAAAGAAAGTTTGAAAATAACCTACATGCTAATTTCCATAGAAGAAGAGTTCGTTTCTAATCGACTATGGAAATGAAGCATTAGAGGCTATTTTCAGAATTATTTTAAAAATAAAGAGAACAATAACTTCGTTTTGCAAAAGTATCAGTGTATTCACAGTATATTTGAGGCCTTATTGCACTTTGTTACGTTTTGAAAACAACTTGTCTATGAAAAAAGAGACTGTAAATGAAAACCAAACACATACACCATTCTAAATGGCAATATCAGATTATCATCATCGTAATCTCAGTTTTGTTTTATATCGACTCCTATAGGAAACAAGTATTACTGGAGATGCACTGATACAGGCGCATCTACTGATTTTCTTCATCCAGCCTCTTAATGTTGCTTTCATTGCAAAATTACTGTTTGTAAAAATAAAAAAAAATAAAGATATGGAGGATGGGTTCAAAAGCAAAGCCCGCCTCAGCGATAGGCTTGGCTAATAGAAGAGCTTGATATTTTTTGTTATTGTTATGCATTTTATTTCAAATAAACTGTAATTGTCTAGTTGTGGTCTTATTTTATTTGTTCAACACGGTTCGAGTTTATGTAATAGAATTTCCATACAAGTGTGTCATCAACGTGTCAGCTAACTTTGCAGTTCGCGAAACTGTTTAGATAAGCAACCAAAGACAGAAAATGTTTTCATTTCTAGGAATATTTTTTACATGTTGACGAATTATTAATTAACATTCAGTTTATTATGAGAAATAGATTGTGGCATAATTATTACTTATTTTACAGTTATATACAGTCCTCTCGATAGATTCCGAGGGGGTCCCGGGTTCAAAGCCAGGTTAGAGCATGGTTGTTGTGTTTGTCTTTCATAATTTCTCGGACATTACGGAGTTGACGTGCAGGCAGGACAGCTCGTCATAAAACACATCTTGCCCAATTCCGTGCCTAATGGCCCATCATCATTTCTCATCATTGACAAGTCCACGATTTAAGTGCGTGATTTAAATAAAAAAAATTGGTCACAGCATAAAAATCAAGTGATTTAAATCACATTTTGAAATATTTTTTTTTAGAACTTTTACCGTATTTTTCTTTAAAGTTAATTTATTTCTTTTTTATGCAATATTTAAAGGCGTTTTTTATTTTAAATACAATTTTGAATTATGCTAAATTGCTTGACTCATGTTAAAGACCATTGACTTCAAAAAGGTCCATTTTGCTAGCCACCTTTCGGTTTTTAAATTCATCTTTCAGCTTTAAGAAATATTGAGTGTATTCGTTAATATGTTCTACAGGTATTAATGTAAATTCATGACATTTTGAATTGCCTTGTAGTTGATACAGCCATTCAGGCAACTTTTGAGCCACAAAATTGACTGTGTCTCATGGCATGTTAAACTTTTAAGAATTCCTATGCTCTTGAAATAAATAAAAAATCTGATTTAAAAGCCTAGACACTCCAGCGTGCACGTGCTGCTTGACTCCATAGACGTGCAATGTTAAGTGAATTTGTTGTGTCTAAAACATGGTCTCGATTCTACTGTAATAGCTGCTGTTAGTGCCTTTAGATTGAATTAATAATTCAATAATAATTCCATAATTCAAGTTGCAAACTCATATTCAAAAGAAAAATTAACAGGAACGAATTGATCGTGTTTGTCGAATTTTAGATTCAATCTTGGATTAACAAGCCAAGACTGACAAGCCATAATTGAAGGCATATTTTCTAACCTTTAGGGCCGAGCAAATAAGTTTTCTTGGGCTGTTTTTTTTTTCCAGTCTGCATTTGCCATCAATACAATTCGTTTTCTTAGACTTACCACCGATTCAAGAGATCATACTGATTCATATCGGCTGTAATATTTCTTGCTGGTAGTGCTTTTTTTTCGTGCAATCAGTCGTTGGCGATCAATAATCTCAGATTTACATGAGCAAGTTCATAATTCGTTGCGCTTTGAATAATGAATTTAATTGACTATTAAATACTTTCAGTACTAAGAATCTGTTTTAATTTGAATGTTATAAATTATAATAATTATCAGTGCTTTCTAGTATTGTCGCTGAATGTTAGCATATAAATAAAACATGTATTTTTTGTCAGAAATTGTATGTAATTGCAGTGATGCCATATGTTCATTTCTGTGCTGTTTGTACATGTATATAAACACATGGTTTGACATCATTTTCACACTTGTACGAGAACTGATTTCGAACTGTTGTCTCAACATAAACTTTCACAGCTAGGTAAGAACTATGTATATTTATAACTGTAATTTATATCGTTTATTGTATTATCAGGGAATTAACTGTAAAATAACAAAAAACTAAACAGTATTGGCGTATAATGTTTTCGTTAAAAAAAATTGTTGTAACAGAAAATTAGTCGAAATTTGTGTTGCCAAAATGAAACTTGCAGTATGAGCGAAGTGTTTTTTTTTTTTCTTCCTAAAAACTAACTTGCGCTACAGAAACAATTCTTCAACAAAAATATGTCCTTTTATTTTTTTGATATTTTCTTCTGCTAGTTTTCCGTTCATTTATTATGCGATTTTTTTAAAATTTTCGTTACGTTTTCAGTATGAAATTGACTTTATAATGAAAAATTTGTGGCTCACCAGGAAAATGCCCGATTGGCTGGTCTGCCCCTGTTTGTGACATCAGAGGTGTTGGCAAAAAAATTACGCTTGTTAAAGGGCAGTCCACACGCAACGTTTTGTACTGTTTTGCCTGCGCAAGCAAAATCTAATAAAGTTAGGATTCTTCAGGCGCATCTGGTGAACGGTGACTGCGACCTGACGACCAGCGACCGGACTGGTTTCAATAGTTCTTTATCTGATCTAGCATCAGATAACACACTTCCTTGCCTCGGTCGCGAGTTGCACAGGTGGAATCACGGCTTGGCGCGATCGCGACTATGGTCACAAAAGACTGCAGTTGCATGAAAAGGAAATTTTTTCATAGCTTCTAGCTTTTAAATAGAAAATTAAAAACTTAGCAGTTCATACACGTAAGATGCTAAGACGCACATCAAAATAAACGAAATATTTTATAAAAAGTAAACAGCTTCCTAGAAATGAACGAAATTTTAAATAAAACTAGAAAACAATTTAAAAAGGAAATCTAATGTGTAATAGCTCTTAGTACGAAATTGTCATTCTGGACTTTAGGTAGTCATTCACGATGAGATCAGTGCTGACGGATCTGGATTGACAGACGAAATCCGTCATTTATCTGTTCATGAATGGGCTACAGAGATCAGATCAATCATTCCTGGTCTGCCAATTAAGTATCTTACAAATCTGATACCAAGAGCGTGCGCAATCGCTTTACAGTGCAAAAGTCGTCAGTAACTGGGGTACTGCTGACAGATTAAAAAAAGAGGCAAACGATCCGTCAGTTATGATCCGTTCATTAATAGCTACAAGTGATGGGACTGTACTGAGAGATCAAGGCCCCATATATCAAAACAATAAGCCCAATGTTTTTTTTAGTGAAAATACTAGTCAATAGTAACAACAAAAAATAACATGTACCTGTTTCACAAACAATCTTTGATATACAGTATATGATCTGTCACGTATGATAATATGACAAGTGGTTGTTCCACATTTGGCATGTGTGTTGCTTCAAAACACACCGAACTTTGTGCAATAAACTGATTGCATATGTAGCGTATACCATTACACAAATATATCATAAAAATATATTTGTATACACATGTACTATTATTATCTATTGTTATTTGTGTTTTATGTGATTAGGTGACTCAGATGAGGGGGTGCTATTACTGTTGCATGAGAGCGTGGTATAGGCTTTAATCAACCGGTCTCATTTCTTATGACTGGTACATGACAGGCGCATGCACAACTTGCTAGAAACAAGACTGCCTTAGGGTAGGTTTATACTCCAAACTTTGCTAAGATTCGCAAGCTTTGAAGATCCTAAAAATTAGCTCACCAAAGCTTAGCAGCTTGTTTATACAAACATGTGGTTTTGCAAACTTCACAATATTTTCTAACCTTTATACCCTATAAAACAGATATACAAAACGATAGAACCCTTCCCCTTCTGGAAGCAAAAAAGGTGTGACTTGTTCACCCCATTTGTGTATCCGTTTCATGATTGGTGCTTTGAGTTGCTAAGCTTTGAAAAGGTTGAACAATTTCAAAGCTAGCTTCATGCTCTGGCATAGACAAAAATCTGAAGCTCTGACGTCATTTTTGAAGTTTTGCAGGCTAGTTTGCTGCTTAGCAAGGGAGTATAAACAACCCTTACATTAGCAAATGCTTTTGCTAATCTACTACCCCATGGGGTAGTAGCTAGCTTTCTAGTGACAAAGATGGCAACTACTGTATCCTAATGTACTAGCTGCAGTATACTTGCAGTAGTATTTGGGATAGGATAGTGGATTGTAAGGCATTCTATATTCACTATAACACTATCCTACGGCCACCACCCCATTTTTCACTGGAGTGCCCACTCTGATGCTTACTAGCCCAATGTAAACATGAGGTGGCAAGGCTTTTGAATTTTTACAAAGAGTGGAGGAGACACGAATGACACATTTTTTTGTCAAAATTTAACATTTTTATAGTGTGAGCTTATGCCCACGGACCACGCACGGGGTCATTTTCTTTGTTAGACTGGATTCTCATGAGATGCAAGTGCTAGGCTGTGTTTACACACAAACTATCTTGGTTGTGGGATAGAACAGTTAAACAGGCTCGCGTCTAGGCCTAGTGACGACCCCATTTACAATCCTAATTGAAACCAGGCTTAACTGGTCACCCAGCACTTGTAAGACTTGTTACTTTCAAAATCTACTCTCAAAATCTTAAGTGCTAACTCGGTGCACTATGATTATTGGCCACGTCACGCTACTGCTCTTTTTCCTAACGTTTAGGCTAATTTCTAACCTCTATCTCCCAATTTAAGATGATTTCCATACGTAAGAAAGCTAAAGAAGAGGCTATAAAATATCCTGCTATAGCCATCACTGTAACAGTTTATTTCTGATGAAAACGAATAATACTTCTTCTCATACATTTTTTTAATGAAAACCCAGATCAACGCGGGACATGGCAGCGAGATCGGTAGTGGGTAGGTCGTGGGACATCCACACCAATGCTGCGGAACTGTCAGCGGGTGGTGTGCCCATTGCCTGCCATATGTTGGACGTCCCGCGACCTTCCCACTACCGCTCCCGTGTCTACGTGTTGGTCTGAGAGATCCACTATTCTCGTTTTAATGAAGTTGTTATTTTTTTGCGAAAATCTTATCGGAATGATTACAAACGTTCCCGCAAATGCGGTTAGATCAACGATTAAGTTTAGAAACTTGCGGCATGTGAAATAGAGTCGCAGATTTGTAACCTCGGTGCAATTCTGGGGTATAGCTTTGGACTAACTTTGTAGAACTTTTTCAATTAGGCTTTTTCTTTGAACATATTAAAGTACTATGACGAGCTTCTTCAAAGTGATTTCTGTGTTGTTTCTGGTTGGTGTTTCACTGGCTATGTTGATTGACCGTGTAGATGGCAGTTATTATACGTGTAAGTATTGATTACACAATATCCTATTAATGGTAGCATACAGTATTATTATAATGGTATTTTTTTTTTAAATCTTGATTGATCATAGATTGTGAGTATGTTGGACAGTATCCATCGGAATATTGCGAGGACTACTGTCAATATAATTATTATGACTATGGATGCCAAACGTGGTTTGGTGGTTGCACATGTTATGATTAATTGTGACAACAAGTGATGACAATGGTAATAATCGGATCAATTACATTTTAAATTTACATTCTCAGTGACTACAAAATTTGAAGGTCGTTTAATTTCAGTTTTAGGGGGATTCACTGTTTTTATTGGCATCCTGGACTTCTAAACAAGTGCTTGCAAACTAGAATCGTAAACAACACACACACATTAAGGATCATAAAAACACTTTCATTGTATTCGCGGGAAAATTATTTTACCATGTTTTATATTATGACTTTTTTTTAATTTGACAGCCAAAAAATTGATACGCAGTGGAAACCGTTTAACACGAAATGGAAGGGTCCAAACACATACTATTTTTTTATAATATCGTGATCACGGATTAGGGTGAAAACCCGCAAGAAAGCCACAAAACATAATGCAAATATCGTTTATTAGAAATTATTACATATAACTTTCATTTCAACTTCTATTTAAAAAAAAATAAGTAATTTTGATTCCAGAAAGGAATCGAATTCTGTTAACCCTGACACTGATTTAATTGTATTTTCATATTTAAAAAGGGCTTTTTTTTACAAAGATATTAACTCAAAACGAATTTGAAAAACCAGGCTTTAAATTTATTTCGTATTAGAAGGATTTAAGGTGATTTGTATTACTTTGGACTGAAAAAAGTTTTTTATTTTCGAGTTACCCATTTTGCATTAAACGAATTTAAATATATGAAAAAACCTATCCTAAGTTATCGGAACAAATAGGTACTTCGTGTTTTCTGATTTTTTTGTGTGTTATCAGTCGTTTCGTTTTATCCGTTTTTGTTTTAAACTGTTTCCATATTATTATGCGTGTAAATTTGACCATGATTTACGTAACGACATTTTTTTCGACTAGAAAATTAACTGTGGTTAACTTATTAACTGCGGTCAATTTTTCTAGTGGAAACGAGGTCAGAAAGTTTTGTATAACTTATAGAATTTGTTTAATTTACCGCGGAATAATTAAATGTAGTTGAATTGTTGTCTATCGAAATAAAATAATAAACGTATTTTAGTTTTTTGTTTGTTTTTCGTGATTTATGCCAAAATCATTTATCGCTATATAAAATAAAGTTTAAATTGAAAAAGCAAAATCTCTGACACTCGCAATTGGCAGACACTCTGGATTCTAGCCTCGATACACAGTATGTATATTTGTTCCTGTATGGACAGGTCGCTACAATTTGCTGTAATTTTGAACCTTTATTTAATTAAGGTAATTTCTTGGACGTATACTAAATACAATGAAGAGCTTCAAAGTGTTTTCTGTCAGAATTTTCATTGGCTTCTTATACACTGCCTGTATCAATGGAAAGGGTGGTTGCCTTCAACACTAGACCAGCCCGAATCGGAAAGGAAAATTCCAGATGGAATGAAAACTAAAGAATTGATTAGGTAAACCCACGCTAGGCCCAGACGGTATCGTCCGGGTCTAGAGTGCTAGTTTACCTATTCGAGTTCTTAGTTTTTAAATAGTTTATCTCGCCGCTGCATTTGTAAATTCTTTTATCTTGCACTCTCTTCTGATTCTGTAATCTGCTACAATGCTTTTTGCTATTTTAACACTCTACCGCCATGCCACTGCTAGCCTCCACCTCAAACCCTTGGCGTCGTCCTAGTTAGAATTGTTCCATCTGTGGAATACATCATTCATCCATGCTTAATCGTACACTAATGCTGCGTTTAATCGTGACTTTTCACGATCATCTATTTCTTGAATTTGGTGCAACTTCAATAGATATCTTGGAGGATGGCATCGTGAAATGCACAAAGAAAAAGAAACTCCGACAAGAAGATAGTGCAACAAGAAATATTTTATTTAGCACGTTTTATTCGTTAAAAAAAGCTCGTTTTTGGTAAAGATTCTTCCTGACACGATCATTTTTAAAGCAGTTACACACTTTTCTTTGATAGCATTTATCCGAACCAACTTTTTTGCCACAATCGGTACAGAAATATGCGTTGAGTTTGTATTGGGTCATTCGTTGTTTGGCTTGAGCCATTGCCTCGTACCATTCGGCGGTGTGTTCTACTCTGTAGGCTCCGGTTTGTAAAGCAAGCTTAACACTGTCTGGAAGCTTGGCCTCCCATGGAATTTTGTATTTGTATGCATAACTAGCTGCGCCGATTATATCATTGTATTTAGCCATTTCACAAACTAACTTAATTTGTAATTTTGGAAAAATTGTTACAATTTCAGTAATGATTTCGTCAAATTCACCGATCATCGGTTTATACTTTCTTTTAAGAACATTATACAGCGTTGAGTAGCTTTCAGTTTGCTTTATATTTGGCCAGTATTCGTAGGGCACATTGAATTTCTTAACAAACCGTTTAACGTTTCTGCTCAAGACATCGCATTGTAGACGGTTCTGTTGATTGTTCGGAATATTAAGTTTCTCGATCAAACGTTTGGCTTTACTCTTACGAACGCAGAGGGTGTCTAGGAAACTAACGAATTGTTGTTGCTGTTTCGAGTCGCCTTCAATGTATGCTTCAATCTCGGCATCCATATTCCGAACATATAACGGCAAAAGGATGTCGTTTACTGTAAACTGAGATTGAAGTTTGAATTTTGTCACAGCTCGGCTTACAACATCGTATCGTTTCATTTCGAAAGCATCTTCGATGAAATTTTGATACAAGTCTCGATCGTCGTCTAGTTCAAAGATGTCGCACAGGATTTGCGACACTTTCTCATGTTTTTGATAGAAAGCTAAAGTCAATGCAGTAACTTTCATGTCGTTCGTAAGTTGTTCGCTTGAATTTCTAAGTAATCGTTTCAAGTCATACTTGAAACTGTTGACTAAGAGAAATGTGATAGTGAGTGATTTTGTTTTGCCAACAAAATAGTCTTTACTTGAAGCCACCAAATGCAACAGGGACCAATGCACAGAACTTGTGATGCCATAGATGCTATCGAGAACGTTATTGGCATCATAAAAAGTTTTGTGTTTTTCAAACAATTTTTCGAGATCATCTATGCTTTCCATGGTGATCTTGACGACAGATGCCGGAAATTTGATTCCGAGGTCCGACCAAAATTGCGCGTTACGTTCCAGTGGGCATAACGTTTCCTGATTTTTTGTTTCCCTTTTTCTTTTTAAGCTTTTGTTTTTCGTTTTTGCTTCTGGTTGCGCCGCTTTTGCATTCAAGGTATCTTGCATAGCTTTACTTCTGCAGTCTTCGTTGGGGGGTTCTTGATGGTTACCTTAAAATTAAAATTTACAATATTTTATAAGTAATTTGTGACAGTGGCTCACACTATTTGTCATATTTAAGCAGCGCAAAATGGGGAAAAAGACCATAATGAGAGCTCCTATCAACAAAGATCTCATTTCACCCCATCTCAACCTATGGGATATATTTCATATTTAGATAGAACTAATGGAATGAAAGGCACCGGTGGGACAAATGAGTTTCTGGGATGTATATGACTGGTGCAATTCACGGGACTTGTGGAACCCTAGGGGTTTGTGGAACCCAACGGACTTGTGGATCCCAACGGACTTGTGGAACCCAAGGGGCTTGTGGAACCCAAGGGGCTTGTGGAACCCAACGGACTTGTGGAACCCTAGGGGTTTGTGGAAGCCAACAGACTCGTGGAACCCAAGGGATTAATGGGGCTTGTGTAACCCATGAATAGGTGGGATGGGATGAAACCCAAATGGAACTTGAAGAGATGGAAAGGCCGAAAATCTATTGCTATTTCAGTCTCTTCTATGGTATACATCACCATCCACAAAATGGTCATTTACTCACTTTGTGGTGTTTCCGTTTTTGGTGTGGTGAAAGCCGTAACGTTCAAGCCGAGTTCTCGAGCTCTCATTTGTAGCACTCGATACATGTCGATTAAACAGTACACAGTTGTACCTGAAATTCATTTTCATTTTCATTTCATTAAATATAATTTCAATTTATCGAAAGGACAAATTTCACTGAAAATAACACTCATTATCGCATAGGTTCTTAATAATTGGCAGATACAGTAATGGCGCATTCAAACTAGGCTGGCTTACCAGCTGCTGGTTGGTTGTAGCCCTCTAGCAGCATGGTGTGAACTGCTACCAGCAGCTGCTTTCTCTAGCAGGCTATAAATTTTAACAGTGGCTGGTGAAGTTGAACATGTCCAACTTTGGCAGCTACCAGCTGGTCATGCGACTCCCTTCCTGCTGTTACTAGTGTACTACCAGCTAGTGTGGACCCTTTGTCGCTAGTAGTGGCACTAGTGGGTAGTTGAAACTCCACGGCTTGGGTTGGTTGTTGTTAGATTTTGTGTTTTTGCACGACGGTGATTGGATGACTTGCGCTGCTAATACCAGCAGTGACTGGACAAGTGTGAACACAAAGCAGCCGCTGCTTGCTGCTACGGTTAATAGCCAGCAGTAACCAGCGGCTTGTAAACCAGCCTAGTGTGAATGCGCCTTAATAGTAGACCTGCATGAATAAGCTGGCGGGGATCCAAGTAACGACATCCAAAGTTGGGATTTGAAGTCTTGGGCTTTCTTTTAAGAGTTACTCCGAGGCACAACTCGACGTAATGTCTGAAAGATCGGCCCTTTGGCATTGTATCCTTGTAGTAAGGAAGTATGCTAGGGTTTCTATCCAATATCTGTAAAGTAGTAACAATTTATAAATATATAATTCGTTTTGTACTATCATTCAACATTTCAAAACTTAGTATACGTTGTCACATAATGTTTTAAGATCCAGGTGGTTATTCATCTGATCGGAGGCATTTTTCAGCTCAGTAGCAGTAGCAAGGGTTTCTAAGTTTAACGAAAATCCTAACTTCCGTATTGCTTTATCAGAAAGTAAAATATTTAATTGTCTTAAATATTGTTTTTTATTTCCTTGTCCCATTTTAGATATGTCGATGATGAGGATGTCATTTTCGGTGGCCATTTCGATAGATGCTAGTTGTGGTACTCCTGGCTGCATCTCTGATTGTAATGGCTTTTGATACCATGTAAACTGAATTGCTACAACCGTACTTTTCTGAAAGTTTTTAAAACCAATTTAAAATATAAACAATTTGGTTTAGAGTACTCGTTACATTTAGGCCAGGCGCAAATTACGAAACAATGCAAGCTTGCAACCAGCAACTGTTCCTGGTCACATTACACTAGTGCCAACACTACATTTGCAGACACCAAATTGGTAGTTGGCCACAGTAGTAAGTGGTTGTTTCCTCTGCTGAGCATGGTGAGCCAGCAACCGCTTTCTGTCATGTGATCATTATTTCGTTGCTGGTTGCCTCGCCCCTGCTGTCGCGAGGGATGCGGGTCTCCAGCTACGCCCTGGAACGCAATTGAATACTGCTGAAATTTCAGTCATATTTTTTTTGTTTTTGTGTTTTTCTGGTAATTTTTCACGGGATATAGACACTTGCCCTAAAGACACTAGACCTATGGACATTTGCCCTCAAACCACTTTTTGTTTTCTTTTCATACGGTTTAGTGTCTTTCGGTGGAGTATGTTAAATACGTAGGTTCTGTGCGTCACAAGCGCGCAAAAAACACAGAATGACTTATATTTAGACTATTGATTAGGGCAAATGTTCCATTGGGGCAAATGGTTTTAGGCTACAGATACTGGCAACGGGTAGCTTTCCCCCTTTCAAAAGTCAAATTTATTTTTAAGAAAATTTTTTTGCTTGTGCAGCCCTCCAGAATTTTGCACAATTTAGTCATTTTCAAAGTTAAGAGTTCTCACTTGCCCCCACCCCCTCACCATATGAATGAATCTTGAGGGTGCATCCACTGGGATGTTATCGGATCAATGTTATTCATACCTTTGGTGCAAAATTACCTAGTTACGGCTCTGATTCTTGATATTGCCATTCCTTGGTATGTTTGCACAATGAACAATATGTTCTATGTTCTGAAAGTTCGACCACGTGAGTCGTAACTCAGAACACAAACGGAAAGAAAACAGATACTAAACCTGGATTGTTGAAATTAATTTGATTACCTCAAGAATATTTGCCACTTGTTGGTATTGTTTCTTTTTGGTTACAAGTAAAATGGATCCACTAGTCGGAAAACTTGGTGAGTACTGCTGTAAGTCACACTGTTTTAGCTGTAAGCTCCAGTCTTTATGCGAGAAGAATGGTTGGTAGACCAATTTAACAGATTCTGGTAATGTAGCGTGTTTTGTGAGAAATTTGACAGCATACCGGGCTGCTCTGGTTGCATCGCCGTGCGATTCCAATCGTGCCACCAACTCACGTTGCAGGTCTATGGATTCTTCGACAATGTTCATAACCAAGGAGTCGAAATCTTCATCGACAAGATCTGTCACTGGCTCTCTGTATTTGATATCTAAGAGATGTATAAGCATTTGTCTACGATAAACATTTTTCCACATTTCTTGTGTTTTGTTGCTCATTTCTAGCATTTCTTTAATGACTTGATACTTTTCGACAACTTTAATTTGTATTTGTTGCGATTTCGCTCCTGTCGTTGGAAGGACAACTTTATTCTTCCTTGGTTCCAAGTTGGCATTTGTTGTGGCTGTAACATTTGAGTCTACACTTCCTAAAATTGTCTTCACTCTGCCAGGAATTTTATTTTGCGGTAGTTTGAGTTCGACTGCATAACGAGCCGCTTCGTCGATATTGTTACGCTCGACCATTTCACGAACTAGCTTCACTTTTAAATCTGGATAAATGGTGACAAGATTTTTCACTTCCTTTTCAAAGCGTTCGTTAGTGATAACATTTTTCACGTATTTTTTCGACAGAAGACTAAATAGTTTATCATAATATTTTTGACGCTGCATGTTTGGCCAATATTTTTGCGAAACTTGGAACCGTTTTGCTATTACTTCAACATATTTGCGCAAACGTTTGATTTGATCATACGTAACGTTTAGTTTCACGATCAAATTTTTAGCCTTTTTCTTAGAAACGTAAAGTTTGTCTAAGAAGGAAACTAGCTGTTGTTGCTGTTGCAAGTCGCCATCCAGAAATTCATGTATTTCTTCGAACTTTGTCAGAAGAAGTAACGGCAACAAGATTTCGGCTGGAGTAAAATGGGACTGGAGACTGAATCGTTTCACGGTACGGATCGCAGTATCGTACCGTGTTGCCTCAATTTCTTTCTTAATAAAAGGAAGAAAAACTGCCGGACAATCGGAAAGCTGAAAGATATCGAACAGTATTTCAGTTTCTGCTTTCTGCTTTTGTTCGAAAGCCAACAACAATGCTGCCTCTTTGATGTCATTCGAAGGCGCCACGGATCGTGCAACATATTTGCGAAGTCCTTTCTGTAAAAAAGAGATGTTTTTGGCTCGAGCTTGTACTGGACTTGTTGCCACAAGATGTAGAATTGACCAATAGAGTTTATCGCTTTGGCAGACATCATCATTGTCGCAACCTTTGCAGAATTCGACCAGAGCTGCAAAATGTTTAAGGAAATTGTTGTGAAGGTTGTGTAACCAATCTTTGACGCGTTTTACGATTAAAAATGGAACCTCGATTCCGCGTTCAAGCCAACTTTTTATTTGAATGTTTTCTAGACTGGAAACGTATCCAGAATTGGAAATTTTTTCATTGTTTGATGTTTCGTTAATGTTTTTGGAAAATGTTTTTGTTTTCTGTTTCTGTGTGGCTGGCACACGGTGTTTTTTATTTCTACGGTTGATTGTTGCACTGAATTTACTGACCATGTTTTAAGGTTATTCTCGTGTTCTTTTAGTTTTATTTTTTTGGCACAGTTCTTTAGCTTAATATGATTTTTCTTCAGATGAACTATATTTGCTTTGAATTATTTGTATCTAAATCAATGTGGCCGCCTTCTTCTCCTCTGACGTTATGTAGGAGGCGTTTGAAAATGTCATACAAATATGTTTAAGTGGTCACTTGGGCTCTTGAAGGACTGACAACTAAAATTGTTAAGTCTTGATGTCGCAGCAGGTAAATGGCTGATCGGATTATTGAGCTAGATTATGGGTACCGGTAATGCATCTTAACTGATTCATAAATGGTTGCACCTACAACCACTGGCATATTAAGATATGATTCGAGTCCAAAGTATAAGTATGCGAACTTTTCCGTTAGCTTTTTAAAAGTATCTACAAGAAAAATCAAAAATAAAACAGTTTCAGTCAGTAACTGGATTCATTTAAATCACATGATTTAAGTCAATGAGGCTTATATATTTACATGACACTACTTATCACGATTGAAGTGTGTATATATGGTCTCCTATGCAGGCTCCACACCTAATGCATACGAGATTTCAAAAATACGAGACAAATTGAAAATAAAAAGGGGTATGGAGCCTGCATTAGAGGAAGACATGTATCGATACTTCTACAAGGATAAGTAGTGCTGTGTAATAAGCCTCGATGATTTAAAGAGCTATTTATACCTGTCTCATGGTAAGAAGAATGATAACAAAAGAATGAAAGAATCCTATTGTTTAAACTGTTGAGCATGGGCGGCCCCGTCCGTGGTTGTTACCTGTTGTGGAGTGTTGCAGTGACATCTTGTCACAGACAAAAGGTACAGTCAGGGGTGCCCACAGGGTGGGGGTAGTCTGGTGAGCAACTCGCCATTTGCCTTTTTGGAGGGTGATTGAAATTTTGTATTAAAATATTTTTATAATAATCACAATGAGCGAAAATCCAAATTTATTATTTAATTTATATTTTAAAAGAAAGTAGTGTTTCAGCCACTGTTATACGTCATATTACAAGTGCAGTTTTCTTACTGCTCGCTACGCTCGCCGGAATTGATAGCAAGTGTATACTTTAAAATAATTGCTCGCTCACTATGCTCGTGAAATAGGGAAAATATTCATGTTTTCCAAAGTTTAAAGACTTTGTTTCAAACACATCTTATGGCCAATTGAAATTATATTTGCAAAGTTATAAAAAAAACGGGGGGGGGGGGGTGAATTCGCCACTGGCTTCCGGCGGGGGGGGGGGGAACCCCTGGGTTCAGTTATTTTCATTTAAGAGCCTAGACACTCCAACGTTCAGTTGCTACCTGACTCTAGAGACGCAATGTTAAGCTAAATTTGATGTTTTCAGAAACATGGTTTCGATTCTTAGCTATCTTAGTGTCTTTAAGTTTATTTTTTTAAAGATAATTAACATTAATCTCTTCTTGACTGTTGTGGCCAGGTATTAACTGTGTTTTTTTTTGTTGCAATATTCAAAGGCGTTTCTTATTTTATACAATTTTGAATGGTGATAATTTGCTTGACCCATGTTAAAGACTTCAGGAGGGTCCATTTTGCTGGCCACCTATCAGTTCTTTAGAATCATCTTTCAGCTTTATGAAAATTTGGGTTTATTCTTTAATACGTTCTACGGGTAATTAATTAAATTCATGACGTTTCGAATTGCCGTTTAGTTGCTACAGCCATTTGAGCTTTTTAAAAAAGTTCTTAACAAAATACAAACTACCATAGTAATATAAATAATAATAATAATATCATAATTGGAAGTTTTTGTTTTAATTTTGCTATATGTAAGCCTAATACAAAAATCGAGTCACATCTGTCACGAACTGAACAATAGGTGTTGCAGTTGCAAAGCAGCAACATCTCTGGGGCCGTCCAAGCCAGCTGGTGAAAACGTTTGATATCATCCGTATTCTTATCAATCCTAATTTCTAAATTTTACATCAATTCTTATGTTGTCACAAAGTTCTTCTTAACAAGATTTTTAATATCAAAAACCTTTTTTTTTAAAGTTTATAAGTATTAGTTGTAATATAAATTGTATCACCTTTCAACCAACCAATTCATGTCCGAATTTATTCATTTATTTTTTCATATCTGAATTTGTTTTTAAAAAAATCAAGATTTAAATAAAAGATAGAAAAAAAAATCGTGTTTTTAATTATTTTGATAATTATTATGATAATTGAAAAAGTAGACAAATAAATTCACATTTATGTTTATATTTTTGAAAAAAAAAAGTCTTTTGGAAAATTTGAAATTTTCGTTTTTATTTCAAGTTTATCAGAAATATTGTGACCGGTACATAAAATTCATATTTTTAAAATTATGTGTATAGTTACATACCTAATTATGCAGTAGATCGCAAAACTCACATAATTACAGAAGATTATAACGACCATTTCGTTTTATAATGCATAAAATTTTATTTTATTTCCAAAAGTGTATTCGAAGTTTAAATCTAAAACTGTTATTGTTTTTAGTGTTTACTCCTTTTTTAAATAATATTATGACAGTTAGATTATTTTATCTTTATCGATAAGATATTCTATTTTGACATTGTTGATAAATGCAACAAACATTTCTGAAAATTAACTATTTTTAATGGAGATATCTCGTATAAAGTTATTTTTTTTTACTTAAAAACAAGGCTGTTTTCAAGACTTTTGTGGCCCCTGGCACATGTTCAGATTGGGGCCTCGACCCCAACTTACATATAAATATACACACATTTTGGCATGTATTATTTGAACAAAACTGTGAGAGGCCCCAGTTCAAGTGTAGGCCCTGGGCCCTGGCCGTACAGGCCCTTCCATTAAGTTAGCACTGCCTACATATATTTCATAAAACTCTGCTATGTTTCAGCTCAACGTTTTAGTTGGTAAAATGAGAGTGAACTGATTGGCCTAAAATAATGCCTCTTGTTTGTGAGCTTTATGAATGTATTCTAGAACGCATAGGTTTCTTGTATTTGTTTGAACTTTGGATGCAATCGGAAACTAAAGACATTTTTTATGCTGGAAAGAATCCTATAGTTGAGTGGAGAGTGTTCCACCTTCTAGACAATTTTTTAAAAAGCACAGATTTTTCGGTATTTTAATTTTCTCAAGAAAGAATGTGGATTAGATGTTTGCTTTCTTGAGAAGGTTAAGTGGTTCTCGGGCACGTTTTCTATACAGACAGACACCCCTCATGTTGTCAGGGCCGCAGCTATTAATTTGGATTTTGGTTTGGAACTAGCATTTGGCTTTGATTCATTTTTTCAAATTATAAATTTTTTTAGAGCTTTTATAGCATTTAAATGTTTTTCTAATTTTTGCCTTTTTTAAGAAAAAAAGCCAAAGAGCCTGTAGACTTGGTTTTTGGCCCATTTTTCTGAATCCTTGTGCTTTTCCAGCTTTTTGGGGCTTCTGGGGCAAGCACTCCTGATGTTTTCAGACGTTATTTCAAAGGTGTGCAATTGTACGCTGTATTTTGGTACTCGATTGCACCCAGCCTGCCAGCCAGTATCAACACGATTAGGCTAGACTAATTAAACAGACAGTTATTTGCCATACTGTTTATTTAAAGTTTATTGACAATTATAATTATTTGATAGGCATATTTGTTATGTTTTCTCATAGGTATTGTATTTACATAGACACTATATATTTTATTGACAATTGTTAGTGTATAGTTGCCGCGCAGTAAGCTAAAGCTTGTGACGTCAGAGGGGTTGACAAAAAATTATTTTTGTGTCATTTTGTCTGATAAAAGAATGCGGTAACAAATTAATGCACGAACCCTTTTGTTTAAACAAGGTGATGAGCTAGATATGACTATACTGTCATAAGACTGTCTTACGTTGAATCACTTATAAAGCACTGTGTTTGTGTATTTCATTGAGTTGTATTATAACATGTAACGCAGAAGGAATTTAGCTCAAAGTAGAGGTGACGCCCTCATTTGAACATGCTGACACCTGGCACGGAATGCTCCATAGGCAGAGCTTTTTGTTGAGCTACCTCTATAAGGCCCACTTCACACGGACAACTTTGTGTCGCCACATAAAACGACTTATCGTTGCTTGGACGACCATTTATTGCCTAGGTGGGTGTTCACATTAGCCACTGCGACCGTTATTTTTGCGCAGTAAATTAAAGGCCAACGGTGTTTGAATCGAGCCACAAGTGGCGAACACTACCTATTTTTTAATGGTGATCAAGTTCATACCAGTGGAAATGCAATAACAAGATTCCATTGTTTTCAGTGTCAACCACTAATTGGTGGTACTCTGTAGCAACAAGTAGTAGTCCATGTGAAGATGTCCAAAGAAGTAATTATGGTTGCGCATTTATTTCCTGTTGATGTTTCTTTCCCTGGACCACGTCCCGCATCAAGCGGCGACACAGCAACCATGCTCCAACCGGTATTCGAACCTGGGACCCCCCCCCTCCCTCCCAGTACCACAAGCGGAGGCAATCTCTATTCAGCCACCGGGGCGTTGGCAACTTGCTTCTGTAAATAAAATATCCAAGAAGGAATTGTATGGGTTTTAAACCCACATAGAAACTGGATAATAAATGTAAATGTATAGCATATTTGCAAATAATGGAATGCCTTCCAATTTATTGTATACAAACTTAGTCAAAGATTTAACTTGGAATAAAATTAAATTTTAATTCAATCATGTGGACACATATTTGGCCAATCAATAACAAGCACACTTGTCTGGACTTGATCCTTCTTGGCATGCATAGGAAAAACTAGTTGCGCCACCAAATACTGCCTCTTCAAGTACTGCCCTGGCACAAACCTGGTCACAGTGGTCGGTCCACATTGCTCCTGGAATCGTGCATTCTATGAATTGACAACCATTGTAAAAGATTTATCAGATTTTTTTTTAACACGAAATTTGTTTTTTTTTTTTCTTCTGACGTTTCCAGACTGGAAGGGTAGTTTGGGTGTATTTTTTTAATGGCGATAATACAGTAGAAATTAATAGATTTGTACAATGCAGAACGTCGAAAAATATTCTGGTCCCTTTAATTTTGTGTTAAACATTTTTCACTTCGGTCGCGGTTCTGTGTTGTGCAAATCAACTGATTTCCATTGTATTTACACCATGAAAAAAATACACCAAATTACCATATAGAAAGCCTGGAAAACGTCAGGGGAAAACTAAAATTAATATTTTGTAGGGAGCCGTATAAAACATATATCACCATCTATAATAAATGAATACACTTACTATCAGTAACCGCTCCATCGGTGCTGTAGAAAGACATTATGAACACCAAGAACATTAGACTAATTATTAAATATACTTTCATACTTGCCATCATAATTTGATGATTTTTCTGGAAAATAATAAATCTTTAAACAATTTTCTGTAATAATAGAAACAGTTGAGAGAAAACTCAATGACTTATGTGTGATTTAATAATTCGGAATGATAAGCTTATATACGAATAATTTAACATCTGGTTGCATTGAAGAAATACTTATGGTAAACATATACACACACACATTCGGAATGACAGACAAAATAAAAAAAAAGACACTTAAATATATGATTGAGTATCTTTTTATGTACCGGCCGTGCAAACTGCCAGTTGGCAGTCAAGTATTTATGAACTTTTACAACAGTAAAATGAGTATTATAATAAGCAGATAACACTTTTTGAGATTACATTTTGTGAAATGGAAACCACAATTTCTATAGTTGTTTCGCCATAAGATGAGGCTGACAATTGACAATTTAGGAATGTGTCACATTTCATAAATTGGCGTTAATACGGCTAACTTCCAACTCTTGCGTTCATCCCGGTTAGAATTTTTTTTTTTTTTTTTTAAAAAAAAAGTAGTCACAGGTGGAACACACCGTATAAAACTCACATGTTTTCACTGATATTGCTGTAATGTTTAAGGTCATATTACTTTCATTTGTTTTGTATACCACATGAATAACAAATACAAATACAAATTTACAAACAAGAAATGCCATGATTAGAGTGGCAATTATTTGAAGGTTGAAGAAAACTGAACTGAAATTGTTAGGACTTCAGTTTATTATAAAATTAGCTAGCTTAGAGTTGATTTTTTTTATTAATTTATTCAACCATTTAATTATTTATGTAACAGTGCAGAGTTCCTATTATGGGGCTCTAGCCTAGATCATCTTAGCTTGGGAACGGATACCGCCTTACGCTGAGAGAGTGTATGATTTAGACCTGATTCCGAATGGTGTCGGGGTCGTTCTCTATGGCGAGACGAATGCAGGTTGACGATGTTACTGATTTAATGCACACAATCATTAAAGTACACTAAAAAGGGAAGAGTTACAAAGTGTGGCGTTGCTTAGCCACCGGACCATTGAATGAGTTATTTCATTTTTCGATATCAGAGAATGGACCCCGAATCAATCAAGACATGGACCTTTATACCTAGGGAGTGTGTGCGCCTCCACAGTTGCACCCATGCCCTAGGGACTATGTCTTGATGGGTATCCATCCGCCGATACCGGAACAAGGATGTGACTTACACTTTGGGGTCTTAGATGGTGAGGGAAAAGGGATGAAATGTGGCACTTGAAATACAAGGAACCTCAAGGCTATGACTTTAAAGGGAAGGTGTAATACAGGGTATTACATTTATTTGTAGTTGTAGGTTTGGTCAAAAATTGTCAACAGGACTAAAATGTTAGAAGAAAAAAAAACACAAAGTAGATTTCTTATTAAGTTAGATTGTAGCTGTGTGAAGCAGCATGGTTAATTCTTTGTGTTGGCTTGTTAGAGGCTATAAATTAATGCTAACTAGCGACCACAATATTTTCCATGACCCTATTTAGTTGAGAGCTAAAACAGAGCACATCGTGTTAAAAAAACTAAGGATTTCTATACTGGCGTGAAACTTTTGATGGTGAATGTTGAAAAAATGATAAAATTTTACAATTCCAAGGGATGCTGTGAATCCTTGAGAAAGTTTCCTTGTGTGTTAGAACTCTTATGCAATTGGCGCATTGTTTCGTATATAGTGTTAATTGTATGCTGTATTTTGGTACTCGAATGCACCCAGCCTGCCAGCCAGTATCAACACGACAATAGGCTAGACAGTAATTTAACAGACAGTAATTTGCCATACTGTTTATTTCAAGTTTATTATAAGTTTATTATTGACAATTATAATTATTTGATTATTTGATAGGCCTATTTGTTATGTCGTCTCGTAGGTACTGCATGTATTTACATAAACACTCCAAGAACAAAATTCTGTTAAAGCTTGTGATGTCAGAGCTACCGGCACTGATATTTGTGCACCACAACGACGAACGGTGTTCGAATCTAGCCACAAGTGGCGAACATTGCCTGTTTGTCAATGGTGATCAAGGTGATACCAGTTGGATGCAGTGACAACATTCTATTGTTTTCAGTGGCGGTTCATGTAAAACAAGCAGCATCAACCACTAAGCTGATTCACACTAGGCTGGTTTACAAGCCGCTGGTTGCTGCTGGCTATTAGCAGCAACAGCATGCAGCGGCAGCTTTCGGTTCACACTTGTCCAGTCACTGCTGGTATTAGCAGCGCAAGTCATCCAATCACCGTCTTGCAAAAACACAAAATCTAACAACAACCAACCCAAGCAGTGGAGTTTCAAGGGCCCACTAGTGCCACTACTAGCAACAAAGGGTTCACACTAGCTGGTAGCACACTGGTAGCAGCAGGAAGGGAGTCACATGACCACCTGGTAGCTGCTAAAGTTGGACATGTTCAACTTCAACAGTCGTTGTTAAAATCAGCAGTCTGCTGGAGAAAGCAGCTGCTGGTAGCAGTTCACACTATCCTGCTACAGGGCTAAAAGCAAACAGCAACCAGCAGCTGGTAAACCAGCCTAATGTGAATGCGCCATAAGTGGCGGTATGTTATGGCAAAAAGTAGTGTGTGTGAAGCTTTCCAAAGAAGTAATTATTGTTGCGCATTTATTTCCTACTGCTGCTTCTTTTCATGCACCACGTCCTGCACCAAGCGGGGTCGGTCAAATGATGATGATGCATTATGAATGATGCGACATACGTACGAGTCGGATTTGTCAAAATACATTTTATGACCGGCTGCTCTATCTGATGCCCAGATCCGCTTTATCCATAAAGCCGTGTAGGCACAGTGCCTAGGGCCTATGCACTTTTTAGGGCCTACGATATTTCACTTGAAAAAATAATACATAAAAAACGAATGAAAAATTCAAAATAAAAAACTGGACATTTTAATTTAAGACATTTATTTGGATATTTGAATGATTTAACACAAGACAAAGTGGTGTAGTAGGTACTTTCAATTTACTGTTTAAGTTCACTTTGCGACATTTTTTTGCATAAATTATTTTGTATTTTACCAGTTTCATTTTTGTGAAGCTCTCCTTCTGCACTTTTGTATCAGAAAAGGTCGAGGTGTTTATGGTGCATTGCAATTTATGAGTACTTTTAAGTGTTTGCAAACAATAAAATCATCATATAAATAAGTAAAAATTTCGGACAAGGGTCTCTAAAAATAAAAGTGCCTAGGGCCTACGAGTGGAGGCCATCGCCAATCAGCCATATGTCAACTGTTGGCAACTTGCTTGTGTACATAAAATATCAAGAAAGGAATTTTGTGGGCTTTAAACCGTTCTAGAAACTAGATAATAAATGTAAATTTATGGCATATTTGCAAATAATGGAATGCTTTCACAATCCTTCTAATTTATTGTGTACACGGTTAGTCATTGGATTTAACTTTAAATAAAATTAGATTCTAATTTATCAATTGGACATATATTTGACCAATCAATTTGAAAAGAACATGTTTCGGAGTAAATGAAAGTGACCATTTCATAATTATAGACGCACTGATAAACTTTTCACTTTTATTAGTTATTGTGATAAAAATAACATGCTGAACACAACAGTACCATTATAATTATGGTCAGGGGTTTTGATGATTTTTCACAAAAATGAAGTAAACGGAACAAAATTGAAAATTCTAATGTAGCCATCCAAGAAGGCCATCTAAAGCTGTGTATACTGGTTCATTTTCACGATTCTAGAGTGTGTAGTTTCCGAGAAGATTCGTTCACAAAGGGAGAAATTCAGCCCTTAGCAAATTATGATGTTAGGTAACATTTACAGTTGTATTGACTTGATCCTTCTTGGCATGCGTGATCTAAACCAACTAATCCACCCAATTCTGTTGCCTCAAGTATTACACCGACACAAATGTTGTCACAGTTTTGGGTCCACGTTTCTCCTTGTTGCGTGCATTCTATGAAATTGACAAAAAAAAAAGTCATTGATATTTTCTTGTTAAAGATTTATCAGGTAAAAATGAGATTAACTTTTAAAGGCTGGAAGGGTAATTTGATGTATTTATTCACCGGTGAAAATACAATAGAGATTAGTAGGTTCGTCGTACAACGTAGTACCGCGCTGAAGCTTTCAAATACTGCGGAAAAAGGTAACAAGAAATATAAGTGACCAGAATCTTTTTTTGTGTGTTTAGATCATTTATGAACAAATGATTCTTTTGTCTTTCAGGAGCATTTAGAAACAAGAAGGGTAGCTCAATCATTTCAGGATATTTTCATCTTGGACGATATCTTACAAAACTAACTTATAGACGGAAATTTGAAAATATCCTCTGCATAAAAAGTTGGGTTATTTTCAAATCGCACATAAAAAGCTTATTTTGAAAGATAACAACATGAAAGTATACCATAAATTGAACCAACTATCTTTCTAGTTTTGAAAACACATTCGAATTTGTCTTAATTTTGTACCTGAAAGACAGAATTATCAGATTTCTTAAATCATCTTTAACAAAAAATGTTCTGGTTTTTTCAATTTTTTGTTAAACTTTCTCCCCTTCAGTCGTGGTACTATGTTGTACAAAATACAAATCTACTGATTTCCATTGTATTTTCAGTATGAAAAAATACACCAAATTATTCTAGAAACCCAGGAAAACTTCAGGGAAAAACTAAAATTTATATTTTGTAGGGATGTATCACCTTTCGTAATAAATTAGTACACTTACTATTAGTAACCGCTCCATCTGTGCTGTAGAAACACATCATGAACACAAAGAACATTAGACTAATTATTAAGTATATATACTTTCAAACTAGCCATTATAAATTGGTATTATTTTCGAAAGTTATAAATCTTCAGCAATTTTCTGTAATATAGAAACAGTTGAGAGAGAACTCAATAATTTATGTGTGGTTAATAATTCGCAATGATAAGCTTATATACGAATAATTTAGCAATTGCTTGCGTGATTAGGTGAGGATGATTGACAAAGACAAGTGTTTTTTTTTTAAGATTTATTATAAAGACCATTGAAAAGCAGTGCTTTTAGCATTTATATACAGACACGCACACAAAATATTGAAACTGTTTTAATTGTCTTTTCTACCTTTGACAAGTATATGATTGAGCAGCTTTTTTGTGTACAGTGCATCTGTATTAACAATTTGCCAGTTGGCAATCAATTATATATTTCATTGGTAACTTACGTAGCTATAAAGCGGCAGTCACACTAGGCTGGTTTTCAAGCTGCTGGTTGCTGCTGGCTATTATAATTATCAATATCTCTTCCAATTGCTCTTATCTCCACTTATATTTCTACATCTCGTTATGGAAAGAACCTTGAATCTGTTTTACAACACACTGTGTTTGTGTATTCTTTGAAATGTAGTAAAATGTGTAACTGAGTGTGAATTTAGCTGAAAATAGAGATGGCGCTATCATTTGGACATCCTAAGCCCTTGCACGGAATTCTTCATAGGCAGAGCTTTAACTTGAGCTATCTATATAAGGCTCGCAACACACGGGCTACTTTGTGTCGCCACATAAAATGGCGTAACATAGGTTACCATATCCTGCTAACAAGAAAGGAGGACACCTAAAAAATCTCGAGCACGGAAAATGATTTATTTTAATTTTTTTTTTAATTTTACGGTATTTACTTTGTAAACTGTGATGTTGTCACTTTTTTGTTCTTTTGCTTATTTATGTGCTGCCATTTTTTAATCAATTACAAAAACTTATGTTGTGTAAGTTTAAAAAAAAGTAGTAGTAATGAAAAAGAAAGAAAAAGACAAAAACTCGGACATTTTTTTATTTTCAAAAATCCGCACGGACAAAAATTTAAGGATCAAAAAGAGGACATGTCTGGGATAGGGGGTGATTACACGAGACACCAATACTGTTATTTGTGCGCCACAGACTCACAGTGGCAAACACTGCCTGCTTGTCAATGGTGATCAATGTCATACCAGTGGAATGCAATGACGACATTCTATTGTTTTCTGTGGGGGTTCGTATGAAGCAAGCAGCGTCAACCACTAAGTGGTAGTATGATATGGCAACAAGTAGTCCATGTGAAGCTGTCCAAACATGTAATTATGATTGCGCATTTATTTGCTGTTTCTGTTCATGCACCACGTCCCGCACTGAGTGGGGTCGGTTAAAGGATGATGATGATGATTCATTGATGAATGATGAAAGATGCGACATACGACTCGGATTTGGCGAAATGTGTTTTACAAAAGGCTGCCGAGCCTGATGGAAACGCGGCAATGCCGAAGGATTATGAAAGACAACACAACAACCATGCCCCAGTCGGGATTTAAAACCCGGGACCCCTTACCCAACACCACAAATGGAGGCTATTTCCATTCAGCCACCGGGGTGTTGGCAACTTGCTTTTGTAAATAAAATAATCAGAAAGGAGTTTTGTGGGATTGAAATAATGGAATGCCTTCCAATTTATTGTATACAAACTTAGTCAAAGATTTACCTTTGAATAACATTCTATTTTAATTCAATCGAATGGACACATACAGTATATTTGACCAATCAATGGTGACAACTACAGATGGGTGGATCTGATCCTTCTTGGCATGCATATTTCAAACCAAATATATGAGCGGTTAGGGAATCGTCACAAGAATCCTGGCAGTATTGTGTCCACGTTTCTCCTGAACCCGTGCAGTCTATGGATTGACAAACAAACTACATTAAAGTCATTGATATCTTCTTGTTAAAGATTTATCAGTTCAATATGATATTAAATACGTTTTTATTATTTTAAACACGAAATTTGTTTTTCTCTGACTTTTCCAGGTTAGAAGGGTAATTTGATGTATTTTTTCAATGTTTGCAACATTAGAAATAAAAATACAATAGAAATTAATTGATGTGTACAGTGTATGTGCAACACAGTTATGCGCTGAAGCTTTAAAATGCTGTGGAAAACGTTTAACACGAAATAGAAGTGAACAGAATATTTTTTCGTGTTTATATTGATGGTGTATGAACAGGTGATTCTTCTGTCTTTTGAGAACAAAATTTGGAAAAACTAGAAAGTGTTTTAGAAACAAGAAGGGCAGATCAATCATTTAAGATATTTTCATGTTGCTATCTTACAAGATAAACTTTTATTACGAAAATTAGAACATATCCTCTACTTAAACAGTTGGATTATTTTCAAATTCGCGTAAAAAGCTTATTTTGAAAGATATCAACATGAAAATACCATTAATTGATCAAACTACCCTTTTAGCTTTGAAAACATTCAGTTTTCTCTTAATTTTGCACCTGAAAGACAGAATAATGAGATTTCGAAAAACAGCTGTTCACAAATCATATTAACAGAAGAAAAAAAAAATGGTTCCTTCAATTTTGTGTGAAATTTTTTCACTTCTCTCGCGGTTCTGTGTTGTACAAATCTACTTAGACCTATTTCCATTGTTTATCTTCACCATGAAAAAATATACCACACTACCCTACAAAACCTGGAAAACTTCAAGGAAAAACTAAAATTTATATTTCGTAGGGAACCATCTAAAAACGTAAATGAATGAATAAACACTTACGACCAGTATCCGCTCCATCTGTGCTCAGGAAACACATCACGAACACCAAGAATATTAGACTAATTCTTAAATATGCTTTGAAACTAGCCATCATAAATTGGTATTATTTTAAAAAACAAATCTTTAACAATTTTCTGTAATATAGATACAATTGAGAGAAAACTCAATTAATGATTTATGTGTTGGAATACAGAATGAGAAGCTTATATACGAATAATTTAGCATGTGGGTTGCGTGGGTAGGTGAGGATGATTAATAAAGACAAGTGTTTCTTTTAAGATTTATTATAAAGATCATTGAAAAGCAGTGCTTTTAGCACGCACACAAAATATTGAAACTTTTTTAATTTTCTTTTCTACCTTTGACAAATATTATTGAACAGCTTTTCTGTGTACAATGCATTGGTATTAACAATTTGCCAGTTGGCATTCAATTATATATTTCATTGGCAACTTAGGTAACTATAGGAACTGGCTGGAACCAGCCCTTTTTTTTGCAAGTTGTGTAACACCCAGTAACTCCCAATCCACCAAAACCATAGCCTGGGGGGGGGTTAACAACTCCTGCTTGTCCCTCCCTCCTCTCTGACTCATACTTCTGACTCATATCGAAGTGGCGGATTGATACTTTTAGGACTATGGTCACTTGGACCTGGTTACACCTCGTAGGTGTACATAGGTCCAAGGTATAAAAAGACCATGTTCCTCTTTGTTCATTGTCCTTACTTGCTCAACTTTTGTATTACCACATCATGTGCCTGAGGACGCACCTTTAATATCACAATTCATTCTTGTACTCTTAATGTTTCTGAGCAAGAATGAATAAAGCGTTACAATGAGAAACTGTGTTGTCTTTCTGTCTGAAAACTAATCCTTCTCTAGGCAAGCCGGAGACACCATAAGGCAAGGAGACATACAGATCCTGGAGGAGCTACAACATCTTCTGGTAACAACAGGAAGATGTACATCAGCGTCGATCAGGAGAGATGGTCACTATCCTTCTGCGAAGACTACACCCCTGCACAGAAGGATGATCACAATCGATCTCCATCCAACTATTTCTGTAACTCGAATCTTCTTCGTGCGGTCACTGCGCGATCAGGAGAAGAAACGAGTTATGGAAAACATCATCACAAGTTGGGTAAAAATTATGAGGTCAACGTCAAAAGCTCACAGTTATTTGTCACTTCCGGTTGCATGCGTATACACTAGGCCGTCCATGTGAATGAGTATTCCGATAATTTGACAGCAATGTTTTCATATTTCATTTTATATAGTTCTTTCACCATAAGATAAAGATTGTGACATCAGAGGGGCTGACAAACAATTTAGGAATGTGTCATCCACTTTATTCATAGATGTCAATACTAAGTACTATCCTCCACCTCCAACTGTTGGCGTCATCCCTGTTAGAATCGTTTGAAAAAATACTCCCATATGGAAGAAATACATCATACAAAACTCAACGTGTTTTGACTGATGTTGCTGTTAAGTGTATGCAGTGCCGCAACTAGGAATTTTGTGCCCGGAGACTATATTACTGTGAACGCCCCTTACCTCTATGCAGGCTGCACACAAATTTGAGTAGGTTGTATAGTGTGAATATATGTGAATTTTTACCCTTGCAAGTGTTAGCTTAAAATCAAAAACTACTATATTCTTTTTAGTATGTATTGCTTATAGCACAGCCTAAAACTTTTTATAAATTTTGCAAATTGCATGACGGGTTTACTAGTGTGAATAATTTCTACAATACACGAAAACTACTAAATTAAATAAATGTGCAATTAGGAAAATAATCGAAAAAAACTCGACTTTCAAAATTTATAAGTATTTTTTTGTAATTTTAATTTCTAAACGTTTGGCGCCCCTGTGTGTTGGCGCCCGGCAATTAACTTTCCCCCATCCTCCTCGTTGTTGCGCCACTGTGTGTAAGGTCCTATAACTCTTTCATTGGTTTTGTCTACCACATGAATAAACTTACTTGTATTCAAATTTACAAACAAGAAATGCCATGATTCGAGTGGCAATTATTTTAAAGTTGAAGAAAACTGAACTGAAAATTGTTAGTATTTCAGTTTATTATAGATCTATTAGTTAGCTTAAAGTTTATTTTTTTGATTAATTTATTCAGACATGCAATTATTTATTTGTAGTTGTAGATTTGGTCAAAGGATGTCCACAGGACTAAAATGTTAGAAGAAGAAAAATGAAAGGCAATTTTTTAAAGAGACCATTATCTCCAGAAATTTCTTTTCAAAATAGTGTCAAGACTTACCCAACGATTGTCAAAACGATTTTTCAAATTTAAAATAAGTAATTAATAAAATTAAAAAAAATTAAAAATCAATTAACTTCATATAAGTGGACTTTTATCAAATTGATGCGCCACCAAACAACAGAAATTGGCAATAAACACACAAAAGTCTACTCCTTTGCTCGAAATTTGATGTCACCTCACATTACTTTTAATTCACTATTCAAATACATGTATTCTCTATTATAGTTCAAAGTACTATGTGTTTAATATTAAAATCAACCCACCTGCCACATATATAAATTAAGAATTATGGAAATGTGTGGTGACAACCTTTGCCACTCAATTGAGGAGTAGACTTTCGTTTTTAGAAATTTAAAATGGCGTTGTTTGGTGACACAAAATTCACTTCATTTTCATAATTATGACTTATTATTAATTTTAAAAAATATTTTGGCAATTGTTGGGTAATTCTTGACAATATTTCAACAAAAATTCTTGGTTGTAATGGTCTCTAAGTTAGATTACAGCGGTGTGCAGCAGCATATTTAATTCTTTGTGTTTTCTAGTTAGAGGCTACATGTATATTATGCTAACCAACGATTACAATTTTTTTATGTCACGCCATTAAATTGACAGGCATCTGTAGGCAGCTTCAGAATTTCTTTGGCTCCGCCCTTTTATGAGCGTCAGACCAAATATCAACCAATTAGAAATAAAACGGGCGTGGCATGTGACATCAGACCAAGTAACAAACCAATTAGATATTGATGACGCTCATAAAAGGGCGGAGCCAAATGAGGACGGGGCCAATTCTGAAGCTGTCTGCAGATGCCTGTATTGAATTGAGAGCTTGAAACTGAGTGCACTGTTTTTTTTAAAAAAACCATAAAGACTTATATTCATGGCATGAACATTTTGATGGTGAAATCTTGGTGACACGAAGCCATGATTATCGGTTGGCCCTTCGTAAACAGCATAGTAATTTAATGCAAAACTTTTTTATAACCAGAGCAAAACGTTTGTAGAATGCTCTTCCAGATAATGTTGTACATTCGAGTTCTGTTAACATTTTTAAAAAACGTATTATTGCCCTGGATCTTTTATCTTTCAATGAGTCATCCGTATTTTGTTTAAATATTTTCGATGAACTGATTTTTATTATATGTTTTTATTTATATATTTTTTTATTGTATTTTGGATCTACGCATTATGCGTAGATTTCACTTCTGTTTGTTGTCTCATGTAAGCCGTGTTTTCTACCTTTGAGATGAATAATAATTATTATATATATAATATCCCGGGTTTGTGTGTGTGGAGTAACGCTGTACAAAACCCTTGAAGCACATCGGAATTTATATAAATTTAAATAAATGAAGAAATGAACAGCTTTTTTTTTCTCAACCTCAACTATACAGTATGTTGCACCCTTCCCATCCAAGAACCCCATGATATTAAATTGGAAAGGGGAAAAGGTTGGAAAGTGTAGAAGGGGGGAGAGAAACGTGGAGGGTTGAAAAAAGTATTGGGGGGGGGTGGCTGAAATTGAAATGAAAGGAGTAAAAAAAGGAACAAACGACGCGCATGAGCACACCAGAGAAAATGAAAAGCTCATTTTCTCTTTCAAATATAAAAAGGGGAGGGGATAATAGTAGCAAAATTAAACTAGAATTTATCACAGGCAATTGTGCCCAGCATTAGAATTTCTTTTGCTCAGCTGTTTTATGAACGTCATCAATTTCTAATTGGTTTGTTGCTTGGTCTGACATCATAAAAGGGCGGAGGAAAAGAAATTCTAAGGCAGGACACAATTGCCTGTGAATTTGGCTCCCACCGTTTATGACGGGTTACCCCACTAGTAATAATAACAATATTAATATAATAATAATGAGTAGGTGAGGATGATTAACAAAGACAGGTGGTTTTTTAATTATTTTTATTATAAAGATAATTAAAAATAACAGAAAAAATAACAGAAAAGACATTTGAATATATGATTAAGCATCTTTTTGTGTACCGTTTTACGTTAGAAACCATTACCTTCAGAAATTTCTTGTCAAAATATTGGCAAGACTTACCCATTTGATTACCAAAATGAATTTTAAAATTAAAAATAAGTCAATAAAATTACAAAAAAAAACTTCAAAATGAAGTGACTTTTATGAGTCACCAGACAACGCCATTTTAAATTTCAAGAAACGAAAGTCTTCCCCTCAAGTTAGTGGCAAAGTTTGTCACCTCACATTTTCATAATTCCTAATTTGTATATATTACATGTATTCCATACTCATATTCAACTCAATGCAACCTTCCAATAAACTCGAGAGGCACGTGGGACAATTAAAAAATTTGGACATACTGGGCCCTGACACGGAGTGCTCCATAGTGCTTCACATTGTAACAGTGTAGACTTTCTGTTACCGGGCTCAGGCTTGCATTCCCTTAGTTTGGGGCAGGTACCACCTTGCACTCAGAGAGTGTGATGTAAACCTGAGTCCAACTGGTGCCGGGGTCATTCCCTTTGGTACTTTGTTTGGACGTCGTTGGCTAAAAGAGAAATAATTGAAGACAGACGAGACGAATACAGAGAAGAGTTACAAGTGTGGCGTTCTTCAGCCACCGGACCATTAGATAAAGTAATTCATGTTTCTGATATCAAGGAATGGACCACGAGTTAATCAAGACACGGCCTTTTATACCTTGGGCCTGTGTACACCTTATTCAGGTGCACCCTACCCAAGGGACCGTACCTTGATGTGTGTCCATCCGCCAATACCGAAACCAAGATGTGACTTGAAGCTTTGGGTCCCATAAGGCGAAGAAAGGAGCAGAAATACGGCACTTGGGGTACAAGAACCTGAAGGCTATGGAAATACAAGGAAGGCGAAATACAGGGTGTTACAACATGGACCACTTTGTGTTGCCACATAAAATTACTTACGTTTGCTTTGATCATTGATCGCACGAGCTTTGCACTTTTTATTTTTCCACCACAATGACGAACACTGAGTCGAGCCACAAGTGGTGAACATTGCCTGCTTGTCAATGCAGATCAAGGTCATACCAGTGGAATGCAATGACAATCTTTCATTGTTTTCAATAGTAATTTGTGTTTAGCAAGCTTCATCAACCACTAAGTATCGGTACACTGTGGTACAAGTAGTAGTCCCCCCCACCATTAGAAGTGGCGGCTATCTCCATTCATCCACCGAGGCCTTGGCAAGTTGCTTCTGTAAATAAAATATCTACAAAGGAGTTTTTTGGGTTTTAAACCTGTCTAGAAACTAGATAATATTTAAATTGATAAGCATATTTGCAAATAATGGAATGCCTTCCAATTTATTGCGTACAAAGTTAGTCAAGGATTTAACTTTGAATAAAAATAAATTCTAATTCAATCATAAGGACACATACTGTAGGTCTATTTGACCAATCATTTCGGACCAATCATTCGGAGTTTGAATTAACCACAGGATAACAATTACAGTAGCCTGGATCTGGTCCTTCTAGGCATGCATAGGCAGTATCAATTCCTACACCTGGTATTGATTTGGCACAATAATTGTCACAGAATTCGGTCCACTTTTCTCCTGGACGCGTGCATTCTATAAATTGACAAACAAAATACAACAGTCACAGTGATGCGTATCTAAACATTCTAAAGTCATTGATGGATTCTTGTTAAAAAAATTTATTCAGTAAAAAATGAAATTGAAATTTTTAAATTTTAACACGACATTTGTTTTTCTCTGAATTTTCCAGGTTTTCTAGGGTATAAATTGGTGTATTTTTCAACGGTGAAAATACAATAGAAATTAGCAGAATTGTACAACACAGAACTCACGTTGAAGCTCTAAAATACCGTGGAAAAACTTTTAACGCGAAATAGAAGGGACCATTTTTGACGAATGTTCACCAAAATTTTGGCGAATGTTCGCCAATTTTTTGACGAATCTTCACTAAAATTTTAGCGAATGTTCGCGGAATTTTTGGCGAATGTTCACCAAGATTTTAGCGAATGTTCGCCGAATTTTTGGCGAATGTTTAAACAAGGTTCAAAATAGTTCGTTTTTTAACTCTAGCTCCCATTGGACCAAAAAACCATCCCACAAACATCTGAAGAACTCCAATTAAAAACGAATTAGAACAATCACATAAAAATTAGCACGTGCATTAATCTATTGGCTTCACGATGTTTCCTTTTTATAAGGTTAGCACGTGACATTATTTTTCTATTAATTATTATGTGACTTTAAACTTCGAGAAAACGTTATAAACCCATTTTAAAACCAAAAACGATCGCAGCACCTACATTAGGAGAAATTTTTAATTAAACACTGTATCTAAGCTGTTAAGGATATTTTCATGTTGATATCTTACAAAACAAACTTTTTATAGACAATTTATTTTGAAACTCACGTAAAAGGCTTATTTTGAAAGATATCAACATGAAAATACCATCAATGTATTTGAGCCACCCTTATATTTTCTAATTCAAGTTTCTTCTAATTTTGCACAGGTCCTGAAACACAGAATAATCAGAGTACGAAAATCTGCTGTTCATAAACCAATTTAAACTTTAAAAAAATATATTCTGGTCACTTTCTATTTCGTGTCAAACTTTTCCCCACAATATTTTAAAGCATCAACGTGGTTCTGTGTTGTACAAATCTACTCATTTCTATTGTATTATCTACAGTTTTCCATTGTATTTTCATCATGAAAAACTACAACAATGTTGACTAGAATACCTGAAAAATTTCATTGGAAACTCAAATTTATATTTAGTTTTGAGCCATGTAAAACGTACCACCTTTTATAATAAATGAATAAACACTTACGACCAGTATTCGCTCCATCTGTGCTCAGGAAACACATCACGAACACCAAGAATATTAGACTAATTCTTAAGAGCCTAGATGTAGCGTTTATTTCAAAATTTCTCCGAATGTAGGCGCTGCGATCGTTGTTGATTGAAAAACGGTTTTTTAACGTTTTTTCTCCCGGTTCGAAGTCACATAATAATTAATAGAAAAATAATTTCGCGTTCTAATCTTATAAAAAGAAAACATGGTGAAGCCAATAGATTAATGCACGTGCTAATTTTTGTGTGATTGTTCTCAAGTCGTTTTAATGGGAGTTCTTCAAATGTTTGGGTGACGGTTTTTTGCTCCTATGGGACTTAACATGGAGTTAAAAAAACGTAAGATTTTAAATGTTATTTAAAAATAGAAAGCCCTTTTAAAATTTAGAAAAAGGAATAATCCTGAAGGCAATAAACACGTGTAAGTACGTGCTAATTTTTCTGATTGCTCTAAATCATTTTTAATGAGAGTTCTCTTAACTTTTATTGGACGGTGTTTTAGTCCTATGGGACTTAACATGGAGTTAAAAAACGTACGATTTTAAACGTTATTAAAAAATAGAAGGACCTTTTCAACATCTGTAAAAAGGAAACATCGTGAAGCCAATACATGAATGTTTGTGCTAATTATTTTGTTATTGTTCTAAATCGTTTTTAACGAGAGTTTTTCAAATGTTTGTGGGACGGTTTTGGGGCCAATGGGGTTTAACATGGGGTTAAGAAAACGAACGACTTTGAACCTTATTTAAAAATAGAAGGACCTTTTCAAAAATTATATAAATCGAGCAGGTGAAGAACAATACTTTTTATTGCATTTTGCGCTTTACTGTATTTTAATTGAGCGATTGTGAGGCGATTTTTTGCTGTTTTAGTAACACCATATAAGAACACTCATTTGTCTCGTTGTCGTCTGTTCAAAACAACAAGATGGACGTGGATCTAGGCTCTTAAATATACTTTGAACAGTTGAGAGAAAACTAATTATTAATGATTTACGTGCGGGTTAAAAATTGGCAAAGATATAAACGAATAATAATTTAGCATATGGTTTGCATTATTAGGTGAGGATGATTGACAAAGACGAGTGTTTTTTTTATTATAAAGACCATTGAAAAGAAGGGCTTTTAGTATTCATATACAGACACGCACACAGAATATTGAAATATCTTTGTCTTTTTTACCTATGACATAAAAAACAAACAGCAAAGACAATTGAATATATATAATTTCAAAAAGTATTTTTTTGTGTACAGTACATCTGTATTAACAGTTTGACAGTTGGCAATCAATTGTATTTCATTTGTGCATATTTAATTAATAGTTGCTATAAGACACGTCAGTTTTTATGCTTATGTACAAGGGTTGCATCCATTTCGTGTACAGTTTAACTGCTTTGTTTGTTTAATCTTTTTATTTTTCACTACCGCACGTTACTGCTAGCCTGCACCTTCAACCCTTGGCGTCGTCCAGGTTAGAATGGTCCCAAAAATAGTCTCAGACGGAACACACCATATTAAATTCAACATGTTTTGACTGATGTTGCTGTAATGTGCTCCTTCCCGCACGTACGAACCTATTTGGAGCAGAGGGATAACTTGGATCGTGGTCGCTTTGACCTGCTGATACCTCATGGGTGCGCACAGGTCCGAGCCTATAAAAGCACCGCGTTTTCCTTAATGTCCATTCTGTTGATTTTATCCTTACAAACAATGGGCCTGTGGACACTTCATTAATGCAACCGTTTATCTTTGGACTCTTTATGTTTCTCCCCAAAGATGAATAAAGAGTTTTATCGTGAAACTATGTGGTCTTTATGTGTCTTTAATTTCTTTCGGACAATTGGAGACACCATAGGGCGAGGATTTAAACAAACCCCAAAATGGCGATGATACGATCCCAGAGATGGTGGTTACCACCTCTCTGAGGAAACTTCATCTTCTTCAGGGAGTCATCGGTCATCCGCTGCCATTCACCATACCCTGCCACTCCAACCTTCCTCCTCATATGGTAACCAATGCATGCGAGGGAGGAAGGTACAAAGTCAACGAATGGTGGACATCCGGTGTTGTCGCAGAGTCGTGTGTATGTGAGTAAAAGATCAACCCCCTACCTGAGGTTGCAACCTGTGTATCAAAATATATGATATATGGAAGAGCGAAATCTCACAAAATTTAGAAATTATTTTGCATGTATCAGCTTCATCTTTGAGAATCTCTTTTCTCTTTTTGTGCTTTTTGCATCAGAAAGTGTCGAGGTGTTTATGGTTCATTGCAGTTTATGAGTACTTTTAAATGTGTACAAACAATTGTAATGACCTGACTGGTCTGTTACAATACCTCGGGTACGTTTGTACCATCCGAAAGAACTTAAACGAACTTACCCGGACACCAGACTTCAAAACGGGGATGGGATCATACCCATAGCAGTCCTCCGCACGGTAACGTGGGTCCACATCGACTCCCTGGAGTCTCCCGCCAGACACGATGGACGATCTGCCGCCACAACAAGAATATTATGTTATGGTATCGATATTTTATGGCAGTAAGATACCCTCATAACATTGTCTGATAATCACTGATTTGTTTTAGTTGAAATAAAGGCGAAGCTCCGCATTCCAAAGGTGCTAAACACTTCGCATATTGTCAGGCTCCCACCACGAGCCGAAAAAATTCAACCTCGATGATTCTGATGGTTTTTATTCTTTTCTTTATATTGGAAGGATGTTACGAAACAACCACAATGTTTTTCTAAACCAAATTTCGGCAGTGGGGGAGCCTAATAAAATTGAGAACATTTAGTGTCTTTGGAACGAGCAGCTTAGTTTTTTAAAAGCAGGCTCGGCCTTTATTTCAACTAAAACAAATATCAGTGATTATCAGACAATGTTACGAGAGTATGTACTGCCATAAAACATCGATTCCATAGCATTAGCTTAGTATTCCAGCAAGAAAATTCCTCAGTTCCCTCCAATAACCTAATGAAGGAATGGTTACGGAACCAAAATATCACCACTCTCGAATGGCTGGCGTGTCCCCCGGATTTAAATCTTGTAGAAAACTCTTGGGACATCATCATACATGATTATTAAACTGATTGCCATGATTATGCTACAATATCACAGCTGAAAAGTGCCATTTTAGCTGCTTCGTGGCGGAATTTCTGTAAATGTGTTTATAAATGTAGTTTAAAGTATGTAGAAAAGAATGTTGTAAGTTCTAAAACATCAGGACAGTCATATACCTTATAAATTTTAATGTTACAGTTGTGTTCCGAATGTTATTGTGTCACAATAATTAATAAAAGTGAAAAGTTCATTAGTGCGTCTATAATTATGAAACGGTGATTTTCCAGTTTTTAATTTTTTTAATTTTTACCTTTTTAAGAAAAAAATTTCTGCCTAGCAGAAAGTTTGTAATAAAAGATGACCTGTTTATGGTGAAAATTTCAGGAGAATCCATCAAGTTTAACTCCAGATACAACCAATTTTTGGGGTGCGTCTATATATATATGAAACGCACTGTATTAGTATAAAAAGTATGGCCGATGAAGAACTACACAGGCATAGCCTCCTATAGATACTATCTATAGGAGGCTATGATACAGGCAATTAGAAATCGGGTGGGACGAACAAAAGTTGGCTCCACCCTTTTTATGACGAACGCAACTTCTAATTGGTTGGTTATGTACCTGACGTCGCATCAATCAACGTCGAACCACACAAAAAAACAGACTTTTTCACTCGCGATTTTCTTTAAAAATAATGCCACTAGACGGAGCTATGTCACTTTTGCCTACGAACATCCAGTTAACGCTTTAACATTTAGAAGATAGGGAGTTGCCAGTCCAGTAAAGTAATAGTCTAAGGCCCGTAGCAAATTAGGCAACAAAATGAGCTTGTAACCAGCAACAGTCCCCAGATACTGTTGCTGGTGATGCTACACTAGCGCCACCACTGCAGTTGCAGGCACCAAAATGGTAGCTTGCAACAGTAGCAGGTGGATGTTGCTTCTGCTCAGTATAGTGAGCAGAGGGAACAAGCAACCATTGTGTGCCAGCAACTACTTTCTTGTCATGTGATCATAATTCGGTCGCTGGTTGCTCGCTCGTTTGGTTCCCTAATTTGCGCCCGGCCTAAGGTACAACAAGACTTATTGAATAAGTAGACAACACTTTTTCAGATTCCAGTTTGTGAAGTGAAAAACACAATTTCTATAGTTATCTCGCCATAAGATGAACCTTGTGACGTCATCCACACTTTATTTATTGGTGTCAATACACAGGCAATTAGAAAATGGGATAAACAGAAGTTGGCTCCGCCCTTTTTATGACGAAGGCAGCTTCTAATTGGTTGGTTAATGTAGTCTGACGTCACATGCTCTGCCTTTTTCAACGTCGAACCACACAACAGACCAATTAGAAGTTGCCGTTCGTCATAAAAAGGGCGGATACAACTTCTATTTATCCCGTTTTCTAATTGCCTGTGTCAATACTGCTAGCCTCGACCTCCAATTCTTGGCATCATCCCAGTTAGAATTGTTTAAAAAAATGAGTCCCAGATGAAAAACTAGACCCAATGATTCATGTCAGCTGATCATCTGAATGGAATCAAGTACCAGTTTAAGACTTTCAGTTTGCGTTCACGTAACAGTGAGTTGATCAACTCACCTGACTCGTGTAAACCCAGCTTTGTATGGAGAATTTGTCATTCCCCAGTTTCAAGATGGCGGCGCCCAAAATAAGACAGGCGTCTATAGACAGATTCAGAATTTCTTTGGCTCCGCCCTTTTATGAGCGTCAGACCAAATATCAACCAATTAGAAATAAAAAGGGCGGGGCATGTTACATCAGACCCAGTAAAAACCAATTAGAAATTGATGACGCTCATAAAAGGGCAGAGCCACAGAAATTCTGCTACAGATGCTTGTCAAAATAAGAGAGAAACTTCAAATAAATTCTGTGGTGCCGCCGCCGCACATGCGCAGAGGAAACTCTTGCCACAAAAATGATCAAGTTTCCTTTCTCTTGAACATTTTATTCTGTGTCACGGCCTTGACCAACTCTAGTCACTAGATGGCGCGCACATCTGTGTCCGCCATTGTTTGTTGCTGTTGTGCAGTGTTTGAATGTACTGGTTTCATTTTGTGTTATATTTTACGTACATTATGCGTTTTTTTTGTGCAATTTCTCATGCAACCGGTGTATTGAACTGTATTCATCTGAAATTTTCGACGTTTGAGAAGAACTTTTTAATGGCGGACAAGTTTTTAGTTCTTTTTAGGCCAAAGACATAAGTTATGTAAGAGAGAAAGAGAGAGGCTAATAGCAACGTGTGTCTCGTTTCTGTGAAGTTCGTTTAAGTTTACTTTTTTAAGTGAGTTCTTTTCGGTCTCTTTATTGGTTTTTGGTTATTTCAGGTAAGAAATTACATTTTAGGTATGAACACAAATGGAAATTCTTTCGATGGGGACTCATTTAGCCTCAATCTAGCATTTTATTGCCTTATTTATTATACATACACGAAGAAGGCTAGGTAAAGGCGGCCATTAAGGTTTATTGGGTGTAATGTATAGGTAGAAGTCGATGGCCAAATGAAATCGGCGTCGGCGTGGACCCCGTGGCGTTCAATAATCGGTGCAACGTCGCAGAGAAATTTTTTAAATATTAGAAGTATCATATTGTATTCAATACAATATGCATAATAAATGCCGAGGACAGGTTGTGTCGCCCCATAAAATGGCTAAACATTGCTTGGACCATTGATTGCAAAGGGGGTGTTCACACGAGCCACCAGCACTGTTATTTGTGCACCACAGACTCGAGTCGAACCACAAGTGGCAAACACTGCCTGTTTGTCATTGGTGATCAAGGTCATACCAGTGGAATGCAATACAACATTGCATTGTTTTCAGTGGTGGTTCATGTGAAGCAAGCAGTGTCAACCACTAAGTGGCGGTATGTCACAGTAACAAGAAGTAGTCCGTGTGAAGCTGTCCAAACATGTAGTTATGGTTGCGCATGTATTTTCTGCTGCTTGTTTTCCTGGTTCATGTCCTGCACGGAGAGGGGTCGGTTAAATTGATGATGATGATGATGAATGATGAAAGATGCGACTCTGATTTGGCGAAATGTCTTTTACGACCGGCTGCCCTACCTGATGGCAACTCCGCTATGACGGAGAAATTATGAAAGACAACACAACAGCCGTTCCCCAACCAATATTCGAACCCGGGACCCCCACCCAGCACCACAAGTGGAGGTTATTTTCATTCAGCCACCGGGGTGTTAGGCTACTCGCTTCTGTAAATAAAATATCAAGAAAGGAGTTTTGTGGTGTTTAAACCGGTCTGCATGGAAACTGGATAATAAATGTAAAATTTACAGCATATTTCCAAATAATTCAAAGCGTTCCACTTTATTGCGTACTAAATTAGTCAACGACTTTGAATAACATTAAATTTTATTTCAATAAAATGGACATATATTTGAAAAATTAATGACAAGAGCATTCATCTTGATCTGGTCCGTCTTGGCATCCATATGTAAAACCAAGTATTACATCTATAAGTGTTCTTGTACAAGAATCGGTACAGTAATCGGTCCGCTGTAGTCCAGCATCCGTGCATTCTATGAATTGACAAACGAGAACTAGTCATTGATATTTTCTTGTTAAAGATTTCCCAGGTAAACGAATGAGATTACGTTTTTAATTGTTTTTTATGAAATGTATTTTTCTCTTAACTTTTTCAGACTAGAAAGGTAATTTTTGTTTTTGACCTCCATTGCTCTAAAGAGCAATGGAGGTATATAGGATCATGCAAGAAAAGGGGAAAAAAAGGATGTCTGTGTGGCTGTGTGTGTGTGTATGTATGTATGTGTGTGTGTATGTGTGTGTGTGTGTCCGGAACCCGATTTAGTTCCTCGAACAACTCAAGAACGGAATGAGATAAAGACATGCAGTATTTTTTATTTGATTCCGTGGGTCAATATGAAGCTCCTGACAAAAAATTAGAAAATTTTACCCAGGGGTTATTTTTTTATGAATTTTTTAGAAACAAATTTTGAGTTTTTGGTCATAATTTTTAGTGGGTCAAACAACTCGAAAACGGGGCCACCTACAATAAAATGTCATCAGACTTAAAATGATGTAAACATTCTGACGATGAAACTGGAAAAAAATTGGAATTTTAGAGCGATTCGATATATAAAATTTCGATTTTTTAAAAACGTAATTTTTTTTTCAAAAAATCGAGATTCTTCCTCTTTCCAGTTGTAGCATTCGAAAGGGGGGACTTTTCTATTATTTAGGAGGGGTGTTCCTTTCTATGTTCTGTTATTATTTTTGTATATTAGAATACATGTGACGTATTTTCATTTTAAACCCATATTATTACAAATGAATGACGCATGCGCATCACATGTAACTATGTCATGTACATGAGTACATACATGTGTGTACATGTGCGTACACATGCGCACACGTGTGTACATGTGCGTACACATGCGCACACGTGTGTACATGTGCGTACACATGCGCACACGTGTGTACATGTGCGTACACATGCGCACACGTGTGTACATGTGCGTACACATGCGCACACGTGTGTACATGTGCGTACACATGCGCACACGTGTGTACATGTGCGTACACATGCGCACACGTGTGTACATGTGCGTACACATGCGCACAATGAAAAAAAGTTGGTTATTTGATATATGAAAGCATATATTAAAGAAATGGAGGTCTATAGGGTTCCTTGAATCCCTTGTTTTTTCTTCATTTGTGAAAATACAATAGAAATTAATAGATTTGTCCAACACAGAACCGCCATAAAGTTTTAAAATACTGTGGAAATAGTTTAATAGGAAATATTAAGTTACCAGAATATTTTTTTGCGTTAAGGTGAATTATGGAAAGCTGATTTGAAACACTCTTTCAGGCGCAAAATTAAAAGAAATTTGAATGTGTCTTCGAATTAGAAGGGTAGTTCGATCAATTAATGATATTTTCATGTTGATATCTTACAAAATAAACGTTTATAGACGAAAATTAAAAATGTATCCTCTTCTTAAAAAGTTGGATTATTTTCAGACTCGCGTGAAAAGCTTATTTTTAAAGAATGTCAACATGAAAATACCAATAATTGATCAAACTACCCTTCTAGTTTGGAAAAAACGCATTCATATTTTTCTTAATTTTGTTATCTGAAAGACAGAATAATCAGATTTGGAAAGAAAAAACACAGCTGTTCATAAATTATTTTAACGCAAAAAAATGTTCCTGTCCCCATTCAATTTCCGTGTTAACCTTTTCCCACTTCCCTCGCGGTTCTGTGTTGTTAAAAAATATAAATCTACTGATTTCCATTGTATATATATACATTCAGCATGAAAAAATGATCCGAATTAGACTAGAAAAAGGGTGCACATGGAAAACATCACCTTTTATAATAGATTTAAATGAATATACTTACTATCACTAGCCGCTTCATCTGTGAGCACCAATAGTATGAGACTAATTATTAAAAATACTTTGAAACTAGCCATAATAAGTTGATATTATTTCTGAAAATAATAAATCTTTAAACAATTTTTAGTGATATAGAAACAGTTGAGAGAAAACTCAATGACTTAAGTGTGGGTTAATAATTCGGAATGATAGGCTTATTATATACGAATAATTTAACATCTGGTTGCGTGATTAGGTGAGGATGATTGACAAAGACAAGTGTTTTTTTTTATTGATAATTGTAAAGTCCATTAAAAAGAAGTATTTTTCGGTATTCATATACAGACACACGGAATATTGAAATCTCTTTGTCTTGTTTGGCTGTGACAAAAGAACAGAAAAGACATTTGAATATATTGTTTATAATTGAATAGCTTTTTAAGTTTGAAAGCTGGCAATCAATTGTATTTCATTGGTACAAATATGGTGAAAAACTTGTGCCATGTCACTTATTATGCTTTTGTATAGGTCGTATCCATTTCATGCACACGAGTTTCTATCCCTATTTTTCTTATCATTATTATGGAGGTAAGTTGGCAAAAGGCGAATACGGCCCGTGAAGCTGGTAATAGATGAATTAACATATAAAAATTAAATTTAAAATAACAGATCAATGAACAAGCAAAAAAACGAGGCAAAAACAAATTAAAAGAGAAATTAATAAAATTTAAAGGAAGGAAGAAAATTGAAGTCCTATGTTGTGACGGACCTTTTTTGCCCGGATATAATCTGCTTAATTTTCGATACGAAGCGAGTTATTGTTCGTATCTTAAGTGATTGGCTTGTCACTTATTCTATCTGGCCCGGGAGGACTAGGCCAATATATTACCTATTTACGCCCTCGCTAGTCTTTCAGTTAAGGTGGGGAGACTTTCGTTTTTGGAAATTTAAAACGGCGTCGTTTGGTGACTCAGGAAAAGTCACTTCAGTTTTAAGTTTTTTATGGTTTTATTGACTTATTTTAATATTTAAAAATCGTTTTGGCAATCATTGGGTAAGTCTTGACAATAGTTTGAAAAGAAATTTCTGGAGGTAATGGTCTCTTTAAGTAATAGTTGCTAAGCCATGTCAGTTTTTATGCTTTTTTCTAGTTTCGCATCCATTTCGTGTACAATTTAACTGCTTTGTTTGTTTAATCTTTTTATTTTTCGCTACTGCACGTTACTGCTAGCTTGTACCTTCAACCCTTGGCGTCGTCCAAGTTAGAATGGTCCCAAAAATAGACAGGCATTTAGAAATCGGGACAAACACAAGTTGGCTCCGCCCTTTTTATGACGACCGGGAACTTCTAATTGGTTTGTTGTGTGGTTCGACGTTGAAAAGGGCGGAGCATGTGACGTCAGACTACATAATCAACCAATTAGAAGTTGCCGGTCGTCATAAAAAGGGCAGAGCCAAAAATAGTCCCAGATGGAACACATCATATTAAACTCAACATGTTTTGACTGATGTTGCTGTAATGTGCTCCTTCGCACACGTACGAACCTATTTGGAGCAGAGGGATAACTTGGATCGTGGTCGCTTTGACCTGCTGATACCTCATGGGTGCGCGACGCCTATGACGAACGCAACTTCTAATTGGTTGGTTATGTACCTGACGTCGCATCAATCAACGTCGAACCACACCAAAAAAACAGACTTTTTCACTCGCGATTTTCTTTAAAAATAATGCCACTAGACGGAGCTACGTCACTTTTGCCTACGAACATCCAGTTAACGCTTTAACATTTAGAAGATAGGGAGTTGCCAGTCCAGTAAAGTAATAGTCTAAGGTATGACAAGACTTATTGAATAAGGGGGGCTGAGAAACAATTTAGGAATGTGTCATCCACACTTTATTTATTGGTGTCAATACACATGCAATTAGAAAATGGGATAAACAGAAGTTGGCTCCGCCCTTTTTATGACGAAGGCAGCTTCTAATTGGTTGGTTAATGTAGTCTGACGTCACATGCTCTGCCTTTTTCAACGTCGAACCACACAACAGACCAATTAGAAGTTGCCGTTCGTCATAAAAAGGGCGGATCCCACTTCTGTTTATCCCGTTTTCTAATTGCCTGTGTCAATACTGCTAGCCTCGGCCTCCAATTCTTGGCATCATCCCAGTTAGAATTGTTTAAAAAAATGAGTCCCAGATGAAAAACTAGACCCAATGATTCATGTCAGCTGATCATCTGAATGGAATCAAGTACCAGTTTAAGACTTTCAGTTTGCGTTCACGTTCAAGTGAGTTGATCAACTCACCTGACTCGTGTAAACCCAGCTTTCTATGGAGAATTTGTCATTCCCCAGTTTCAAGATGGCGGCGCCCAAAATAAGACAGGCGTCTGTAGACAGATTCAGAATTTCTTTGGCTCCGCCCTTTTATGAGCGTCAGACCAAATATCAACCAATTAGAAATAAAAAGGGCGGGGCATGTGACATCAGACCCAGTAAAAACCAATTAGAAATTGATGACGCTCATAAAAGGGCAGAGCCACAGAAATTCTGCTACAGATGCTTGTCAAAATAAGAGAGAAACTTCAAATAAATTCTGTGGTGCCGCCGCCGCCGCCGCACATGCGCAGAGGAAACTCTTGCCACAAAAATGATCAAGTTTCCCTAGAACATTTTATTCTGTGTCACGGCCTTGACCAACTCTAGTCACTAGATGGCGCGCACATCTGTGTCCGCCATTGTTTGTTGCTGTTGTGCAGTGTTTGAATGCACTGGTTTCATTTTGTGTTATATTTTACGTACATTATGCGTTTTTTTTGTGCAATTTCTCATGCAACCGGTGTATTGAACTGTATTCATCTGAAATTTTCGACGTTTGAGAAGAACTTTTTAATGGCGGACAAGTTTTTAGTTCTTTTTAGGCCAAAGACATAAGTTATGTAAGAGAGAAAGAGAGAGGCTAATAGCAACATGTGTCTCGTTTCTGTGAAGTTCGTTTAAGTTTACTTTTTTAAGTGAGTTCTTTTCGGTCTCTTTATTGGCTTTTGGTTATTTCAGGTAAGAAATTACGTTTTAGGTATTAACACAAATGGAAATTCTTTCGATGGGGACTCATTTAGCCTCAATCTAGCATTTTATTGCCTTATTTATTATACATACACGAAGAAGGCTAGGTAAAGGCGGCCATTAAGGTTTATTGGGTGTAATGTATAGGTAGAAGTCGATGGCCAAATGAAATCGGCGTCGGCGTGGACCCCGTGGCGTTCAATAATCGGTGCAACGTCGCAGAGAAATTTTTTAAATATTAGAAGTATCATATTGTATTCAATACAATATGTATAATAAATGTCTATAATAAATGCCGAGGACAGGTTGTGTCGCCCCATAAAATGGCTAAACATTGCTTGGACCCTTGATTGCAAAGGGGGTGTTCACACGAGCCACCAGCACTGTTATTTGTGCACCACAGACTCGAGTCGAACCACAAGTGGCAAACACTGCCTGTTTGTCATTGGTGATCAAGGTCATACCAGTGGAATGCAATACAACATTGCATTGTTTTCAGTGGTGGTTCATGTGAAGCAAGCAGTGTCAACCACTAAGTGGCGGTATGTCACAGTAACAAGAAGTAGTCCGTGTGAAGCTGTCCAAACATGTAATTATGGTTGCGCATGTATTTGCTGCTGCTTGTTTTCCTGGTTCATGTCCTGCACGGAGAGGGGTCGTTTAAATTGATGATGGTGATGATGATGATGATGAATGATGGAAGATGCGACATACGACTCTGATTTGGCGAAATGTCTTTTACGACCGGCTGCCCTACCTGATGGCAACTCCGCTATGACGGAGAAATTATGAAAGACAACACAACAGCCGTTCTCCAACCAGTATTCGAACCCGGGACCCCCCACCCAGCACCACAAGTGGAGGTTATTTTCATTCAGCCACCGGGGTGTTAGGCTACTCGCTTCTGTAAATAAAATATCAAGAAAGGAGTTTTGTGGTGTTTAAACCGGTCTGCATGGAAACTGGATAATAAATGTAAAATTTACAGCATATTTGCAAATAATTCAAAGCGTTCCACTTTATTGCGTACTAAATTAGTCAACGACTTTGAATAGCATTAAATTTTATTTCAATAAAATGGACATATATTTGAAAAATTAATGACAAGTGCAGAGGGTTGGATCTGTTCCGTCTTGGCATCCATATGTAAAACCAAGTATTGCATCTATGAGTGTTCTTCTACAAGCATCGGTACAGTATTTGGTCCGCGGTAGTCCAGCATCCGTGCATTCTATGAATTGACAAACGAGAACTAGTCATTGATATTTTCTTGTTAAAGATTTCCAAGGTAAACGAAAGTAACGAATTCATCGTCAGAATTCGTTGTTGTATTGAAACACCCTGTAGTTTTAAGTATTTTGATCGATGGGTTTCACCTCATGCTTGGGGGTGGGCGGGAGGTTATCCAGACGATACCTCCCTACCCTACAGGATGAGGAAAAGACGGCAAATGAATTGTATCGTCAATTCTTATAGGATAATTCCTAGAAGAATTGACGATATAGAACTTTTGGCCAGTGAAACACCGGTCAAGTGTGACGAAAAGGATACAGAAGTCCTTTTCGTAATTAAATTGTATTGTTATCGTTTGAAGAAGGATCAACGAAGATCCTTCTGTATTGTTATAGTTTTATACATCTTATAGATGTTTTCGTTTTAGTGAAGTGATAGCTCACTTCTAGGTCCGAGTGTGTCCAAGAGACTTGGACACACCTGGGGCCTTTGTTATCATAATCAGATGTTTGTATTGTATTTTGAGTATAAATACAAGAGGTTGTAGATTGAGAGGACAGACCGTCTTTATGCTTAAGACCTAGCAAGACCGATGCGATATCTCTCAATCTACAGGACTCTCTGTTTATTGAATAAAAGAGCATTTTCAACATACGAATTCAATGTGTGGACTCAGTCATTTTATGGGAGTGGGACTTAGAATTATAGCCGCCACATAGCCGATGTTTCCACCGGACAACGAAGTCTCCAGCAGCCGAGTGTAAGACGACATCTCTACAATATTCTCTACCACAGGTCTCCTGAGGTACCGACCCTTGTGTCCCTGGTGGTTAAGTAGCAACACAGGAGCCAATAGACCGAAAGACTTAATCATCAACATCCATTCGACACTTCTAGATGGCTAGTAGAGATCTCTCTACTAACCCTACGGAAACGGGGATGTTACACGAATGAGATTACGTTTTTAATTTTTTTTTATGAAATGTATTTTTGTCTTAACTTTTTCAGACTAGAAGGGTAATTTGTTTTTTTTTTTTTTCTTCATTGGTGAAAATACAATAGAAATTAATAGATTTGTCCAACACAGAACCGCCCTAAAGTTTTAAAATACTGTGGAAATAGTTTAATAGGAAATATTAAGTTACCAGAATATTTTTTTGCGTTAAGGTGAATTATGAAAAGCTGTTTTCAAACAGTCTTTCAGGTGCAAAATTAAAAATTTGAATGTGTCTTCGAAACTAGAAGGGTAGTTCGATCAATTAATTATATTTTCATGTTGATATCTTACAAAATAAACGTTTATAGACGAAAATTAAAATGTATCCTCTTCTTAAAAAGTTGGATTATTTTGAGACTCACGTGAAAAACTTATTTTTAAAGAATGTCAACATGAAAATACCAATAATTGATCAAACTACCCTTCTAGTTTGGAAAACGCATTCATATTTCTCTTAGTTTTGTTATCTGAAAGACAGAATAATCAGATTTGGAAAGAAAAAACACAGCTGTTCAGAAATTATATTAACGCAAAAAAAATGTTCCTGTTCCCTTCAATTTCCGTGTTAACCTTTTTCCACTTCCCTCGCGGTTCTGTGTTGTAAAAAATATAAATGTACTGATTTGAATTGTATTTTCAGCATGAAAAAATGATCCGAATTAGACTAGAAAAAGGGTGCACATGGAAAACATTACCTTTTATAATAGATTTAAATGAATATACTTACTATCACTAGCCGCTTCATCTGTGAGCACCAATAGTATGAGACTAATTATTAAAAATACTTTGAAACTAGACATAATAAGTTGGTATTATTTCTGAAAATAATAAATCTTTAAACAATTTTCAGTGATATAGAAACAGTTGAGAGAAAACTCAATGACTTAAGTGTGGGTTAATAATTCGGAATGATAGGCTTATTATATACGAATAATTTAACATCTGGTTGCGTGATTAGGTGAGGATGATTGACAAAGACAAGTGTTTTTTTTATTGATAATTGTAAAGTCCATTAAAAAGAAGTATTTTTCGGTATTCATATACAGACACACGGAATATTGAAATCTCTTTGTCTTGTTTGGCTGTGACAAAAGAACAGAAAAGACATTTGAATATATTGTTTATAATTGAATAGCTTTTTAAGTTTGAAAGCTGGCAATCAATTGTATTTCATTGGTACAAATATGGTGAAAAACTTGTGCCATGTCACTTATTATGCTTTTGTATAGGTCGTATCCATTTCATGCACACGAGTTTCTATCCCTATTTTTCTTATCATTATTATGGAGGTAAGTTGGCAAAAGGCGAATACGGCCCGTGAAGCTGGTAATAGATGAATTAACATATAAAAATTAAATTTAAAATAACAGATCAATGAACAAGCAAAAAAACGAGGCAAAAACAAATTAAAAGAGAAATTAATAAAATTTAAAGGAAGGAAGAAAATTGAAGTCCTATGTTGTGACGGACCTTTTTTGCCCGGATATAATCTGCTTAATTTTCGATACGAAGCGAGTTATTGTTCGTATCTTAAGTGATTGGCTTGTCACTTATTCTATCTGGCCCGGGAGGACTAGGCCAATATATTACCTATTTACGCCCTCGCTAGTCTTTCAGTTAAGGTGGGGAGACTTTCGTTTTTGGAAATTTAAAACGGCGTCGTTTGGTGACTCAGGAAAAGTCACTTCAGTTTTAAGTTTTTTATGGTTTTATTGACTTATTTTAATATTTAAAAATCGTTTTGGCAATCATTGGGTAAGTCTTGACAATAGTTTGAAAAGAAATTTCTGGAGGTAATGGTCTCTTTAAGTAATAGTTGCTAAGCCATGTCAGTTTTTATGCTTTTTTCTAGTTTCGCATCCATTTCGTGTACAATTTAACTGCTTTGTTTGTTTAATCTTTTTATTTTTCGCTACTGCACGTTACTGCTAGCTTGTACCTTCAACCCTTGGCGTCGTCCAAGTTAGAATGGTCCCAAAAATAGACAGGCATTTAGAAATCGGGACAAACACAAGTTGGCTCCGCCCTTTTTATGACGACCGGGAACTTCTAATTGGTTTGTTGTGTGGTTCGACGTTGAAAAGGGCGGAGCATGTGACGTCAGACTACATAATCAACCAATTAGAAGTTGCTGGTCGTCATAAAAAGGGCAGAGCCAAAAATAGTCCCAGATGGAACACATCATATTAAACTCAACATGTTTTGACGTATGTTGCTGTAATGTGTAAGGTCCAATCACTCTTTCAATTACTCTGCGTGTAGCTTTAAAATGGCGCCATTAGCCACGAACTCTATTATTTTTATTATCATTATTGTGGTAAGTTGGCAAAAAGCGGAAACCGCCCATGATACCGATGATAAGAAGAATGAACTAGGCAAAAACAAATTAAAGAAAATAATAAAATTTACAAAAAAAAGTTGAAGCTCTTATACAAAACACAAGGACTAGTTATTGCTCAAAATTTGCACTATTTAGGTCGCGTAGAGTTCGCAAGAAAAATGAGTAAAGATAAATATCTATAGGAGCAAATGGAATAAAAATTATTAAACAAAAACATGTTTTTTTTTAAAAAAAAAGTAAGAAAAACTCGTTCTAATCCCTTCTTGTGTTGTTGGTGTAGTGGTTAGTCTGAGACTCTCAGCCCATGTCATGGTCATGAGTTCAATTCCCGTGCATGGCGTGCAGTGCAGTGTAGGAATTATTTTCAAACTAGTGGGGTAACCCGTCATAAATGACGGGAGCAAAATTCACAGGCAATTGTGCCCAGCATTAGAATTTCTTTTCTTCAGGCCTTTTATGACGTCAAACCAAGTAACAAACCAATTAGAAATTGATGACGTTCATAAAAGGGCGGAGGAAAAGAAATTCTAATGCTGGGCACAGTTGCCTGTGATAAATTCTAGTTTAATTTTGCTACTATTATTTCCTCCCCTTTTTATATTTGAAAGAGAAAATGAGTTTTTCATTTTCTCGGGTGCGCGCATGCGCGTCGTTTGTTCTTTTTTTTACTCCTTCCATTTCAATACCAGTTTCCCCCTCCCCCTTTTTCCCCCCTCCCAGTTTCTTTCTCTCCCCCCTTCTACACTTTCCAACCTTTTCCCCTCTCCAATTTAATATAAGGTTCTTGGATGGGGGAGTGTTGAAGTAGTGAAGTAGCTTTTTCGTTTCCACTGTAGACAGTGACTAAAGTTTCTCCGAAGTAAACCGATTATCCTGTTGGATTTAGAAACAGTATTCTCGCAATGAGTTCTCCAAGATAAACTTGATGATCTGTCCACCATACATTTTGCACGGTAGGTTTGTCTATTTTGCTAAATGGGAAAACTTGCCATAATGAAAAAATCAAACACTAAATGAATAATTTTATTTAAATGGCCATCCATTGGAATGAGTATTACTGTAAATGGACAACAGTTTTTTGAGATTCCATTTTGTGAAATAGAAAACACAATTTCTATAGTTGTCTCACCATAAGATGAAGCTTGTGACGTCAGAGGGTCTGACAAACAGTTTAGGAATGTATCATCCACTTTATCCGTAGGCGAGGCCTGATCCCAGTTAAAATCTTTTAAAAAAATTAGTCCGAGATAGAACAGATGCATCATATAAAACTCAACATGTTTTGACTGATGTTGCTGTAATGTTTAATGTTCTATCCCTATTTTATTGGTTTTGTCTACCACAAGAATAAACATTCTTGCATACAAATTTACAAAAAAAAAATGCCATTTTAGTAGCAATAATTTGATGGTTGAAGAAAACTGAACTGAAAATGGTTAGGATTTTTATTTGATTACTAGTGGGGTAACCCGTCATAAATGACGGGAGCAACATTCATAGGCAATTGTGCGCATGCGAGTCGTTTGTTCCTTTTTTTACTTCTTTCATTTCAATTTGAGTCACCCCCTCTCACTTTTTCCCCCTCCACGTTTCTCTCTCTCTCTCTCCCCCTCTACATTTTCCAACCTTTTCTCCTCTCCAATTTATTATCATGGGGTTCTTGGATGGGAAGGGTGCAACATATAGTTGACCTTGAGAAAAAAAAAGCTGTTCATTTCTTCAAATTTATATAAATTCCGATGTTACTCCACACACACACACAGACCTGGGATATTATATATATAATTAGTGGGTAACCCGTCATAAATGACGGGAGCAAAATTCACAGGCAATTGTGCCCAGCATTAGAATTTCCTTTCCTCAGGCCTTTTATGACGTCAGACCAAGTAACAAACCAATTAGAAATTGATGACGTTCATAAAAGGGCTGAGCAAAAGAAATTCTAATGCTGGGCACAATTGCCCGTGATAAACTGTAGTTTAATTTTGCTACTATTATCTCCGCCCCTTTTTATATTTGAAAGAGAAAATGAGTTTTTCATTTTCGCTGGCATGCGCGTCATTTGTTCTTTTTTTTACTCCTTTCATTTCAATTTCAGTCACCCCCTCCCCCTTTTTCCCCCTCCACGTTTCTCTCCCCCCCACCCTTTCCAACCTTTTCCCCTCTCCAATTTAATATCAATGGGGGTTCTTGGATGGGGAGTGTACAACATATAGTTGACCTTGAGAAAAAAAGCGTTCATTTATTTAAATTTATATAAATTCCGACGTTACACACACACACAGACCTGGCTTAATATATATAATATATTAGCTAGCATAAAGTTGACTTTTTTATTACTTTATTCAGTTATGCAATTATTTATTTGTAGTTGTTAGGTTTGATCAAAGAATGTCCACAGGACTAAAAATATTAGAAAAAAAAAACGGAATAGGATTTCTGATTAAGTTAGATTAAGCTATCACTAGTTACACATTTTAAGACTGAGACACACTATGTGTCTAACATTGGATCCAACATTGTAACTATATTTGTATCCAAGATTTGCCTCTAGCATTTGCCAGTTGGACACTTGTACGTTCACAATTGGTTAACTGGGGGCCCGTTTCACAAAACTACAAGTCTTGTTCATAACAATTGTAGTTTACAAGTCTTTGTAATCACAACTTGTTCTTTACAGGTGGTTCACGAATATTTGTACACAAAACTACAAATCATGTGAGTAAGAATTGTAGCTTACAAGTGTAGGTAACGAGTTGTTGGGAACAACTGAAATTTGACTTGTTTGTAACAAGGGTAGATAAAATAGTCGTTTTCTTTTCTTCATGTGTAATTTCTTAACTTGTCAAAAATGTCTAAAAAGGAAATAAGGAAATAAGCTGTGTATTTTAAAAAAAATACGAGATAGTAAGGACATTCTAAAAAACTTTAAAACAATCTACCTACCATACTTTTTGAGTTAGGTAGAAAATCTTTCGTTGGCAACAAGTACCAGTTACAAGTTTGTCAACTACACTTGTTAGCCACAAGTGATTTTTTGTGGTTCACTTGTAAATTTTTAAAAATTCACTTGTAATTAAAAGTGCACACTTGTATTTTTGTGAAATGCTATAGTAATTGAAAATTTTACAAACATGTAAAAATTTACTTGTTACTAACAAGACTTTTTAGTTTTGTGAAACGGACCCCTGGTCAGACTATGTGTCCAACATTGGGTTTATCGTTGGGGCGACGCAGATTTTAAGAATACGCTGTTCGAATGAAACTGAAAGAGTAACCTTCGCACACATAGTGGTAGGTTCTTTCGGAATTGGTTCCAAACGCTGGACGCATTGTGTGGCCGAGTCACGAATGGTGGTGTGAATGCATTCCAATGTTGGATGGGCCGTTTGAAGCGGGGCAAGCAAACCAACACCTGCCAGAATGCCCTCCAATGTCGAACGACATCTATTTCATTCGTCTAGCGTTGGAAGGCATTCGATGCGTAGTGTGCCTCAGGCATTACATGACTGACAAATATAATTCTTACCTCTCATAAAGATGGGTACTCTTATCTCGTGATCACTTATCAGTATCGAAACATTCGCAAAGGTGTACCGTGTTGTCCACGCATCCAAATTCATAGCCGTCTTCGTGACATAAGTTGGTGCAACCCTTCATTCTAAATCTATGCAATTCAGCACATACTATGAATTAAATAAAAGAGGAAAGCTGTGTGAAATTTACGAGTATCATACATCTTTTTTTGATTACTTTTTGTTATTCTGAGCAATAATGCATATTTTGTTGCATCTGGCAAGAACCTTGCATTTTGGATTTTTGTTGACAGTCAAGATAAATTTATAAACTATACATTTATATAAATTTAGGTGGTCTTCACACTATCCGTCGTAATATGGTCCGGTCATGGTCACCATCATCTTTCTATTTAAAACTGTAACAGTGCAAGAGACCCAGTTACGGGACTAAAGTCTAGATTCTCTCAGTTTGGGAATGGATACCGCATTAAGCTGAAAAAGTGTGTGATTTAGAACTGACTCCATACGGTGCCGGAGTCGTACTTTTTGGTATTTAATGTTGAACGGAATTGCAAAGGAGAGAAATTATAATAACAGGCGAGACAAATGCTGGTTGACGATGTTACCGATTGAATGCACACAGCCATTACAGTACACTAAACAGAGAATAGTTGCAAAGTGTGGACTAGTCAATGGGTTATTTCATATTTCGATATCAGAGAATGGACCCCGAATTAATAAAGACACGGAACTTTATACCTAGGGGCTGTGTGCACCTACTCAGTTGCACCCATGCTCAAGGGACTGTGCCTTGATGGGTATCCATTTGCCGATTCCGGAACCAGAATGTGATTTACACTTCAGGGTCTTAAATGATAGAGGTATGGCCGTAAATGCGGCATTTTGAGTACGAGGGACCCCAAAGCTATGATTCTAAGGACAAGGAGAAATACAGGGTGTTACAAAACCATGATTTGAGTTCAATTGAAAATCTATAGTACGATATATTTGACTGCTTTCAACCGGACTCTTAGGTCGATTCACACTATATGGTCATGGTGGGCTCCAGTTGACCGTGGTCAAATATCGAACTATAGATTTTCAATTGAAATCCAATATATTTAAATCATCGACGTTGACACTGGCGACCAGACTCAGATCATGGTTTTTCTATAGAAAAGTGACCGGTGACCATTGACCATGACCGTGTTACAATCGGATAGTGTGAATTGACCCTTTATTATTAAATCTTAAAAAGTACTTGGTTTTTAGACTACTTATATGAAAATAAATTAAATTTAATCGTTAAGCTGCAAATAAAATATCTTGGCTAATGTAAACATTGCTTAAGTTCGTTCTGTCAGTGAGATTATTTTAATTGGCACTTACAGTCGTCGTATTTATCACATTCCACACTGTCCATAAATGTATTGAGCAATATTCCGATGAGAACCATGATGGAAAATGCTTTGAAACTTTTCATTATTGTTTTGCTGTAGTAGTAATAGTAGGCTGGCTCTATATTAGAAAAATGGTATGTAAAGCCAACGAGGTACATACACTTTCACATTGATATAATTTAAGACGTTAAAAATAATCAATTAATTGTGTGGTTGCACTTTTATGTTCCTTTGATTGAAACCTAACTAGTTATTGTAATTTGAATTTGATGTATTTTACGTCCTATATGTACGTTTACATAGCTCAGTGAAATACATGTCAGAACCAGGGGTGCCTCCAACCCTGCAAAGCCAATAGAGAATTCACCCCACCCCCTTCCCCCGTTAGTAACGTCCTCAGGTAATTATACTACTCAGGGCCATAGCGAGGGGAGCCAGACAGGACAGCGCCCTTGCCTGTTAAAAATTCTCGTCCTTCCTGAAGCAATTTATGTTGTCCTAATCATTTTCTATCTTGGTAAAAAAAAATGCACGACGCTTTCGAGCGCATCCGATCCAAGTTGATATATTTTAATATGTTAATTGTTTAAACAATTTAATTTTACATTTAAGAAAAAAAGTTTATCATTTATGTCACTAGTAGGAACTTTTCGGCTGTTGGAAAAGGGGAAGAATGCTATTGACTTTGATTTATTTTTAACTAAATTTAACAACAGCCATAACAAAAAGTTGCAACTTTATTAGTAGTAGATCTATACTTTTTTCATAAAGAATGTTTTGTCGTATTATTACTTTGTATTTAAAAAAAAATGTTTAAGGAAACATCAGCCCTACCAATACATTTTTTGGCCCTTCCTAAGATCAAGATTTGGCTATGGCCCTGAATAGGTTTTGCACGTGATATTGGAAGCCTACCAAAGCAGTAGTAATCTTGCGGTGAATCTTTGCTGTAAAAATAGCCAGTGAGATGACTGCTTTACAAATTTTTACAACATTCTTCTGTCAATCTTCTAACATTTTATCTTACAACAACTAAACACGGGAGTAATCTTAGAATAATTTTCTTCATGTAATCTACCACTGAGTGAGAGTGATGCTTTACACTATAAGGGTCGATTCACACTGTACGGTCAAAGTGGGGTGCGGCTGACCGTGCTCAAATATCGTGCTTGAGATTTTCAATTGAAATCCATTAAGTGTAGTCAGCTTTCACACTGGCAACTACTGTATACACACACACACACACAGATCATGGTTTTCCACAGAAAAAAATGACTGGTGACCTTAACCATACCGTGTTATGACCATAGGCCTATAGTATGTAGAGACCCTAACTGTGCCATTTGCCCTTTGGTGAATTCAGAGGAACGTGTTAAGGCAACCTGAGTTAATACTAAGATTATGATCTCTAGAATTCTTACCGTGTTCAAGACGAGAGTTCGTTTTACAGTAGAATAATGCCAAACTTTGTATTTTATTTATGTAATAAATATTTCGACACTATTATTTCTACTTTTATTGATTTTATGTTTATGTCTATGTCTATGTTTATTCAAAAGTCTAGCTGCGAAATAGGTTTGCATTAACAATATAATAAATTATACAGAAGGTCTGTGTATACCATCTACAGGATGTTAAAATGCAACACTCAGAATATGCATTGTGTTGTAAGACTGAGCAATGTCATCTATTTTTTAAACTTGATGATAATCGTCATTTTCATAAGTTGGCTTCATTTGAAATACAAAAACAAGAAATGTAATTAACATGTATCATTTGTAGTATAGTAAGACTTCTGGTCAGCACTAGGTAGAGCAGGTTTTTTTTAAAAAAAGTTTTTTACGATTACAGACACCTTAATGGATTTCCCAATATGTCCCCATGCCCCATGCCCCCTCCCCCCCCCCTCTGCCAGACTGTCAAAATAATCATCATCATCACCACCACCACCAAAAGTTATATTAGGTACCCGTATGACTTCGTTGTACTGGCCTCGCCACCTCATTCCGCATTGGTAATCATGATAATTTATTCCAATCTAACAACTTTTTTAAAAATTGTTCAGAGATCTCGAGGCGTCATTTCCCCATTATTTGGTTCTCTAATACTCCTGATTGAGAACCTCCTGGTATAGAGATTAACATAGTATTTATTTCTGCACCATTTACAACTTTCAGTCTGGTGAACATCTGCAATGACATATATGTTCAATAGGCACAACGTCAAGATCAACAGTTGTATAACCGGACAATGACGATTATCATCAAGTTTAAAAAATAGATGACATTGCTTAGTCTTACAACTGGTACGTCAATCTTGACGGCCAAGCTAATTACTTGTAAACCACAAAAGATCACTTGTAACTAACATGTGTAGTTGACAAACTTGTTACTTACACTTGTTGCCAACCAAAGATTTTCTACCTAACTCTAAAGGTACGGTGGGTAGATTGTTTTACAAGTGTTTTAGAATGTATCTACTATCTCGTATTTCTTTTAGAAAACACAGCTTATTTTCTTTAGGCAACATTTTTAGACATTTTTGTCACAGCAAAAATCATAGCCATTTATACAGTATATGACATAATGGATAGTTTTGGAAATGATTTAGATCCTTGGCACACAGGCGACTTTTGAAAGACTTTCTGGCAAGAAAATGGGTCGACCAAATGAACGGAAAGACGTCAACCTTGGCACACAGTTAAAAGTTGCCTGTGTATCAAGGTTGGCGACTTTTTATAGAAAATACATTGCGACAACAGCCCTGGAACCTTCGACTTCTTTTTGTCTCCAAAAAGTCTTTCAAAAGTCGCCTGTGTGTGCGTGCGTGCGTGTGTGTCAAGGGTATTCACTTATTGTACTGATGATACGAGAAACATGGAGTAGTGTGTACACCGTATCCGTGAATGATATGGATACAATAGGCAACGGTGATACGATACGCTAAACCGCAACAAGTGGATACAAGGCCTTAGAATAGTCACATACATGTATCATTATTTTAAAAAATATTTACCTTCTAGTAAAAGGGATCGAAACTTAATTTTATCGTTTTCTTTGAAATTTTAGCATAAATTACAAAAATGGCAATCTGGAAAAGGATGAGAAAGAGTGGTTTGAATAAATTAATATCAATGTTTTTCAAATGGCAGCACGGGTTCTTGAGAAAACACCTGTACCTCATTTTACCCTGTTTTTTCCTCTCTATTTGCGTGCATCATACAAATTTGAAAACACATAATGTTATTTTTATATTATTTTATTCATGAGCATATAACATTATAACATTGTGATTATTTTATTCAGTGATACAAATATTTATCTGTATTGTCGGAAAGTAACTGAAAAAGTATTACCGAAGTAATTATTTTTATTTAAATTATTAGTGCACACATTTCGAAATGGTTGAATTTAGGTTCACAGCTTTATATTGAGGTCTATTTGGTGTTCATATTCCTAAAAGATTAGATCGAAAACAAAATGGTGTATGTAACTATCAACTTAAAAAGAAGCCAAGGGGTATAAATAACAAAAGCAAAGTAAAACCATTATTATCATTTCATTGACAGTACTTTCCTCCATTTTTTTTAGAATAGAAATGTCACTTATATCTCTTGGCTTCTAGGTTCCGCACGGTTTTTTTTTACCTTACTTAAAAATGGTGGAAACTAATCAGTGGTCACCAGTCAGTGTTGAAACAAGAGCAAATTTTCATCATTCTATCCACGCACCCATAAACAAAACCATCTTCTTGACATTGGTCGGTGCAATCATCAGTCATATATCGATCCATTTTAGCACATACTATATGATTTAAAACAAAATATAAATAGAATACAACATATACTATACATGCAATTTACTTTGCCCCAGGAAATGTTTACTTTTATGGATCTGACCCTCTTATAAAGCCCTTTGGAGTCCCTTAAGGCCAGTAAGTCCGTGGTGAAAAAACCCTTTGGTACGCACAGTTCAGTATATAGCCTTTGAAGCCCTTGGGTCCACTTAGCTTACTGGTTTTATAAGTTAGTGTATTAAGCTAAAATACAGCTCTTGTCCATCCATTAGTTTTTTTTTTTTAATTTTAGATGGGTTTTTGGGCTAAAAGTTTTTTTCATAATAATATCTTTAAAAATAAACTTTCTATGGCAGTTTGAAAAAGGTGAAAGTAGGTTTTCATGAAATGTTAATGGAAAAACCTAAAAATCTGTCCATTTTCCAATTGTGACATGCCCGTTGATGATGCCATTTTAGTGTTACAGACATGTGTTTTCTTTGTAGAAGTCCTTTTGACTTCAAGACAAAACCGTAACATTAATCCTTAAGAAAATGTCTTGTTGAATTTTTTGAAGAACAAGGTCAAGTATTAATCACTTTTCAGGATTGAATTCCTATTGAACCACGTACAGCCTTGAGGGTTAGAATGCCCTGATCAACTTGTTGGTGGATTCCCTACTCTGTTTGTCCTGGACTGACCTTATGTCAGTATTAAGAAATAGAACTTAATTCTACAGAAGGGATATCTTACAAATTCGGAGTCAGAGCAGGGCTACTAATGCCACAGAGCACTGTCATGGGCCATTTTCGCCAATGGCAATGCCTTGAACCAGAACATAACCTTGCGTGGATTTTGTGTTAGGGAATCTTTCCCTAAAATATGGAATTATGGACAAGAGTTCAGGGAATTTTTTCCTAATACCTTGTGCACACATGAGTTAAATGAATTCAAATTAAATGGGTTTAGGTAAATTGTACGGAATTCAGTTAAGGGCATGAATATTTTGTCAATAGTTTATATTGCAGATTATTAACTGAATAAATTGAATTCGACATATTGTTTGTCCTTCACAGGGCTCTGTAGAACACGTTTTTTTTTACTTAAATGCATTTAAATTATCAGGCGTGTACTAGGTATAAGGGAAAGTACAAGGACAATTAAGGACATCAGGAGGTGCCATCAAGTTCTAGTAGAAGCAGGTAGATGGGAAGCGTCACATAACTGCTATAAAATGTTTATTTATTAAGATATTGCCAAGAAGACACTTTACCATAATCTTCAACCATTCTAGTTTTGAAAACAATTTTCATTTTTTCATGTTGTTTCTAAAAAAAAAAGTTCGCTTGTTGTTTTTGAGTTCAACTTTTATAAAAAAATAACATATGGAACTTATAGCATTAGCCACTTCAATTGTGCGATATGTGGAGGAAATGCAAAATATCTATGCAGCCGCCTTAAGTTAACTTTGTTCTGTCAATAAGATTGTTTTGAATTGGTACTTACACTCATCATATAGACCACATTCCACAATTTCAATCGATATAGTGAGCAAAAGTCCAACGAGAAACATGACGGAGATGGCTTTGAAACCTTTCATTTTAGATTAGATTTTAGTAGGTCCTATTAAAAAAATATTTTAGGAAATTTAAGTAAGACAACAGATTTAGATGTTAATGCAACAAAAAAGTGTGACTTTTCTGATTGTTTATTTCTATTTCGAAATTTTGGCTGTTTTTCATGCATTTGTGATTGTCACTGTTTGTGACAATATCGTCAAAAATGTAATTCAAACTCAATATACTCGAGAGTTATGAGAACTATTTTTACAAAACACGTTAATTTTGACAGAATTTATTTGCATATTTGCATTTACATTTTCAGTTGGTTTTTTTTTCAGCACATGGATTCTTAAAGTGGCTGAATAGATATTCATTTGTAGTGACGATATCCGATTGGACAAAAACAAAATAAATATCTATTCAGCCACCTTAATTTTTTTAAGTAATTAGAGTAACTGAATGATGTCAATATGAAGATCATGTTAACAACTTATCATCTTTAAAAACAAATTTTTCATGAAAATTTGTAACAAAAAGTAAAGTGTTCGTAGAGTCATTATTGAAAACTTAATCTCACGTTAATTAAATCTTAATTACATGTTAATTTTGTTAATAGATAATCTTACCAGTGAGTGTGGAGGGATGCTTCACACTGTAGCTATACTGATTGCCCTTTTGGTGAATTTTTAGAAATCAACGTTAGTGAAAGATGACGAGTTCTAGGATTCTCACCGTCTTCGAGACGTTTTGTCAAAAACGAGAGTTCGTTTTATGATACTAGTTTCAAATTACGTGTTGCACATGTATATATAATGTACACGTACGCAATGAATAATTTGTCATGTTTTTGAATATTTACTGCATGACAATGTCTGTGTTTCTTTAAAAGTCTGGCGAAAAATAAATCTGAATTAAAAATATAATAAATTATATAATAAGTGAAGGCTTATGTGTATTTATTATTTACTGATAGTAATTTATTTCAAAATTGATACAAAGACAAGAAATGCAATTGATTTATAGCATTCACCACTTGGTCAAACATTATTTTTTGGACGTCTGTGGTTTGTAGTGTAGTCCTTAATAAGGTGGCTGAATATAGGGAGAAAAAAAAACAGAGAAAAAAAAAACATTCATTAAAATGCTCGTAAAAATACCTAAAAATAATTTAAAAAACCCACAATTAAACCAGAGGGAATCCAACACATTGACGCACGTGCTGATTTTTTTTTTCTGGTTTTTTAAAATTATTTTTAGGTATTTTTACTAGCATTTTAATGGATGTTTATGCTTTACGAGCGCGTACTCGATGGAGTTTAAAATCAGAGTTAAAAATTCGCTATTTTGAAATTAGTTTTTTAAAAATATAACCGCATTTACCAATTTTAATTTTCTTTCTATCACTCGATCAGCATGTATTTAAGGTGCACATTGCATTTTGAAAACTTAATATTGGACAACTTTCAATATGAAAAATAAACATATTGCTGCGCGACTGTGTATTTTAAAAATTAACGTTTTTTCTTTAACATTGGGTCTATGGGCTCAATATAAACACGATGCTAGCGCTCTTTGCGGAGATTTTTCGAAGTAATTTTGTGATGTAGCGTCAAGCAAAAAAAAAAAACGTAAACATTTTGAGAGTGACACAACTCCAAATGAGTGTAAAGTAGCATTTTTTTTTTCTATCGCAATCTATTGTTGGGGAGCCAAATAAACGGATATTGTGAATAGTTAAAACGGTTTTCGCACTTGAAAAACCCATCAAAGTAATCCATGAATCAGCGCAGGATAAAGCCCGGTATAGGGGTCGAAAACTCAGTTTTGTTGGGTCGTGTCTTTGAGTTGATTCATTTTTTCTATCTTTTGGAAACAATTTAAGAAAGCTTGATTGTAATTTTCTTTCAATATCAAATCAATATTAGGCCTATTTTGATCCGTTGTCACGGGACCCTTAAAAAGCGTGGGGCCGATAGGCTGGTGCCGAATCTGCCTATTTTTGGTAATCCGGATTAACTTTAAACTTATTTTTCTCAGAAAAGTGTTTTTTTTATAGTTGTGCAACTCGGAAAACAAGCTGTGCATGTACAGCTTAAGTACCTTTTGAATAAACCATTTAAGAGGCTAGATACATCGTTTAGTTCAAAATTTCTCCGAATGTAGGCGCTGCGATCGTTGTTGATTGAAAAACGGTTTTTTAACGTTTTTTCTCCCGGTTCGAAGTCACATAATAATTAATTGAAAAATAATTTCGCGTGCTAACCTTCGAAAAAGAAAACATTGTGAAGCCAGTAGATTAATGCACGTAATAATTATTTTGTTATTGTTCTGAGTTGTTTTTAATGGGAGTTCTTCAAATGTTTGGGTGAAGGTTTTTTTGCTCCTATGGGAATTAACATGGAGTTAAAAAAACGTAAGATTTTAAATGTTATTTAAAAATAGAAAGCCCTTTTCAAATTTAGAACAAGGAATAATCCTGAAGGCAATAAACACGTGTAAGTACGTGCTAATTTTTCTGATTGCTCTAAATCATTTTTAATGCGAGTTCTCTTAACGTTTGTTGGACGGTGTTTTAGTCCTATGGGACTTAACATGGAGTTAAAAAACGTACGATTTTAAACGTTATTAAAAAATAGAAGGACCTTTTCAAAATTTATAAAAACGAAACATCGTGAAGCCAATACATGAATGTATGTGCTAATTATTTTGTTATTGTTCTAAATCAGTTTTAACGAGAGTTTTTCAAATGTTTGTGGGACGGTTTTGGGGCCAATGGGATTTAACATGGGGTTAAAAAAACGAACGACTTTGAACCTTGTTTAAAAATAGAAGGACCTTTTCAAAAATTATATAAATCGAGCACGTGAAGAACAATACTTTTTATTGCATTTTGCGCTTTACTGTATTTTAATTGAGCGATTGTGAGGCGATTTCTTTCAGTTTTAGTAACACTATATAAGAACACTCATTTGTCTCGTTGTCGTCTGCTCAAAACAACAAGATGGACGTGGATCTAGGCTCTTAATTAGATATTTGAATTTGAAAAATTACTCTTAGCCATGAAAACCTGTGGCAGAGGGACAAGAGTCCAAATGTAGTATGTGAAATGAATACATTATCAAAAGAAAAAAATACAGTAGATGCCCAGTAATTATAATTCCAATAATGTCCAATAGTGCAAATCTATAAAAGGCATTAATTGTTAGAAAATGGTGTAATCCATAAGAATGTTTTTCGTAACAGAATGCTTTGTGTTGTTCCATTGTCGAAACACCGTAGGGGGAAAACGTCGATATCATGTCATAGGTTTAGACTAGCGACAGTATAACAGATACAAAAATCCGTAAAGTTCAAGCATCCAAACGAGAAACCTTCATCTTTACAGTTTTTCTCGCATTCATATGTTGCTGAATTATAAGTATCCTTGCATCCTGAAAGAAGCACATAATTATTTCGTTAAATATAGATCACTCACTGTCATTAAAGATATAAATTATAATCGATTATTACCCTCATCTTGATTTACTACACTTTCTATGAATAGGCTGATGAAGCCAATGAGAAACAGGACTGTAAACGCTTTGAATTCCAACATCGCAATTTTGGATGTATCTAATAAATATCCTTAGTTGAAAAATTTCATTAACACAATTAAGACGGTTAGCCTCTAGCACACACTGAGACGCAGAGACATAGACTTCCACATAGTCAAGCATTGGGCAAAGCAGCACAGGTTTTTGTATTTAGTACATTTTAATGCAGATGCGTATGTTGATTCACTGAGAAGGCCTGCGTTCTAATATGCAGATCTGCATTGAAACGTGGGCTACTAGATACGAAAACCCGTGCTCTGTACTGCTTGCTCTATGCTGCACTGTGTCCATAACCCAGGACATTCATTTGCATATTTTGCAATTTTGCATGAAGATGGTTTAGGGCTCGCGGGGTCGTGACCGCCGCACCAATTTTATATTTTATATAGATTGAGCTTTGTCTGGGTATAACGTCGGAATTTATTTAAATTGAAATGAACCGGTTTTTTCTCTTGGTCAACTTTACGTTCTGCTCTCCCGATCCAAGAACCCAAACAATAGTTAAATGCTTATAAAAAAAATGCAAGCGGTCAAGGCAAATTCACGCAAAATGTCATTTATAATGAAGTATTTGAATAAAGTAGTTAAATATAATCGCATATCTATATCTAGGATACCAGTAATTTGTATAACGATAGTAACGATGGAGTCGCATTGTTCACTGAATATATTGATATATTTGTTCGACATGTGCAACCCTAGCTGCCTAGCATTGATCAGCATCAATGGTGGGTTTTTTCTTAGATACCGTATGTCGTCGTCGCAAACCGCCGTCGCCGCCCGTATTTACGCTTGCCCGCCACCACCGATCTATACCATACTACCATCCCAATGTCCCGTTTTTGTCTCAAAGAAATATGGTCAGCCTACCTATGATTTAACGTTATTGACTAATATTAGTGATAACCTGAAGTAGTTGTTCATACCCAAACTGAGAAGTTCGTTTCGTGGATACGGTCCGAGCTGTTGGTTTTTTTTGTAAATGAAATAGCATGCAAATGGTTATTTTATTATTTGCAGGGATCTATTTATCATGTATGCTTGCATAAACAGTATTCAAATCTATCCTAATTATTCCATATTGATGTCAACAAAAATAGTTTTGTTGACAACGTTAAATAAATATCCTCCAAAACACTTGTGACTTGAATCAACATACAACATACTACACTGTTGTTTAGATTCGGTTAATTATAGCAGAACGTACCTTTCACATTGAAATGCAACTGAATGCATGATAAATCTTAAATTGTGTGTTATAATTGATATTATTCGAAAAAGGTGTTGTACTTCTCAAAGTAAATAATTGCTATTACTAATTACATTATTGAAAATCTGTGTGCACGTTTTTGATCTTTGAGCTGAAATTTGTTTGCATATTATTCATACTTGGCTCTTATAACATCCTTAATGCTATTGTTCATTTAAGATGGTTTTATTCTGTCTTTCAGATGCAAAATGGAGAGAAATTTGAATGTGTTTTAAAAAGTAGAAAGGTAGCATGATCACTTAAGGGTATATTTTTTGTCTATAAAAAAATTAATTTTGAAATATGAAAATTGTAATTAAGCTACCTTTCCAGTTTCTAAAAGAAATTCTAGTTTCTTTTAATTTTGTTTTGGAAAAATAGAAAAAGATCTAAACAGGTAGAAAAAAACTAGCGTTAGCCCATTAGTATTAGCAGAGCGCATGCGTATTGCCATCTTATCGTTTATATAGGAAAGTGGTTGCAGATTTGCGTTAGCAGCGCCATCTATTGATCACCAATGGAAACAATAGATGGTACTGCAGCTACTACTGCTAGCGTGCATCTACGATCGTTTTCCTATATAAAACAATAAGATGGTAATGCGCATGCGCTCTGCAAATTCTAAAAAAACGAGATGTGTTCCCCTCTTGTGTTGCTGGTGTAGTGGTGAGAGTCTCAGCCCATGGTTATGTTGGTGAACTTGGTCATGGGTTCAATCAAACAAACAAATTATGAAGTTAAATAAAAGCAAGTAATACATAAAAGCGAGTAAATAATAATGATAAAAAATAATAATAATCAAAAGTTTGAAAATCAAGCTATTCATAAAACCGTCGGGTAGGGAAGGGGAGCCCATAATTTCAGTATACACTGTAGGTCCAATTATATGTATACAGTAGTATGAAAAGGACTCACGGCTACGTCACAATACAATATCACGTAATCACTGTAACAAGAGGTCAGACGTGATTGAGCAATCTTTTCTTTTTCTACCGTCCTTGTTCAGGCGTAACCTCTAGTGTACTGCTCAACTCATTAAGGTTGCTGATGTTTCAAATTGTAAAATGAAAGCAGCGAAATGAATTTTAAAGAAAGAAAAAAAAACTATTCAAAGTTGAAATATCTTTTGAATGATATTTAATGAAGTACGTCCGTTTTTGTTTCTTCTTCTAGATGTGTGCTGTTCTTGAAGGAAGTTTGATTGAACTGAAGGACATTTGATTGGACTGCAGCAAACCCAATGCAAAATGGCGATGAACTGAGCTGATCCTCCTGTTAATCGCGATTTAGTTTAAATTTCAATGGTTTCATTTGTGTTAAAACTGTGCGAACTCTATTAATTTAAATGCCTACTCAAAGACGTCGCCAGATGACACGGTCAGCAAAACAATTTCGTTTCTATTTACTTGTTATTAAGGTTTTTTTTCAGTGAGAGATCTGGTTTCTATTGAACTCTTTTTGTTCAACATTCATTTGTAGCATATAATAGGGGTTATGATAACGTAATTTGCATGTACATGTTGAAAAATGCAAATTAGGATTACAAATGAATGTTTTTCGAAGCTCGAAACGTTTAAACTTTTTGGTTGCCTTTTTTTTTCTGTTGTACAGTTGTAAATTTCTTTGCAGTGTTGCTGGAGAGCGATGCTTTTTGTCATCATGGGTCGTCGAGGGGTGACTTGGTAAACGGACAAAGAGTTTTGAGGGTGGCTACTCCACAGTGGTGTTGACTTGCAGAACGGATTTAGCTTTACTGGCCAAGCTCTCTTAAGAGCCATCGTGTGCGGTTTATTTGTGTAGGAAACACAAGAAAACACGAGTTAAGTGTAGGCCCCACACAACTGACATGCCCGAGCAAGGACTTCTAACGGACAGTCTCGTTACAAGTTTTTGTTCCCACTGGTTTTGCTTTTTACTTTCCTTTACCTTTCCCAAATACCCTCCCAAGCAGGTTTCGTTTATGGATGAGCAACAGAAGAGGATGTCATTCCATCATCGTTGGAGCGCGGCTCAGGACGGCATTGGAATCACTCCGTGAGTGAGTTAGTGTAGGGATTTTCCGTTCACAAGTCAACACGTTGAGTACTCGGAGGCCTCGGGTTGGTGTTAAGGTTGGTGACGAACTTCGTAATAACAAATCCTAGTCCCGTGTCATTACGAAGTATCGGCCAATGGCTGATTATATTATATTAAGAGGAGTTAAGTTAGCATCTTATAATTTGTGTGGGGAATAGAGAAAATTTCATTGTCTGATGCAGAAACTGAATGAACAGATGGCAAAACATTGCTATATCCAATTGACTTTCAGTCTGATTTTATCCGTTGTGACAGATTAAAGGGATACACACGTTCTTGCAACGTCCAATCCAATATCATAATTGTCATTTATATGGAAAATCATTTCAAAGAGTGTCGAATGTCAAACTAGAAAAGGTTACACTCGATTGTGTGATTGTACCTGTCAGCTGAGATCAAATTAATCACCTTGTTATAAAGACGATGAATCAAACGGCTGACTATATTGAAGGGTACACAAAATGAATTATAGGAGGCAAACTCACACACTCGTCTCTTTGTCTGTCTCAAGTTTCTTCGCGCTCTTCACTTCGAGGGATTCGGCTCATCTATAATTCAGCGTGGTTTCAAGTAAATGTTGTTTCATATTTTTTTTATTTACTCAGATCTCTGACTGCTTATTTATTACATACTTTCTCGTTATATTTTTTTTATAATCTTTTTCTATTTATGCACTTATTATTTAAATATAATTAACTGGTTTGTGTGTACGAAACACATTCTTCGGTTTTACCAGTAAAATATGTGTTGTTCAGCCCTGTTTTAACTTTACATAAATAAGAGTGAAAATAGAGAGGCCCTTATGTCACATGCTTTGTAATTTATTTTTGTGACGTTCTTTAATGACTTCTTTGCTGCAGATATATTTTTCAATGCTTACCACTATTAGATTCTAGCCATGCAGTGCTGGATTTAGGGCAGTGCAGGCGATTAACCCTCCTGGAAATTTCATATCAGGATTCTGTAGAATTTTATCTACATGTTTCTGCAGAGGCCTTCTGACTAAAATTGGAACACTTTCTACAGGAATTTTTATGTTGATTATATTATGCAGAATCTTTCTGCAGAGTAGTTTATGTAGAATTTTTCAGCAGAGTTATGCAGACTATCTCTGTAGAGTTATGCAGACTATCTCTGTAGAGTTATGCAGACTATCTCTGTAGAGTTATGCAGACTATCTCTGTAGAGTTATGCAGACTATCTCTGTAGAGTTATGCAGACTATCTCTGTAGAGTTATGCAGACTATCTCTGTAGAGTTATGCAGACTATCTCTGTAGAGTTATGCAGACTATCTCTGTAGAGTTATGCAGACTATCTCTGTAGAGTTATGCAGACTATCTCTGTAGAGTTATGCAGACTATCTCTGTAGAGTTATGCAGACTATCTCTGTAGAGTTATGCAGACTATCTCTGTAGAGTTATGCAGACTATCTCTGTAGAGTTATGCAGACTATCTCTGTAGAGTTATGCAGACTATCTCTGTAGAGTTATGCAGACTATCTCTGTAGAGTTATGCAGACTATCTCTGTAGAGTTATGCAGACTATCTCTGTAGAGTTATGCAGACTATCTCTGTAGAGTTATGCAGACTATCTCTGTAGAGTTATGCAGACTATCTCTGTAGAGTTATGCAGACTATCTCTGTAGAGTTATGCAGACTATCTCTGCAGAGTTATGCAGACTATCTCTGCAGAGTTATGCAGACTATCTCTGCAGAGTTATGCAGACTATCTCTGCAGAGTTATGCAGACTATCTCTGCAGAGTTATGCAGACTATCTCTGCAGAGTTATGCAGACTATCTCTGCAGAGTTATGCAGACTATCTCTGCAGAATTTTGCAGAATATTTCTGCAGCTATGTTTCTGTATATACCCTCATCCTTTTCACAAAACTCTAACCCTGCAAATTAATTTCGCCACAGTGAAAACAATGCCTACACTTAAAAATGGAAAGTTTAAATGAAAAAATAAAAATGTTATTAATCAATCCAAAAACATTTAATGAAATTATAGGATTAAACCATTTTCATTTTCAAAAATTAAGAAAATTTACCTTTTCTGAAGCAAGACACAGACAGACAATAAGCTAAACAATGTAATGAAATAACCGTTACAAACTGAAGTCATACACCCACACTTCCAAAACTAAACAAACTCAAAATAAACACCCACTCAAAAAAATGAAATAACTTAACATAACTGAACTCAAAAGGGGAAATTCCCTAATACATTTGTCAATGTTTTAAAACATGTATTAGGCTTTTCAAATGAGATTTTATGCACAGTAAGCAGAGAAATTCTGCAGAATTAAAAGTATTAAAATCACAACTATTTCTGCAGGTTTTCTCTGTTGGGTTTTGAGTACACAGCTAATGCTGTGCAATGTTTTTGTTAGGATTGGCGTCCTAGAAGCTTTAAATTCCAGGATGTATCAATTCAATGGTGACAATGATATTTAGTGTTTCATGCTACGGTTGAATTGTTCCTTTTCAAACGAAGATCTGTGACTTATAGTTACTAGAATTCTGATTAAATTAAGAGCTGCACCTGTGACTTAATGATCGTAATTAGGTCGCACCTGCACAATACATATATGTATATAAAGTTGACAACTTTCTTGCAAAAATTCAGAGAGTGTATTTTCCAATTCATGTAATCGTTTTTTATGCTTTTCTACTTTTGGTGGTGGTCAGTGGTGAATATGTTTTTTATAAAAAGTGTAAAACGTAAATGACAAATTAAGTACCTCTAACATTGGTAGCAGAGCGTGGTTCTACAAACGAGTGGTGTTAAAAAGGGGTGAAAGAAAAGTGAATTTTGTGCATCAACCAACGGATAAAGAACTTTGAATATTTGGGATTGACAGCCCAAAATACTTCAACATCAAAGAAAGAAAATGACGACCACTCACATATCACTGAACAGAATTGACCTCCTAACAGGGGACAATTATCACATCTGGGAACTAAAAATCAGCACAATATTGAGGACTAGGAAACTATACAAGACCATCCTAGAAGATCCAGAACCACCAAATGAAGGACAACCAGGATCATCAGAATCCATCATAAGAGCTGCATGGGAGGAAAAGAACGACGAAGCCTTTGGAATCATTGTATGTACTTTATCAACAGAACAAGCTGGGTTATTTATTGGGGAAAGGAAGGCTAAAAACGTTTGGGACCAATTAAAACAGACACATGCTGGGAACATTGAGGACAGACGGATTGATATATCATTAGAATTAAAAAACATACAAATGGGAACTAATGAATCTGTAGACTGTTACATAACCCGGGCTAGAAGCATGGCAACCCGGAGTGCTGCCTTAGGGCAAGTAATCCCAACTAGGGAAATTGTGTACCACATTGTCAGAGGCCTACCACCCAAAATGGAAGCAGTAGCAGCTGTACTGAGGCCTCAAAGAGCAGCAACAATTGAATATGTGCAGCAAGCTCTTCAGGAGGAAGAAATACGATTAAACTGCAAACGGGGCTTAAATCACACAAGTAACCCAAACACAGAGAGAGCTTTTAAGGCAAGAACATTTCGGGGAGTATCAAGACCACAACATCAACCAGGAAAATGTTTTGTGTGTGAAAAGGTCGGACACTTAGCCAAGGATTGTTGGCACCGACATAAAAATGAATCATCACAAAATGGATTCAGAACTGACAGGGGTAGGGGCTGGGGTAAACACAGTGCCAGGAGTTATGGACAAGGTAGACAAATGGCTAGCATCGCAAGGCAAGATTACTCTGAACATGCTTGGAACATGTCTAACCTACAACCTGATGAAGCAAGTTACCCAACTGAGGACTGTACATCTGGAACAGAGCTGTGGACCCTGGATTCGGGATGCACAGTGCATATGTCTCCAAGGATCGACTGGATGGATGATGCCACACCCATGAACAGTGAAGTCAACTTGGCTGAGGACGGACGATCCATCAAGGCTGTGGCAAGAGGAAATGTGAAACTCACCACAACTCTATGCGATGGGCAAGAAAAGAACATTTTGGTACAACGTACGTACCAAAACTACACGTACCAAAACTAAGAACAAACCTATTATCTGTTAGAAGTTTATTAAGGGGAATCAAATTGTTTTTGAGAATAATGGGGCAAAAGTTATAAATCAAAAGGGCGATCTTATTGGGGAAGCTTTTGAGAAGAATAGAATGTTTGTATTAAAAACAAAATTAAGATTTCAGGAACCAGAGACAACTAGAGAATGTATGACTGCAAAGCTGGAAGATACACTGCAAGGCACAGAAAAAGAGTTGTGGCACAAGAGACTTGGGCATTTAGGAGAAGATTACCTGGACCAGTTACAACAACAAGGAATGGTAAAAGGAATGGCTTTCAAACCTGGAAAATTAAGAACCTGTGAACCATGTGTAAGAGGTAAAATGGTCCAAAAACCTTATGGAGATATTGAAATAAAAACTGAAACAAAACCACTAGAGCTAATCCACATGGATCTGTGTTGGCCCATGCCAAAGGTATCACTGGGTGGAGCAAAATACATTTTTGTGTTAGTTGACTCATTTAGCAGGCGAATTTTTGTTTATTTCCTTAAAACTAAAGATGAAACTTTTGATTGCTTCATGGAGTTCAAAACACTACGAGAAAATGAAGTGGGTTTTAAGATTAAAAGCATTAGATCAGATAATGGATTAGAATTTGTTAATAAAAGATTCGAAAATCTATGTAGGGAAAATGGTATCCAACATCAAAGAACTGTCCCATATTCACCCCAAAGCAATGGAGTTGCTGAAAGGGCAAATAGAATATTGTTAGATAAGGCTAGAACAATACTATTAGATGCAAAACTCCCTCTAGAATTCTGGGCTGAAGCAATAGCTACAGCAGCGTACCTTAAAAATCGTACCCCAATAAAGAATAGTTGCAATACTCCATTTGAAAAATGGACGGGAAGGAAACCAACTGTAACACACCTACGCGTATTTGGATGCTTAGCATATTACTATGTCGCAAAAAATAAAAGGAATAAGTTAGAGCCAAAAGCAGACAAAGGAATCCTTGTTGGCTATTCCCAGAAGAGAAAAGCTTATAGGGTGTACAACCCAATAGACAATTTAGTGCATGAATCAAGATCAGTTAGGTTTGATGAACACCAAAAGGGGGCTACCTTATTAAGTGAAATGACCTGTGGGGGCCCTGAATATGAGTACTTGGGATATGAACAGCAAAATCAAAACAGCCATGAGGAAGAACACTTAGAACAGGAAGAAACTTTACATCAGGATAGGGATCCTAATGAAACTATAGAAGCACCAAACCAGGTACGGAGGCCTGGCCGCAAACTAGGTGACACAAATGAGTTAGTCAGAGCAAGACATCAGGTAGAAATGTTGGAAAGAGAAGAAAGATTAATATTGCAGGGTGTAAGACGATCAAATAGATTAACATCAAGACATGAAGCCAGTATTTCTATTGAAGGGGGGAAAATTATTCCAGATAACTATAGTGAGGCTATGGTTGTGCCTTATTCTGAGGACTGGAAAGTGGCAATGGATGAAGAAATGCAATCCCTGGCATCCCATGAGGTATGGAAACTGGTTATAAGAACAAAGGACATGAAAGTCATAAGAAGTGGGTATTTGATTTGAAAGAAAACCCAGATGGAACAACACACAAACGAAAGGCCAGATTAGTTGCAGTAGGTTGTAGTCAAAGATTAGGAATTGATTACAAAGCATCTTTTGCTCCAGTTATGAAACTGGAATCCCTAAGAATTTTAGTTGCACTAGCATCACAGTTAAAGTTGAAGATAAAGCAATATGATGTGAAAACAGCTTACCTTTATGGTGATTTAAAAGAGAAACTATATATGGAGCAGCCTGAAGGTTTTGTCCAACCTGGAGATGAAGGGAAAGTCTGTGAACTACAAAAAAGTTTATATGGACTCCCCCAATCAGGCCGTTGTTGGAACGAAAAATTAAATGAAATTCTTGTCAGCTTCAAGTTGCAAAGACTAAAGAGTGACCCATGTGTTTACAAGTACCAAAAAGATGGGGAAATTTTATTTTTGGGAGTATATGTGGATGACATCTTGGTTGCAGGAAGCAATGAAAGTATCATCAACCAAATTATGGAGAAAATAAAGAGTCATTTTGAAATGACAGAGACAAATGGATTAAATACATTTCTAGGTCTGGAAATTGTAACACCCTGTAAATCGTGATCCCGCCAAAACCATAGCCTGGGGGGTAAACAACTCTCAACCGTCCCTCCCTCCTCTCTGACTCACCTTTCTGACTCATGCCCAAGTGGCGGATTGATACATAAAGGACCATGGTCACTTGGACCTGGTTACACCTCGCAGGTGTACACAGGTCCAAGGTATAAAAGGACCATGTTCCTCTTTGTTCCTCAGTTCTTTCCTTTGCCTGTTTTTGCGATACATTCCAAATCATGGGCCTGAGGATTTCCAGTTAGTATTTTACTATTCACCCTTGTATCTGTACTTCTTACAAGGAATGAATAAAAGTGTTGTAACAAGAAGTAGCGTTGTCTTTATGTTTATGTAAATAACTTCTCTTCAGAGGCCGGAGGTTTCATAGGGCAGGAGCTATACGATTCTCAGCAGCTACAACATCTTCTCTAGTCGGAATACCGATGGAGAAGATGTATATCAGCATCAACCGGAAGAGAGAGAGATGGCCGCCACTCTCCTGCATTGATTTCACCCCCATGCAGAAGAGTGACTACAATCTATCTCCATCCAGCTCTCTCTACAGCTCGGATCTTCTCTGTGCAGGTGTCATACTGCTCAGAGAAGAAACGAAAAGTAGAAAATGTCATCTAAAGGTTGGTAATAAAATATTGGTTGATGTCAAAAGCTCACAAAATTAATGAGACTAAAGAGGGATTTGAGCTATCTCAAAAGAAATATGTTAATAAAATACTACAAAGATTTGGAATGCATGAATGTAATCCAGTAAAAACACCAGGGGATCCCAACCAAGACTTAGACCAAGATAAGGATTCACCACCAGTTAGTCAAAAGGAATACCAAGAGATGATGGGATCACTTATGTACCTTTCTGTGGGAACAAGGCCAGATATAACATTTCATGTTAGCCAACTGTCTAAGTATAACCAAGACCCTAAACAGATACATTTAACAGCAGTAAAGCGAATTTACAGATACTTGAAGGGAGCTGGGGAATATAGCCTAAAATATAGCAGGAAAGAAGGCAAATTAGAAGCCAGTACTGATGCAAGTTGGTGTTCTACAAAGGATGCAAAATCTTTTTCAGGCTATACAGTTAAGCTAGGTGATGCACTTGTTAGCTGGAAGAGCCAGAAACAAAGACTTGTAGCTCTGTCAACTTGTGAAGCCGAGCTTATGGCTATTTGTGAAGGCGTCAGGGAACTCAAATGGAGTGTTAGCTTAATATCAGAATTAAACATGGAAAACTATGTGACAACTCCACTTATTGTGAAATCTGATAGTAAATCTGCTATTGATTGGATTCAGAGTCTTAATCAACAGTCAAGAACAAAACATATTAATCGAAAATATTTTTTCATTCGTGATGAAGTGCAAAAGGAAAATATTAGTCTGCAATTTGTACGGTCAGAAGAGATGGAAGCTGATTTGTTGACCTAGAGCCTGAGTTTTGAAAAAATTCAAAGTTGCAATAAAAAATTGGGCATTGTTGTAAAATAACTAAAGAGTAGAATAAAACTTCTGTACGCAAAGGGGGAATGTTAGGATTGGCGTCCTAGAAGCTTTAAATTCCAGGATGTATCAATTCAATGGTGACAATGATATTTAGTGTTTCATGCTACGGTTGAATTGTTTCTTTTCAAACGAAGATCTGTGACTTATAGTTACTAGAATTCTGATTAAATTAAGAGCTGCACCTGTGACTTAATGATCGTAATTAGGTCGCACCTGCACAATACATATATGTATATAAAGTTGACAACTTTCTTGCAAAAATTCAGAGAGTGTATTTTCCAATTCATGTAATCGTTTTTTATGCTTTTCTACTTTTGGTGGTGGTCAGTGGTGAATATGTTTTTTATAAAAAGTGTAAAACGTAAATGACAAATAAAGTACCTCTAACAGTTTTCTGCAGAATAGTTCTACAGAATTTAACTATGTAACAACATTACAATTTCCAAGTGAAATGTTATACACAGTGTGCAGATAAATTCTACAGAATAAAAATATGAAGAATTTCAAAAGTTCTGCAGAAAGTCAATGCACAGTAAGAAAATGAATAAAACCTTACAGAATTCTGCATGATTTTTCCAGGAGGGAACCCACACAGGGCGCGGAGCCATGGGGGGCCCCAAATGGCCTATAATTATTTATTTATAGGCCTACTTTTTATTATTAAAATGGCTTTATAAACATTTAATTTGTCCCTGTAGCGCTAGATAAGGCCACCGTCTCCAATTGATACTGAAATTTTTTTAAGCCAGCGTTTAATTGTGTAATTAGGGGCCTACTTTGTGAGCCTCTATTTGCCCATATGGTGTTGCTCAGTGGTGGATAATGTTAATAGGGGTTTAGAATGTTTTATGGCTTAACTAGATTGCAGTTCAATGAATTAATTAGTATAATATTCTGCCTATGGATATTAACATGGGTTCAGAAATTTTAAGAAATAATACCATTTTTTGTTGTTGAAAGGTACATTATTTGGGATCATGTTAATGTGTTTTTTAAATTCATTTAGTTTATTAAAATATTTTTAAAAACTAATTTTCCACCATGCATTTTTCAACAGAACTAATCCCAATAGGCCTAATAAGTATGTATGCTATGAAATTTAATGTGGCACCATCTATAAGGGGAAGTATAGAATGAAATATTTATATATAGCCCACCTTAAAGGAAGTTGTAGTTGTTCATATGTTAATTTATTAATTAATTTTTGCTCAACAAGAGAGTAGGCCTCATTTACAAATAACCTCGGTCTACGTCTCCTAGGGTAGTTGAGCTTTCAAAAACTGGATGCGACAGGGCAATTTGGTTGCCAGGTTTGGATTCAGCACTCGCAAATCTATGAAAAAAACACAGGTCTAAGATGTTTTTCAGAACAATGTAATGTATAAAAATGGCAGATACAAACTTGGCTTTCGATATTCATTGTGACGATGCTGGCCCACCTCTTGTACCTTTGGCTCCATTACCGACGATGCACGAGGAACTTCGTCCTCGTTGACGACGTTGTTCCCTCTGCAGAATCGGTGGTGCCGGGGTCGACTCTGTTGTCGACTGCTGCGGACCAGCCTCTACTGTTGTTGAACCTCTGGGGGTTGGGTTCACCGGGCGCGACATTTACTTGCCTCGCCTGGCACGGCCCACAAAAAGACCGTCTTTCCTAGGGATCTTTGGATATAGGGCGTGACGATGCCGAAGTAACTCTAGTTCTTTTCGTTGAGTTGCTGGAGGCTCCAGGCAGAGGGACTCAGGCTATGTCTGAGTACCTTCTGCTGGATACTCCTCTATTTTAGGAGTACAGAAACCCAATACAGTCCAAAATACACAATTATGACACTGGTTTATGTATTTTGAATATAACTCTTTACTTGCTCTTGATTACATAATTATTATTACTTTTACATAATATTATTCTCTAAGTCAGATCTTTACTCTCTGAACTCTAGACTCTGGTTCAGGGGTACTTCTTGAATTCTCAAGACCAACTCTCTAGTCTGAACTCTACTCTGACTGTCCTCACACTCAAGTCTCAGGCTCACTTGTCCGGTCTCCTGGGAGTGGCAACTGTCACCTCAGGGCGTAATGATTGACCAACTGGGCCAATCATTGCCCTGGGCCGGGGATATTAAATCATAATCAGAAATATTCTTGGAAGTTATTTCCAATTTTCTCACGGTCGGACTTGGTTCCACGAATTCTCTAGAATTCGGGCCACCCATGTTCGAACATCTGTGCACCAAGGGGTGCCTTACTGTCAAAACTGAATTTTGACTTAAGTGTTTCACCTTCTGTTTCTACAGGGTGTCACATCATGGACCTCATATACGATCAACTAATCAAAATGAAGTTAGCTTCGCTATTTTTTAATTATTAAGCTTTGGTTGTGTCACAAAATTAATGAGCTTTTCCATTCGAAAGTTAAACCTATGGGCCCACTTCGCCCAAGCATTGACTAATTCTAGGATTGAACTGAAGGGGTGTTTTTGTTTGCACTTGTGGTCGGACCTTTTGATTGTTGACCACATTTAGGACTACAGAAAGAGAAGGTATGGTAATATTTATGGTTGACATTGCCATAATCATATATTTTATTATGATATGCAACATGGCTGGCAGTCTTCAGTCTGTATAAGCACTTATTATTATTGGACGTCGCTATATTGGAAAATACGGTCACAACTTGCTTTTTTGTGGTCATGTGTTTTTATCAGTTTTAGCAACTAAATATGTACCAAGCTAAACATTAAAATAAAGGTGACAATCAACTGCAGCATCCGTAACAATATGAATACGGGGTATTTTATGTTTTCATAAGCAAAAATCTAAGAGAAGATTTAAGTACTGTTTATTTTTAGCCAAAATAAAGTGCAACATTTGCACCATTGGGGTTCTTTGTTACAGTAACCACTTTTAATAGATGTTTAAAGAGGTTAGAAATTATTGCAAATGTTAGCTGGAAGCCGTTTCTAATTTCTAAATAATGCAGGTGAATAAGCACCAAATTGAACAAACGACATTATTTCATTTGGCGCTTATTCAGCGCCACCTTCTAAGTGTGTAGCAGTTGCATTTCCAGATAAGTTTAGAAAGTTGCTTTTATGGTACAGTTGCGGCACATGCCTATTTTTCTGCCGATGTACCTAATGTATTTTTACAGTGTGTCTACTGACTACACGTAATCACAAATGGTGTTGATGCTCTATTAGCCAAATCCGATCGAATTATGGGATATTACCTTGCCATTGTTTCCTGCTTTCAACTGTTTGAGCTTTCACTGTTTTTCCTGACATGTGCGCAATTAACTGTGTTAATGCGGCTTACTCCTGTCTTGGTAATGCTGTACACTAAATAAAAAATGGTGACAAATACATGTAATTATTCTTTTGTCCTGAATGGCATTGGATGTGAACTTCTGTGTAGAACCCACCCAGGGCTGACGAAAATTTTCGCTACACAGTTATTATTAGCCAACGCATTATGCGTGTATTTCAGTGTTCTATTGAACTTTATTAATGACAGATAGTAATGCAGTATGTATACAGAAATAAATTTTAGCGTCAAATTTATAATTTAAAATAACCAAAAAAAATTTAGTAGTCACGAGGATTTTATTTTTTAAGATTTTTCTCGCGAGAGTCTGCTTGGAGTCCAGTCACTGCAAAATAGTCACAAAGTTACATTGTCAATTAGTTGCGCCAATTTTGCCAAAGAGACATTTTATCAGAATTTCGTGATTTGGTTGATTAGAACTTCTGGAGGAAGCGGCTGACTGGTCTATAAGGCGATCGGGTATCTTCCTGATGGGCCGCTTAATGATCTACGTGAGGGCCGGAATTATTCATTATAGGACCGATTTCATAATGGAAGACGAGAAAAATTTAAAATTCACGCAAGGAAATAATGTTTTTAACAGTAGAAAATATCTTAAAAGTAAAGTGAACACACTTTTGTGTGAAGAAATAAAAGTGGAATGATAATTGAGAAAGGAAAATGGTTTTGACTGGCACGCTTCAAACATTTGTTTTTGCTAGCTATATAGCTGTACATTAGTGCAAATTAAGAAAATAAACGGCCAAGTCTATTGTGGGGGAAAAATATAAATATAACCAAGTGTTACTTAAAAAAAAATTACCCTCACGAGCAAAAAGGGTGGTGGTTATGTACATTTTTTCATTTCTTTTTGCCGATCGCACACTGCCGCAAGCAAATTGACTATAGAGACGCTTGCAACAAGGTTTAATGTTGATTTTTTGTAGTCCAAACTCGCACAGAGCCAAGCAAAAACATTTTGCGAACTCTACCTAACATAAATAAATAAATAATCAGTAAACTAGAAAGAAAACCCGTCTTCGACGGGCGTGATAGTCTCCCAATATCTCAGATTGAGAAAATTTCACGATATATACAACATTTCGAGTAACTAATTTGCCTTGCATTGAAGTGTCAATAATTTTTACCTTAAGATCTTCATGTCGTTTTACTCGGGGGAAAAGGCAACATAAAGTTGGCCATGACGAAATATAGGTTTGGGAAGGTATTCAAGTTTGCTGGTGACTGAACAGGTAAAGGTGGGATTCTTCCAGCACGTCTGCGTCATGAGCCCGGTTTGATTTCAATACTTCTTTATCTGAGCAGTTCCTTTGATGTGTATGCCCCTAACAAGCAAACTGTGTGGCAGGTGTCTTTACTGTGCATTTGCATCTATATACTGCTCGGAGAGCATTAGGCCTGTAGACGCAAGACGCGAATGGATGACAACAAATTCATTAGACTACAACAAGCACTAAGAAACTCGGCAGAAAGACCCTCTTACCACTGTATTCGTCTTGACGCAGCTGCACAGTAGAGACGCCAGCCGACCACACTGGTTGCTAGATGCATACGCATCAGAGGAACTGCTCAGATAAAGTACTATTGAAACCAGTACGACCACAGGCCTCCATGATGCAGAGAATCCCACCTTAAGGTGGAACTGATTGTGTAATGGGGCAAACTCGTCAGTGTGCGATACCTGCCCCTACTTTACAGTTTGCTGGGCTTTTCCACGTTGAGCAATATTTATTAAAACAGGTGATGTTTGTTGTCAGTATTTTAAATTATAATAATTATCATACTCGGATGATGCAAATAGCATTAGCATATTCATTAGAGATTCTAAATACATAATCACATTTTGAATATGTTAATGGTTTGACATTTTTGTGTAGAATTTTTCCAAAACCGTCTACGGAGCACAGCGTGAGCCACTGTATAGTGGCGCTGTCCAGTGGGTGGCGGGGGACAAAAGCAAGATAAATATCTATTCAGCCCCCCCCCCCCATGAGCATGTGTGATCCAAACGTAGGGTTATTATTAACTTGTTAATTTGTTCTTTGATTCTGCTTAAAAATGTTTCCAAATATCACTAGTTATTAATTATATTGCAATTTACAAGTAAACATTAAAGCCTGTACATCAGATATGCCTTGGAACACGAAGCACTTTTGAGCTATCAAGTTCGACTGAAAAATATATTCTGTGTGTACAAACATCCGACGTCTTTCTATAGCAGCCACCTGTAACAATATTTTGCAGTCGAACTCGATCATTCAAAAGTGTTGCGTTGCATGCACCAGGGCACTAAAAGCATAAAACGGAAACACAAAACACTTTGGTTATTAACACATTTTTCAGTTTAGGGCCTATTATATGACTATATTACTGAGTGAAACCATAAATGTCTGATAAACTTTTGCTTCATTCATCTTATGCCATTAATATTTTCATCACAATTAAAAGGTGATATTTTTTAAAGCAACAGCTGCGTCTGGTGACTAGATCCGTCTTGTGTTGATTTCGGGTCACAGTCTGTTTGAAATCGTAATGGATCCATTACATGTCCTTCATGAATATTTTGAAACGGGATATTGATTGTTGACTTATCATTAACAGCATTTGATTATATTTCATATATATGTAAATTTTAGTTTTTACTAGTGTAGTAAAAAAATCTGTTTTTGACTTCCATCGCTCTTTAGAGCAATGGCGGTATATAGGATCATATGTATGTATGTGTGTGTCTGTGTGTCCGGAACCCCGATTTTGTGGGTCGAACAACTCAAGAACGGAATGAGATAAAGACATTATCGAATTACACAAAGAAAAAAAAGGACTATAAGTCTATAAAAATAGTCTTTTTTTTCTTTGTGTAATTCGATAATATCCAAATTGTTGCATTTTTATCACTTTTTAGGACATAAACATTATTATTTTCATAGTTTTAGCACATAAAATTCCTAGCCCTGATCAGGTCTGCAACTAGAGTATAGGATGCCCAGGTGCAATAGTGAGAAAAAAAAAATACCCTCAATGAATAATTTTTTGCTTTTTTTCGATTTTGTGCACCTGATGGCTGCTTTCTCTTCCCATGAAAACTCCATATTTTTCTGTTTTTAACCTAATCAGGCCACATTGCACTATGTCTCTGACTAACAATAAGTTTTATAGTCTGAAAATAGATGTCCATTGACCTTCCCTAACTTTTAAAAATGCGATCTGCCATCATCTTTGGTACTGGGCTAATAGGGACTGCAACTTGCTGCCCAGGTACAACAGCAAAGTTAAAAATGAACAATTAAAAAAGAAGAATGGCTGATTCACTGGGTAAGGAAAGGCTGCTTATGGTATTAGTTATTATTCGTGAATTAAAATGAAATTATTGAAAATAATTATTTCAATTTATATATATTACAAAAAGTAAGTTTGATGCCCCCCCCCTCTGCATGATGCCCGGTGCAACGCCTCCATGGCCCCCACTATTTGCGGCTCTGATCCTGATTATCATGACACTCGCATTCGCTATCCACTGATTCACATCCAAAATCATAGCCTTTCGCAATACATGATGCTTTGCAAGAAGTTGAGTCAAGTTCATCATAATATCGGCATGCTGTAATTAATTTAGTTTAGTTTTTTTTTTGTTAAAAAAAAGGCAAATTACTGTCATGAAGATATTAAATCTTACCTGTAGACAGACGACAATCGCATTCACCCGAGCTGTCAACACATCCATACATATAATCTGTGTTACATTTAGTCGAGCAGGCTTGCGTTGCAGTTTCCCCAAATTGAGTACAATCTATAATAAAATGCAGTTTTTGTTCGATATTGATCATTACAATTCAAGATGATTTTTTGCATTTACAGTTTAAATCCAAGTCCACCTGACTCAGACCATTTACATTGGTCAATGACAAACTGAGCAGAACTCCAATGAGAAATAGGACTAGAACAACTTTGAAACCGATCATTGTTGTAATTTTCGTGTGTTGATCTTATTTAAAAAAAAATTACAATATCGCAATTATTTGTGACATTGTTGTTAGAATTCAGAGATTACCTTTGGGTTATTATAAATATTTTACCTGTAGATGTGTGGAGGCGATAAAGTTGGAAATGAATTCGTGTGTGTGAGAGAGAGGGGTTTTTAAACTTTGAGGTTTATATAGGCCTATGTGGTGAATGCATAGGGTTTTCTTTAGTCAACCAACTGAAAACATTACTGCGTTTATTATTTTATCATAATAAAAGAATAGGACCCTCTATATTGACTTTATTGACTAATTATGTCGTCCACAATGTGCGAATTTATATTATATGGAAATGAATATAAAATTTACGTAAACAATTTTAAGCATGTTTGCTTGTTTGCATGTTGATGCACGGCCTCCTATGCAGGCTCCCCTCTTAATGTATGTGAAGAGGTACGGCTAAAAATGATCAGAGTCGTTTCTTGTTCATTTTTCAGAATGACCATTTCAAAATTTCAATATAATCTTTAACGTTTAGAAATAAGAGGTAAAGTAATAAACACATGCAGTAAAAACACACATGTGAGGGCGGTTGGACAGAGGGGAGAAGGAAACGTCGTTCATTGAGTGAGTTTCAGTATTTGAATAAAAGTTAAACTAGAATGCTCCGTTATGTATGACGGGTTACCCACGTCATTTATGACGGGTTGCATCTAGATGAGGACACTGCAACTTCGTCTAGGGACACCAGTCTAGGTGCTGTATACACATAGACACTTAAGTGTATACACTTGATCTAGACACAAAAGTGTCGTTGTGTAAACAGTGCTTTACAATGACGGCAATGGCAAGATATTATATAGCCTCCTACTTGGGTTTCTAAGAGTAATGCAAACCTCGTAATTGGGGGTAGAGGTTAGAGATTAGTGCAAACAGCAGTGGAAACGTTTCTAAAAAGCAGTAGCGTGACATCACCAATAACATGCCAGTGCAATTGCCATGAACACACTTTTTTGAAAACAATTAGAATTTTTTTATGATGCTTCTAAAAATAATTTGCTTTACATTTTTGTGCGAAATTTTTTGTTCAAAAACGTCTATAGAGCATAGTGTTAGCTACTGTAGTGGTGCTGTTTGGGGGACAATAGCAAAATAAATGTATATTAAGCCACCTAAAGCATATGTGATCCAAGCCTAAGGTTATTTCTAACTTGTTACCCTCCTGGAAATTTTATATCAGGATTCTGTAGAATTTTATCTACATGTTTCTGCAGAGGCCTTCTGACTAAAATTGGTACACTGTTTCTTCAGGAATTTTTATGTTGATTATATTATGCAGAATCTTTCTGCAGAGTAGTTTATGTAGAGTTTTTCAGCAGAGTTTTGCAGACTATCTCTGCAGAGTTTTGCGGACTATCTCTGCAGAGTTTTGCGGACTATCTCTGCAGAGTTTTGCGGACTATCTCTGCAGAGTTTTGCGGACTATCTCTGCAGAGTTTTGCGGACTATCTCTGCAGAGTTTTGCGGACTATCTCTGCAGAGTTTTGCGGACTATCTCTGCAGAGTTTTGCGGACTATCTCTGCAGAGTTTTGCGGACTATCTCTGCAGAGTTTTGCGGACTATCTCTGCAGAGTTTTGCGGTCTATCTCTGCAGAGTTTTGCGGTCTATCTCTGCAGAGTTTTGCGGACTATCTCTGCAGAGTTTTGCGGACTATCTCTGCAGAGTTTTGCGGACTATCTCTGCAGAGTTTTGCGGACTATCTCTGCAGAGTTTTGCGGACTATCTCTGCAGAGTTTTGCGGACTATCTCTGCAGAGTTTTGCAGACTATCTCTGCAGAGTTTTGCAGACTATCTCTGCAGAGTTTTGCAGACTATCTCTGCAGAGTTTTGCAGACTATCTCTGCAGAGTTTTGCAGACTATCTCTGCAGAGTTTTGCAGACTATCTCTGCAGAGTTTTGCAGACTATCTCTGCAGAGTTTTGCAGACTATCTCTGCAGAGTTTTGCAGACTATCTCTGCAGAGTTTTGCAGACTATCTCTGCAGAGTTTTGCAGACTATCTCTGCAGAGTTTTGCAGACTATCTCTGCAGAGTTTTGCAGACTATCTCTGCAGAGTTTTGCAGACTATCTCTGCAGAGTTTTGCAGACTATCTCTGCAGAGTTTTGCAGACTATCTCTGCAGAGTTTTGCAGACTATCTCTGCAGAGTTTTGCAGACTATCTCTGCAGAGTTTTGCAGACTATCTCTGCAGAGTTTTGCAGACTATCTCTGCAGAGTTTTGCAGACTATCTCTGCAGAGTTTTGCAGACTATCTCTGCAGAGTTTTGCAGACTATCTCTGCAGAGTTTTGCAGACTATCTCTGCAGAGTTTTGCAGACTATCTCTGCAGAGTTTTGCAGACTATCTCTGCAGAGTTTTGCAGACTATCTCTGCAGAGTTTTGCAGACTATCTCTGCAGAGTTTTGCAGACTATCTCTGCAGAGTTTTGCAGACTATCTCTGCAGAGTTTTGCAGACTATCTCTGCAGAGTTTTGCAGACTATCTCTGCAGAGTTTTGCAGACTATCTCTGCAGAGTTTTGCAGACTATCTCTGCAGAGTTTTGCAGACTATCTCTGCAGAGTTTTGCAGACTATCTCTGCAGAGTTTTGCAGACTATCTCTGCAGAGTTTTGCAGACTATCTCTGCAGAGTTTTGCAGACTATCTCTGCAGAGTTTTGCAGACTATCTCTGCAGAGTTTTGCAGACTATCTCTGCAGAGTTTTGCAGACTATCTCTGCAGAGTTTTGCAGACTATCTCTGCAGAGTTTTGCAGACTATCTCTGCAGAGTTTTGCAGACTATCTCTGCAGAGTTTTGCAGACTATCTCTGCAGAGTTTTGCAGACTATCTCTGCAGAGTTTTGCAGACTATCTCTGCAGAGTTTTGCAGACTATCTCTGCAGAGTTTTGCAGACTATCTCTGCAGAGTTTTGCAGACTATCTCTGCAGAGTTTTGCAGACTATCTCTGCAGAGTTTTGCAGACTATCTCTGCAGAGTTTTGCAGACTATCTCTGCAGAGTTTTGCAGACTATCTCTGCAGAGTTTTGCAGACTATCTCTGCAGAGTTTTGCAGACTATCTCTGCAGAGTTTTGCAGACTATCTCTGCAGAGTTTTGCAGACTATCTCTGCAGAGTTTTGCAGACTATCTCTGCAGAGTTTTGCAGACTATCTCTGCAGAGTTTTGCAGACTATCTCTGCAGAGTTTTGCAGACTATCTCTGCAGAGTTTTGCAGACTATCTCTGCAGAGTTTTGCAGACTATCTCTGCAGAGTTTTGCAGACTATCTCTGCAGAGTTTTGCAGACTATCTCTGCAGAGTTTTGCAGACTATCTCTGCAGAGTTTTGCAGACTATCTCTGCAGAGTTTTGCAGACTATCTCTGCAGAGTTTTGCAGACTATCTCTGCAGAGTTTTGCAGACTATCTCTGCAGAGTTTTGCAGACTATCTCTGCAGAGTTTTGCAGACTATCTCTGCAGAGTTTTGCAGACTATCTCTGCAGAGTTTTGCAGACTATCTCTGCAGAGTTTTGCAGACTCTCTCTGCAGAGTTTTGCAGACTCTCTCTGCAGAGTTTTGCAGACTCTCTCTGCAGAGTTTTGCAGACTATCTCTGCAGAGTTTTGCAGACTATCTCTGCAGAGTTTTGCAGACTATCTCTGCAGAGTTTTGCAGACTATCTCTGCAGAGTTTTGCAGACTATCTCTGCAGAGTTTTGCAGACTATCTCTGCAGAGTTTTGCAGACTATCTCTGCAGAGTTTTGCAGACTATCTCTGCAGAGTTTTGCAGACTATCTCTGCAGAGTTTTGCAGACTATCTCTGCAGAGTTTTGCAGACTATCTCTGCAGAGTTTTGCAGACTATCTCTGCAGAGTTTTGCAGACTATCTCTGCAGAGTTTTGCAGACTATCTCTGCAGAGTTTTGCAGACTATCTCTGCAGAGTTTTGCAGACTATCTCTGCAGAGTTTTGCAGACTATCTCTGCAGAGTTTTGCAGACTATCTCTGCAGAGTTTTGCAGACTATCTCTGCAGAGTTTTGCAGACTATCTCTGCAGAGTTTTGCAGACTATCTCTGCAGAGTTTTGCAGACTATCTCTGCAGAGTTTTGCAGACTATCTCTGCAGAGTTTTGCAGACTATCTCTGCAGAGTTTTGCAGACTATCTCTGCAGAGTTTTGCAGACTATCTCTGCAGAGTTTTGCAGACTATCTCTGCAGAGTTTTGCAGACTATCTCTGCAGAGTTTTGCAGACTATCTCTGCAGAGTTTTGCAGACTATCTCTGCAGAGTTTTGCAGACTATCTCTGCAGAGTTTTGCAGACTATCTCTGCAGAGTTTTGCAGACTATCTCTGCAGAGTTTTGCAGACTATCTCTGCAGAGTTTTGCAGACTATCTCTGCAGAGTTTTGCAGACTATCTCTGCAGAGTTTTGCAGACTATCTCTGCAGAGTTTTGCAGACTATCTCTGCAGAGTTTTGCAGACTATCTCTGCAGAGTTTTGCAGACTATCTCTGCAGAGTTTTGCAGACTATCTCTGCAGAGTTTTGCAGACTATCTCTGCAGAGTTTTGCAGACTATCTCTGCAGAGTTTTGCAGACTATCTCTGCAGAGTTTTGCAGACTATCTCTGCAGAGTTTTGCAGACTATCTCTGCAGAGTTTTGCAGACTATCTCTGCAGAGTTTTGCAGACTATCTCTGCAGAGTTTTGCAGACTATCTCTGCAGAGTTTTGCAGACTATCTCTGCAGAGTTTTGCAGACTATCTCTGCAGAGTTTTGCAGACTATCTCTGCAGAGTTTTGCAGACTATCTCTGCAGAGTTTTGCAGACTATCTCTGCAGAGTTTTGCAGACTATCTCTGCAGAGTTTTGCAGACTATCTCTGCAGAGTTTTGCAGACTATCTCTGCAGAGTTTTGCAGACTATCTCTGCAGAGTTTTGCAGACTATCTCTGCAGAGTTTTGCAGACTATCTCTGCAGAGTTTTGCAGACTATCTCTGCAGAGTTTTGCAGACTATCTCTGCAGAGTTTTGCAGACTATCTCTGCAGAGTTTTGCAGACTATCTCTGCAGAGTTTTGCAGACTATCTCTGCAGAGTTTTGCAGACTATCTCTGCAGAGTTTTGCAGACTATCTCTGCAGAGTTTTGCAGACTATTTCTACAGTTATGTTTCTGTATATACCCTCATCCTTTTCACAAACATGCATAAAAGTCTTGGCACATGGACCACTATTGAGCGATCGAGTTAGACTGAATATTAAAGTCAGCATGTGCAAACGTCCGGCGTCTTTCCATAGCAATACAGTGTCAACCACAGCCATCAGCCACCTGTGACAACATTTTGCAGTTAAACTCGATCATTAAAAAGTGGTCCTTCTGCCAGGGCAATAAAAGAATAAAATAGAATCACACAAACTTTTGAGTAGTTCTACATTTTTAGTTAGTGCCTATTATCAGAGAGGAAATATTATTGAGTAGGAGGCGAAACCGTAATGATGCGTATGAAATACTTTTTTTAATGTCTGCTAAACATTTGCTTAGCAAATGAATCCATCGTATACGTCATTAAAAATATTTTCATCACAATGAAAAGGCGAACCTTTTAAAGCAACAGCTGCATCTTGGTGACCAGATCCGTCTTGTGTTGATTTTGGGTAGTATGTTTGAAATGGGATGTTGATTGTTGACTTATCAATAACACACCATTTGCCCATACTTTTTTTGTAAATGTCATAGTTAGTTTTTCTCAAGTGACTCTTGCTGTGACCTAATTTCTGTTAACCCTTCCTATTGGTTGGTTTTTCAACAGAAACCATAAACTGAAACATAAAGTTAAAATTTCAACATTGTTTTCAGCTCGTTTTCAGTTGTTGTAAAACGAAAAGTTTTATGAATTTACGTTCTTCGTTTTACGTTTTGATTTCTTTGGGTGTTTTATGTATGTGGGGGCCAGGGGCCCTAGCTTTATAAAATGAAGTGATTTTAACCCACAATAATGTTTGCTAGAAATTATTTTTTTTCGAAATTAATATATCCGTATATTTTAATTAGGACCCGATCATTGTTGTAATTTTCGTGTGTTGGAGAAATATCTTCTTCAAAAAAGTTACAATATCGCATACATATATGGAAATGAATGCATCGAATCCAATATTTCCGTTCCCACTCTTCTGGATCACTTGCAATGAATTTTCGAAGTTACAGATCCATGAGCAAGCATAAACACTTCAATGACGCCAACTTTAAACTGGTGTAACTTTTGAAGTGTGCTGTGCACACTGGAATCGAAGACATCCCTGCATTCCAGGCTTTTCTGGGAATGTAACGAATCCAATATTTCCATTCCCGCTCTTCTGGTTCACTTGCAATGAATTTTCGAAGTTACAAATCCATGAGCAAGCATAAACACTTCAATGACGCCCACTTCGAACTGGTGTAACGTTTGAAACGTACAGTGCACACTGGAATTGAAGACATCCCTGCATTCCAGGCTTTTCTGGGAATGCATCGAATCCAATATTTCCGTTCCCGCTCTTCTGGATCACTTGCAATGAATTTTCGAAGTTACAAATCCATGAGCAAGCATAAACACTTCAATGACGCCCACTTCGAACTGGTGTAACTTTTGAAGCGTGCATTGCACACTGGAAATGAAGAAATCTCTGCATTCCAGACTTTTCTGGGAATGCATCAAATCCAACATTTCCATTCCCGCTCGTCTGGTTCACTTGCAATGAATTTTTGAAGTTATATAAATATTCCAAGAGGTCCAGAGAATGGTCCATGAATATTTTCAAAAAATAACAAGAAATGAGTCTTCCTGATGCCCTGAAAAGCACCGAAATGAACTCAGGAGGGCCCAACAGACTTCAGATGACTATGAGAACCATAAACCACTTGCAATGAATTTTCCAAGTTGAAAATCCATGAGCAAGCATAGACACTTCAATGACGCCCACTTCGAACTGGTGTAACGTTTGAAGCGTACAGTGCACACTGGAATCGAAGACATCCCTGCATTCCAGGCTTTTCTGGGAATGTAACGAATCCAATATTTCCATTCCCGCTCTTCTGGATCACTTGCAATGAATTTTCGAAGTTACAAATCCATGAGCAAGCATAAACACTTCAATGACGCCCACTTCGAACTGGTGTAACGTTTGAAGCGTACAGTGCACACTGGAATCGAAGACATCCCTGCATTCCAGGCTTTTCTGGGAATGTAACGAATCCAATATTTCCATTCCCGCTCTTCTGGATCACTTGCAATGAATTTTCGAAGTTACAAATTCTTGAGCAAGCATAAACACTTCAATGATGCAAACTTTGAACTGGTGTAACTTTTAAAGCGTGCATTGCACACTGGAAATGAAGACATCTCTGCATTCCAGACTTTTCTGGGAATGCATCAAATCCAACATTTCCATTCCCGCTCGTCTGGTTCACATGCAATGAATTTTTGAATTTATATAAATATTCCAAGAGGTCCAGAGAATGGTCCATGAATATTTTCAAAAAATAACAAGAAATGAGTCTTCCAGATGCCCTGAAAAGCACCGAAATGAACTCAGGAGGGCCCAACAGACTTCAGATGACTATGAAAACCATAAACCACTTGCAATGAATTTTCCAAGTTGAAAATCCATGAGCAAGTATAGACACTTCAATGACGCCCAAATTGAACTGGTGTAACTTTTGAAGCGTGCATTGCACACTGGAAATGAAGACATCCCTGCATTCCAGACTTTTCTGGGAATGCATCAAATCCAACATTTTCATTCCCGCTCATCTGGTTCACTTGCAATGAATTTTCAAAGTTACAGGTTCATGAGCAAGCATAGACACTTCAATGACGCCCAAATTGAACTGGTGTAACTTTTGAAGCGTGCATTGCACACTGGAAATGAAGACATCCCTGCATTCCAGACTTTTCTGGGAATGCATCAAATCCAACATTTTCATTCCCGCTCGTCTGGTTCACTTGCAATGAATTTTCGAAAAGTTACAGATCCATGAGCAAGCATAGACACTTCAATGACGCACACTTTGAACTGGTGTAACTTTTGAAGCGTGCATTGCACACTGGAAATGAAGACATCTCTGCATTCCAGACTTTTCTGGGAATGCATCAAATCCAACATTTCCATTCCTGCTCGTCTGCTTCACTTGCAATGAATTTTTGAAGTTATATAAATATTCCAAGAGGTCCAGAGAATGGTCCATGAATATTTTCAAAAAATAACAAGAAATGAGTCTTCCAGATGCCCTGAAAAGCACCGAAATGAACTCAGGAGGGCCCAACAGACTTCAGATGACTATGAAAACCATAAACCACTTGCAATGAATTTTCCAAGTTGAAAATCCATGAGCAAGTATAGACACTTCAATGACGCCCAAATTGAACTGGTGTAACTTTTGAAGCGTGCATTGCACACTGGAAATGAAGACATCCCTGCATTCCAGACTTTTCTGGGAATGCATCAAATCCAACATTTTCATTCCCGCTCATCTGGTTCACTTGCAATGAATTTTCAAAGTTACAGGTTCATGAGCAAGCATAGACACTTCAATGACGCCCAAATTGAACTGGTGTAACTTTTGAAGCGTGCATTGCACACTGGAAATGAAGACATCCCTGCATTCCAGACTTTTCTGGGAATGCATCAAATCCAACATTTTCATTCCCGCTCGTCTGGTTCACTTGCAATGAATTTTCGAAAAGTTACAGATCCATGAGCAAGCATAGACACTTCAATGACGCACACTTTGAACTGGTGTAACTTTTGAAGCGTGCATTGCACACTGGAAATGAAGACATCTCTGCATTCCAGACTTTTCTGGGAATGCATCAAATCCAACATTTCCATTCCTGCTCGTCTGGTTCACTTGCAATGAATTTTTGAAGTTATATAAATATTCCAAGAGGTCCAGAGAATGGTCCATGAATATTTTCAAAAAATAACAAGAAATGAGTCTTCCAGATGCCCTGAAAAGCACCGAAATGAACTCAGGAGGGCCCAACAGACTTCAGATGACTATGAAAACCATAAACCACTTGCAATGAATTTTCCAAGTTGAAAATCTATGAGTAAGCATAGACACTTCAATGACGCCCACTTCGAACTGGTGTAACGTTTGAAGCGTACAGTGCACACTGGAATCGAAGACATCCCTGCATTCCAGGCTTTTCTGGGAATGTAACGAATCCAATATTTCCATTCCCGCTCTTCTGGATCACTTGCAATGAATTTTCGAAGTTACAAATCCATGAGCAAGCATAAACACTTCAATGACGCCCACTTCGAACTGGTGTAACGTTTGAAGCGTGCATTGCACACTGGAAATGAAGACATCCCTGCATTCCAGACTTTTCTGGGAATGCATCAAATCCAACATTTTCATTCCCGCTCGTCTGGTTCACTTGCAATGAATTTTCGAAGTTACAAATTCTTGAGCAAGCATAAACACTTCAATGATGCAAACTTTGAACTGGTGTAACTTTTAAAGCGTGCATTGCACACTGGAAATGAAGACATCTCTGCATTCCAGACTTTTCTGGGAATGCATCAAATCAAACATTTCCATTCCCACTTGTCTGGTTCACTTGCAATGAATTTTCGAAAAGTTACAGATCCATGAGCAAGCATAGACACTTCAATGACGCACACTTTGAACTGGTGTAACTTTTGAAGCGTGCATTGCACACTGGAAATGAAGACATCTCTGCATTCCAGACTTTTCTGGGAATGCATCAAATCCAACATTTCCATTCCCGCTCGTCTGGTTCACATGCAATGAATTTTTGAATTTATATAAATATTCCAAGAGGTCTAGAGAATGGTCCATGAATATTTTCAAAAAATAACAAGAAATGAGTCTTCCAGATGCCCTGAAAAGCACCGAAATGAACTCAGGAGGGCCCAACAGACTTCAGATGACTATGAAAACCATAAACCACTTGCAATGAATTTTCCAAGTTGAAAATCCATGAGCAAGTATAGACACTTCAATGACGCCCAAATTGAACTGGTGTAACTTTTGAAGCGTGCATTGCACACTGGAAATGAAGACATCCCTGCATTCCAGACTTTTCTGGGAATGCATCAAATCCAACATTTTCATTCCCGCTCATCTGGTTCACTTGCAATGAATTTTCAAAGTTACAGGTTCATGAGCAAGCATAGACACTTCAATGACGCCCAAATTGAACTGGTGTAACTTTTGAAGCGTGCATTGCACACTGGAAATGAAGACATCCCTGCATTCCAGACTTTTCTGGGAATGCATCAAATCCAACATTTTCATTCCCGCTCGTCTGGTTCACTTGCAATGAATTTTCGAAAAGTTACAGATCCATGAGCAAGCATAGACACTTCAATGACGCACACTTTGAACTGGTGTAACTTTTAAAGCTTGCATTGCACACTGGAAATGAAGACATCCCTGCATTCCAGACTTTTCTGGGAATGCATCAAATCAAACATTTCCATTCCCGCTCGTCTGGTTCACTTGCAATGAATTTTCGAAAAGTTACAGATCCATGAGCAAGCATAGACACTTCAATGATGCAAACTTTGAACTGGTGTAACTTTTAAAGCGTGCATTGCACACTGGAAATGAAGACATCTCTGCATTCCAGACTTTTCTGGGAATGCATCAAATCAAACATTTCCATTCCCACTTGTCTGGTTCACTTGCAATGAATTTTCGAAAAGTTACAGATCCATGAGCAAGCATAGACACTTCAATGACGCACACTTTGAACTGGTGTAACTTTTGAAGCGTGCATTGCACACTGGAAATGAAGACATCTCTGCATTCCAGACTTTTCTGGGAATGCATCAAATCCAACATTTCCATTCCCGCTCGTCTGGTTCACATGCAATGAATTTTTGAATTTATATAAATATTCCAAGAGGTCTAGAGAATGGTCCATGAATATTTTCAAAAAATAACAAGAAATGAGTCTTCCAGATGCCCTGAAAAGCACCGAAATGAACTCAGGAGGGCCCAACAGACTTCAGATGACTATGAAAACCATAAACCACTTGCAATGAATTTTCCAAGTTGAAAATCCATGAGCAAGTATAGACACTTCAATGACGCCCAAATTGAACTGGTGTAACTTTTGAAGCGTGCATTGCACACTGGAAATGAAGACATCCCTGCATTCCAGACTTTTCTGGGAATGCATCAAATCCAACATTTTCATTCCCGCTCATCTGGTTCACTTGCAATGAATTTTCAAAGTTACAGGTTCATGAGCAAGCATAGACACTTCAATGACGCCCAAATTGAACTGGTGTAACTTTTGAAGCGTGCATTGCACACTGGAAATGAAGACATCCCTGCATTCCAGACTTTTCTGGGAATGCATCAAATCAAACATTTCCATTCCCGCTCGTCTGGTTCACTTGCAATGAATTTTCGAAAAGTTACAGATCCATGAGCAAGCATAGACACTTCAATGATGCAAACTTTGAACTGGTGTAACTTTTAAAGCGTGCATTGCACACTGGAAATGAAGACATCTCTGCATTCCAGACTTTTCTGGGAATGCATCAAATCCAACATTTTCATTCCCGCTCGTCTGGTTCACTTGCAATGAATTTTCAAAGTTACAGGTTCATGAGCAAGCATAGACACTTCAATGACGCCCAAATTGAACTGGTGTAACTTTTGAAGCGTGCATTGTACACTGGAAATGAAGACATCCCTGCATTCCAGACTTTTCTGGGAATGCATCAAATCAAACATTTCCATTCCCGCTCGTCTGGTTCACTTGCAATGAATTTTCGAAAAGTTACAGATCCATGAGCAAGCATAGACACTTCAATGATGCAAACTTTGAACTGGTGTAACTTTTAAAGCGTGCATTGCACACTGGAAATGAAGACATCTCTGCATTCCAGACTTTTCTGGGAATGCATCAAATCCAACATTTTCATTCCCGCTCGTCTGGTTCACTTGCAATGAATTTTCAAAGTTACAGGTTCATGAGCAAGCATAGACACTTCAATGACGCCCAAATTGAACTGGTGTAACTTTTGAAGCGTGCATTGTACACTGGAAATGAAGACATCCCTGCATTCCAGACTTTTCTGGGAATGCATCAAATCAAACATTTCCATTCCCGCTCGTCTGGTTCACTTGCAATGAATTTTCGAAAAGTTACAGATCCATGAGCAAGCATAGACACTTCAATGATGCAAACTTTGAACTGGTGTAACTTTTAAAGCGTGCATTGCACACTGGAAATGAAGACATCTCTGCATTCCAGACTTTTCTGGGAATGCATCAAATCCAACATTTTCATTCCCGCTCGTCTGGTTCACTTGCAATGAATTTTCAAAGTTACAGGTTCATGAGCAAGCATAGACACTTCAATGACGCCCAAATTGAACTGGTGTAACTTTTGAAGCGTGCATTGTACACTGGAAATGAAGACATCTCTGCATTCCAGACTTTTCTGGGAATGCATCAAATCCAACATTTCCATTCCTGCTCGTCTGGTTCACTTGCAATGAATTTTTGAAGTTATATAAATATTCCAAGAGGTCCAGAGAATGGTCCATGAATATTTTCAAAAAATAACAAGAAATGAGTCTTCCAGATGCCCTGAAAAGCACCGAAATGAACTCAGGAGGGCCCAACAGACTTCAGATGACTATGAAAACCATAAACCACTTGCAATGAATTTTCCAAGTTGAAAATCCATGAGTAAGCATAGACACTTCAATGACGCCCACTTCGAACTGGTGTAACGTTTGAAGCGTACAGTGCACACTGGAATCGAAGACATCCCTGCATTCCAGGCTTTTCTGGGAATGTAACGAATCCAATATTTCCATTCCCGCTCTTCTGGATCACTTGCAATGAATTTTCGAAGTTACAAATCCATGAGCAAGCATAAACACTTCAATGACGCCCACTTCGAACTGGTGTAACGTTTGAAGCGTACAGTGCACACTGGAATCGAAGACATCCCTGCATTCCAGGCTTTTCTGGGAATGTAACGAATCCAATATTTCCATTCCCGCTCTTCTGGATCACTTGCAATGAATTTTCGAAGTTACAAATTCTTGAGCAAGCATAAACACTTCAATGATGCAAACTTTGAACTGGTGTAACTTTTAAAGCGTGCATTGCACACTGGAAATGAAGACATCTCTGCATTCCAGACTTTTCTGGGAATGCATCAAATCCAACATTTCCATTCCCGCTCGTCTGGTTCACATGCAATGAATTTTTGAATTTATATAAATATTCCAAGAGGTCCAGAGAATGGTCCATGAATATTTTCAAAAAATAACAAGAAATGAGTCTTCCAGATGCCCTGAAAAGCACCGAAATGAACTCAGGAGGGCCCAACAGACTTCAGATGACTATGAAAACCATAAACCACTTGCAATGAATTTTCCAAGTTGAAAATCCATGAGCAAGTATAGACACTTCAATGACGCCCAAATTGAACTGGTGTAACTTTTGAAGCGTGCATTGCACACTGGAAATGAAGACATCCCTGCATTCCAGACTTTTCTGGGAATGCATCAAATCCAACATTTTCATTCCCGCTCATCTGGTTCACTTGCAATGAATTTTCAAAGTTACAGGTTCATGAGCAAGCATAGACACTTCAATGACGCCCAAATTGAACTGGTGTAACTTTTGAAGCGTGCATTGCACACTGGAAATGAAGACATCCCTGCATTCCAGACTTTTCTGGGAATGCATCAAATCCAACATTTTCATTCCCGCTCGTCTGGTTCACTTGCAATGAATTTTCGAAAAGTTACAGATCCATGAGCAAGCATAGACACTTCAATGACGCACACTTTGAACTGGTGTAACTTTTGAAGCGTGCATTGCACACTGGAAATGAAGACATCTCTGCATTCCAGACTTTTCTGGGAATGCATCAAATCCAACATTTCCATTCCTGCTCGTCTGCTTCACTTGCAATGAATTTTTGAAGTTATATAAATATTCCAAGAGGTCCAGAGAATGGTCCATGAATATTTTCAAAAAATAACAAGAAATGAGTCTTCCAGATGCCCTGAAAAGCACCGAAATGAACTCAGGAGGGCCCAACAGACTTCAGATGACTATGAAAACCATAAACCACTTGCAATGAATTTTCCAAGTTGAAAATCCATGAGCAAGTATAGACACTTCAATGACGCCCAAATTGAACTGGTGTAACTTTTGAAGCGTGCATTGCACACTGGAAATGAAGACATCCCTGCATTCCAGACTTTTCTGGGAATGCATCAAATCCAACATTTTCATTCCCGCTCATCTGGTTCACTTGCAATGAATTTTCAAAGTTACAGGTTCATGAGCAAGCATAGACACTTCAATGACGCCCAAATTGAACTGGTGTAACTTTTGAAGCGTGCATTGCACACTGGAAATGAAGACATCCCTGCATTCCAGACTTTTCTGGGAATGCATCAAATCCAACATTTTCATTCCCGCTCGTCTGGTTCACTTGCAATGAATTTTCGAAAAGTTACAGATCCATGAGCAAGCATAGACACTTCAATGACGCACACTTTGAACTGGTGTAACTTTTGAAGCGTGCATTGCACACTGGAAATGAAGACATCTCTGCATTCCAGACTTTTCTGGGAATGCATCAAATCCAACATTTCCATTCCTGCTCGTCTGGTTCACTTGCAATGAATTTTTGAAGTTATATAAATATTCCAAGAGGTCCAGAGAATGGTCCATGAATATTTTCAAAAAATAACAAGAAATGAGTCTTCCAGATGCCCTGAAAAGCACCGAAATGAACTCAGGAGGGCCCAACAGACTTCAGATGACTATGAAAACCATAAACCACTTGCAATGAATTTTCCAAGTTGAAAATCTATGAGTAAGCATAGACACTTCAATGACGCCCACTTCGAACTGGTGTAACGTTTGAAGCGTACAGTGCACACTGGAATCGAAGACATCCCTGCATTCCAGGCTTTTCTGGGAATGTAACGAATCCAATATTTCCATTCCCGCTCTTCTGGATCACTTGCAATGAATTTTCGAAGTTACAAATCCATGAGCAAGCATAAACACTTCAATGACGCCCACTTCGAACTGGTGTAACGTTTGAAGCGTGCATTGCACACTGGAAATGAAGACATCCCTGCATTCCAGACTTTTCTGGGAATGCATCAAATCCAACATTTTCATTCCCGCTCGTCTGGTTCACTTGCAATGAATTTTCGAAGTTACAAATTCTTGAGCAAGCATAAACACTTCAATGATGCAAACTTTGAACTGGTGTAACTTTTAAAGCGTGCATTGCACACTGGAAATGAAGACATCTCTGCATTCCAGACTTTTCTGGGAATGCATCAAATCAAACATTTCCATTCCCACTTGTCTGGTTCACTTGCAATGAATTTTCGAAAAGTTACAGATCCATGAGCAAGCATAGACACTTCAATGACGCACACTTTGAACTGGTGTAACTTTTGAAGCGTGCATTGCACACTGGAAATGAAGACATCTCTGCATTCCAGACTTTTCTGGGAATGCATCAAATCCAACATTTCCATTCCCGCTCGTCTGGTTCACATGCAATGAATTTTTGAATTTATATAAATATTCCAAGAGGTCTAGAGAATGGTCCATGAATATTTTCAAAAAATAACAAGAAATGAGTCTTCCAGATGCCCTGAAAAGCACCGAAATGAACTCAGGAGGGCCCAACAGACTTCAGATGACTATGAAAACCATAAACCACTTGCAATGAATTTTCCAAGTTGAAAATCCATGAGCAAGTATAGACACTTCAATGACGCCCAAATTGAACTGGTGTAACTTTTGAAGCGTGCATTGCACACTGGAAATGAAGACATCCCTGCATTCCAGACTTTTCTGGGAATGCATCAAATCCAACATTTTCATTCCCGCTCATCTGGTTCACTTGCAATGAATTTTCAAAGTTACAGGTTCATGAGCAAGCATAGACACTTCAATGACGCCCAAATTGAACTGGTGTAACTTTTGAAGCGTGCATTGCACACTGGAAATGAAGACATCCCTGCATTCCAGACTTTTCTGGGAATGCATCAAATCCAACATTTTCATTCCCGCTCGTCTGGTTCACTTGCAATGAATTTTCGAAAAGTTACAGATCCATGAGCAAGCATAGACACTTCAATGACGCACACTTTGAACTGGTGTAACTTTTAAAGCTTGCATTGCACACTGGAAATGAAGACATCCCTGCATTCCAGACTTTTCTGGGAATGCATCAAATCAAACATTTCCATTCCCGCTCGTCTGGTTCACTTGCAATGAATTTTCGAAAAGTTACAGATCCATGAGCAAGCATAGACACTTCAATGATGCAAACTTTGAACTGGTGTAACTTTTAAAGCGTGCATTGCACACTGGAAATGAAGACATCTCTGCATTCCAGACTTTTCTGGGAATGCATCAAATCAAACATTTCCATTCCCACTTGTCTGGTTCACTTGCAATGAATTTTCGAAAAGTTACAGATCCATGAGCAAGCATAGACACTTCAATGACGCACACTTTGAACTGGTGTAACTTTTGAAGCGTGCATTGCACACTGGAAATGAAGACATCTCTGCATTCCAGACTTTTCTGGGAATGCATCAAATCCAACATTTCCATTCCCGCTCGTCTGGTTCACATGCAATGAATTTTTGAATTTATATAAATATTCCAAGAGGTCTAGAGAATGGTCCATGAATATTTTCAAAAAATAACAAGAAATGAGTCTTCCAGATGCCCTGAAAAGCACCGAAATGAACTCAGGAGGGCCCAACAGACTTCAGATGACTATGAAAACCATAAACCACTTGCAATGAATTTTCCAAGTTGAAAATCCATGAGCAAGTATAGACACTTCAATGACGCCCAAATTGAACTGGTGTAACTTTTGAAGCGTGCATTGCACACTGGAAATGAAGACATCCCTGCATTCCAGACTTTTCTGGGAATGCATCAAATCCAACATTTTCATTCCCGCTCGTCTGGTTCACTTGCAATGAATTTTCGAAAAGTTACAGATCCATGAGCAAGCATAGACACTTCAATGACGCACACTTTGAACTGGTGTAACTTTTAAAGCTTGCATTGCACACTGGAAATGAAGACATCCCTGCATTCCAGACTTTTCTGGGAATGCATCAAATCAAACATTTCCATTCCCGCTCGTCTGGTTCACTTGCAATGAATTTTCGAAAAGTTACAGATCCATGAGCAAGCATAGACACTTCAATGATGCAAACTTTGAACTGGTGTAACTTTTAAAGCGTGCATTGCACACTGGAAATGAAGACATCTCTGCATTCCAGACTTTTCTGGGAATGCATCAAATCCAACATTTTCATTCCCGCTCGTCTGGTTCACTTGCAATGAATTTTCAAAGTTACAGGTTCATGAGCAAGCATAGACACTTCAATGACGCCCAAATTGAACTGGTGTAACTTTTGAAGCGTGCATTGTACACTGGAAATGAAGACATCCCTGCATTCCAGACTTTTCTGGGAATGCATCAAATCAAACATTTCCATTCCCGCTCGTCTGGTTCACTTGCAATGAATTTTCGAAAAGTTACAGATCCATGAGCAAGCATAGACACTTCAATGATGCAAACTTTGAACTGGTGTAACTTTTAAAGCGTGCATTGCACACTGGAAATGAAGACATCTCTGCATTCCAGACTTTTCTGGGAATGCATCAAATCCAACATTTTCATTCCCGCTCGTCTGGTTCACTTGCAATGAATTTTCAAAGTTACAGGTTCATGAGCAAGCATAGACACTTCAATGACGCCCAAATTGAACTGGTGTAACTTTTGAAGCGTGCATTGTACACTGGAAATGAAGACATCCCTGCATTCCAGACTTTTCTGGGAATGCATCAAATCAAACATTTCCATTCCCGCTCGTCTGGTTCACTTGCAATGAATTTTCGAAAAGTTACAGATCCATGAGCAAGCATAGACACTTCAATGATGCAAACTTTGAACTGGTGTAACTTTTAAAGCGTGCATTGCACACTGGAAATGAAGACATCTCTGCATTCCAGACTTTTCTGGGAATGCATCAAATCCAACATTTTCATTCCCGCTCGTCTGGTTCACTTGCAATGAATTTTCAAAGTTACAGGTTCATGAGCAAGCATAGACACTTCAATGACGCCCAAATTGAACTGGTGTAACTTTTGAAGCGTGCATTGTACACTGGAAATGAAGACATCCCTGCATTCCAGACTTTTCTGGGAATGCATCAAATCAAACATTTCCATTCCCGCTCGTCTGGTTCACTTGCAATGAATTTTCGAAAAGTTACAGATCCATGAGCAAGCATAGACACTTCAATGATGCAAACTTTGAACTGGTGTAACTTTTAAAGCGTGCATTGCACACTGGAAATGAAGACATCTCTGCATTCCAGACTTTTCTGGGAATGCATCAAATCCAACATTTTCATTCCCGCTCGTCTGGTTCACTTGCAATGAATTTTCAAAGTTACAGGTTCATGAGCAAGCATAGACACTTCAATGACGCCCAAATTGAACTGGTGTAACTTTTGAAGCGTGCATTGTACACTGGAAATGAAGACATCCCTGCATTCCAGACTTTTCTGGGAATGCATCAAATCAAACATTTCCATTCCCGCTCGTCTGGTTCACTTGCAATGAATTTTCGAAAAGTTACAGATCCATGAGCAAGCATAGACACTTCAATGATGCAAACTTTGAACTGGTGTAACTTTTAAAGCGTGCATTGCACACTGGAAATGAAGACATCTCTGCATTCCAGACTTTTCTGGGAATGCATCAAATCCAACATTTTCATTCCCGCTCGTCTGGTTCACTTGCAATGAATTTTCAAAGTTACAGGTTCATGAGCAAGCATAGACACTTCAATGACGCCCAAATTGAACTGGTGTAACTTTTGAAGCGTGCATTGTACACTGAAAATGAAGACATCCCTGCATTCCAGACTTTTCTGGGAATGCATCAAATCAAACATTTCCATTCCCGCTCGTCTGGTTCACTTGCAATGAATTTTCGAAAAGTTACAGATCCATGAGCAAGCATAGACACTTCAATGATGCAAACTTTGAACTGGTGTAACTTTTAAAGCGTGCATTGCACACTGGAAATGAAGACATCTCTGCATTCCAGACTTTTCTGGGAATGCATCAAATCCAACATTTTCATTCCCGCTCGTCTGGTTCACTTGCAATGAATTTTCAAAGTTACAGGTTCATGAGCAAGCATAGACACTTCAATGACGCCCAAATTGAACTGGTGTAACTTTTGAAGCGTGCATTGTACACTGGAAATGAAGACATCCCTGCATTCCAGACTTTTCTGGGAATGCATCAAATCAAACATTTCCATTCCCGCTCGTCTGGTTCACTTGCAATGAATTTTCGAAAAGTTACAGATCCATGAGCAAGCATAGACACTTCAATGATGCAAACTTTGAACTGGTGTAACTTTTAAAGCGTGCATTGCACACTGGAAATGAAGACATCTCTGCATTCCAGACTTTTCTGGGAATGCATCAAATCCAACATTTTCATTCCCGCTCGTCTGGTTCACTTGCAATGAATTTTCAAAGTTACAGGTTCATGAGCAAGCATAGACACTTCAATGACGCCCAAATTGAACTGGTGTAACTTTTGAAGCGTGCATTGTACACTGGAAATGAAGACATCCCTGCATTCCAGACTTTTCTGGGAATGCATCAAATCAAACATTTCCATTCCCGCTCGTCTGGTTCACTTGCAATGAATTTTCGAAAAGTTACAGATCCATGAGCAAGCATAGACACTTCAATGATGCAAACTTTGAACTGGTGTAACTTTTAAAGCGTGCATTGCACACTGGAAATGAAGACATCTCTGCATTCCAGACTTTTCTGGGAATGCATCAAATCCAACATTTTCATTCCCGCTCGTCTGGTTCACTTGCAATGAATTTTCAAAGTTACAGGTTCATGAGCAAGCATAGACACTTCAATGACGCCCAAATTGAACTGGTGTAACTTTTGAAGCGTGCATTGTACACTGGAAATGAAGACATCCCTGCATTCCAGACTTTTCTGGGAATGCATCAAATCAAACATTTCCATTCCCGCTCGTCTGGTTCACTTGCAATGAATTTTCGAAAAGTTACAGATCCATGAGCAAGCATAGACACTTCAATGATGCAAACTTTGAACTGGTGTAACTTTTAAAGCGTGCATTGCACACTGGAAATGAAGACATCTCTGCATTCCAGACTTTTCTGGGAGTGCATCAAATCCAACATTTTCATTCCCGCTCGTCTGGTTCACTTGCAATGAATTTTCAAAGTTACAGGTTCATGAGCAAGTATAGACACTTCAATGACGCCCAAATTGAACTGGTGTAACTTTTGAAGCGTGCATTGCACACTGGAAATGAAGACATCTCTGCATTCCAGACTTTTCTGGGAATGCATCAAATCCAACATTTCCATTCCCGCTCGTCTGGTTCACATGCAATGAATTTTTGAATTTATATAAATATTCCAAGAGGTCCAGAGAATGGTCCATGAATATTTTCAAAAAATAACAAGAAATGAGTCTTCCAGATGCCCTGAAAAGCACCGAAATGAACTCAGGAGGGCCCAACAGACTTCAGATGACTATGAAAACCATAAACCACTTGCAATGAATTTTCCAAGTTGAAAATCCATGAGCAAGTATAGACACTTCAATGACGCCCAAATTGAACTGGTGTAACTTTTGAAGCGTGCATTGCACACTGGAAATGAAGACATCCCTGCATTCCAGACGTTTCTGGGAATGCATCAAATCCAACATTTTCATTCCCGCTCGTCTGGCTCACTTGCAATGAATTTTCAAAGTTACAGGTTCATGAGCAAGCATAGACACTTCAATGACGCCCAAATTGAACTGGTGTAACTTTTGAAGCGTGCATTGCACACTGGAAATGAAGACATCTCTGCATTCCAGACTTTTCTGGGAATGCATCAAATCCAACATTTTCATTCCCGCTCGTTTGGTTCACTTGCAATGAATTTTCGAAAAGTTACAGATCCATGAGCAAGCATAGACACTTCAATGACGCACACTTTGAACTGGTGTAACTTTTAAAGCTTGCATTGCACACTGGAAATGAAGACATCTCTGCATTCCAGACTTTTCTGGGAATGCATCAAATCCAACATTTTCATTCCCGCTCGTCTGGTTCACTTGCAATGAATTTTTGAAGTTATATAAATATTCCAAGAGGTCCAGAGAATGGTCCATGAATATTTTCAAAAAATGAAAAGAAATGAGTCTTCCAGATGCCCTGAAAAGCACCGAAATGAACTCAGGAGGGCCCAACAAATTTCAGAAGACCATGAAAACCCATAAATTCAAAAAAGTAAAAATTGTCAAAAAATGAAATTCTTCCAAGAGGAAATTTTGGAAATTTTTCAAAAAACGGCCAAAACTGAAAGTCTTCTAGATGCCTTGAAAAGCACTGAAATGTACTCAGGAGGGCCCAACAGACTTCAGATGACTATGAAAACCGTAAACCACTTGCAATGAATTTTCGAAATTACAAATCCATGAGCAAGCATAGACACTTCAATGATGCCCAATTTGAACTGGTGTAACTTTTGAAGCGTGCATTGCACACTGGAAATGAAGACACCACTGCATTCCAGACTTTTCTAGGAATGCATCAAATACAAAATTAACATTCCCGCTCATCTGGTTCACTTGCAATGAATTTTTGAAGTTATATAAATATTCCAAGAGGTCCAGAGAATGGTCCATGAATATTTTCAAAAAATGAAAAGAAATGAGTCTTCCAGATGCCCTGAAAAGCACCGAAATGAACTCAGGAGGGCCCAACAAATTTCAGAAGACCATGAAAACCCATAAATTCAAAAAAGTAAAAATTGTCAAAAAATGAAATTCTTCCAAGAGTCTACACTCTTGGAAATTTTTCAAAAAACGGCCAAAACTGAAAGTCTTCTAGATGCCTTGAAAAGCACTGAAATGTACTCAGGAGGGCCCAACAGACTTCAGATGACTATGAAAACCGTAAACCACTTGCAATGAATTTTCGAAATTACAAATCCATGAGCAAGCATAGACACTTCAATGATGCCCAAATTGAACTGGTGTAACTTTTGAAGCGTGCATTGTACACTGGAAATGAAGACATCCCTGCATTCCAGACTTTTCTGGGAATGCATCAAATCAAACATTTCCATTCCCGCTCGTCTGGTTCACTTGCAATGAATTTTCGAAAAGTTACAGATCCATGAGCAAGCATAGACACTTCAATGATGCAAACTTTGAACTGGTGTAACTTTTAAAGCGTGCATTGCACACTGGAAATGAAGACATCTCTGCATTCCAGACTTTTCTGGGAATGCATCAAATCCAACATTTTCATTCCCGCTCGTCTGGTTCACTTGCAATGAATTTTCAAAGTTACAGGTTCATGAGCAAGCATAGACACTTCAATGACGCCCAAATTGAACTGGTGTAACTTTTGAAGCGTGCATTGTACACTGGAAATGAAGACATCCCTGCATTCCAGACTTTTCTGGGAATGCATCAAATCAAACATTTCCATTCCCGCTCGTCTGGTTCACTTGCAATGAATTTTCGAAAAGTTACAGATCCATGAGCAAGCATAGACACTTCAATGATGCAAACTTTGAACTGGTGTAACTTTTAAAGCGTGCATTGCACACTGGAAATGAAGACATCTCTGCATTCCAGACTTTTCTGGGAATGCATCAAATCCAACATTTTCATTCCCGCTCGTCTGGTTCACTTGCAATGAATTTTCAAAGTTACAGGTTCATGAGCAAGCATAGACACTTCAATGACGCCCAAATTGAACTGGTGTAACTTTTGAAGCGTGCATTGTACACTGGAAATGAAGACATCCCTGCATTCCAGACTTTTCTGGGAATGCATCAAATCAAACATTTCCATTCCCGCTCGTCTGGTTCACTTGCAATGAATTTTCGAAAAGTTACAGATCCATGAGCAAGCATAGACACTTCAATGATGCAAACTTTGAACTGGTGTAACTTTTAAAGCGTGCATTGCACACTGGAAATGAAGACATCTCTGCATTCCAGACTTTTCTGGGAGTGCATCAAATCCAACATTTTCATTCCCGCTCGTCTGGTTCACTTGCAATGAATTTTCAAAGTTACAGGTTCATGAGCAAGTATAGACACTTCAATGACGCCCAAATTGAACTGGTGTAACTTTTGAAGCGTGCATTGCACACTGGAAATGAAGACATCTCTGCATTCCAGACTTTTCTGGGAATGCATCAAATCCAACATTTCCATTCCCGCTCGTCTGGTTCACATGCAATGAATTTTTGAATTTATATAAATATTCCAAGAGGTCCAGAGAATGGTCCATGAATATTTTCAAAAAATAACAAGAAATGAGTCTTCCAGATGCCCTGAAAAGCACCGAAATGAACTCAGGAGGGCCCAACAGACTTCAGATGACTATGAAAACCATAAACCACTTGCAATGAATTTTCCAAGTTGAAAATCCATGAGCAAGTATAGACACTTCAATGACGCCCAAATTGAACTGGTGTAACTTTTGAAGCGTGCATTGCACACTGGAAATGAAGACATCCCTGCATTCCAGACGTTTCTGGGAATGCATCAAATCCAACATTTTCATTCCCGCTCGTCTGGCTCACTTGCAATGAATTTTCAAAGTTACAGGTTCATGAGCAAGCATAGACACTTCAATGACGCCCAAATTGAACTGGTGTAACTTTTGAAGCGTGCATTGCACACTGGAAATGAAGACATCTCTGCATTCCAGACTTTTCTGGGAATGCATCAAATCCAACATTTTCATTCCCGCTCGTTTGGTTCACTTGCAATGAATTTTCGAAAAGTTACAGATCCATGAGCAAGCATAGACACTTCAATGACGCACACTTTGAACTGGTGTAACTTTTAAAGCTTGCATTGCACACTGGAAATGAAGACATCTCTGCATTCCAGACTTTTCTGGGAATGCATCAAATCCAACATTTTCATTCCCGCTCGTCTGGTTCACTTGCAATGAATTTTTGAAGTTATATAAATATTCCAAGAGGTCCAGAGAATGGTCCATGAATATTTTCAAAAAATGAAAAGAAATGAGTCTTCCAGATGCCCTGAAAAGCACCGAAATGAACTCAGGAGGGCCCAACAAATTTCAGAAGACCATGAAAACCCATAAATTCAAAAAAGTAAAAATTGTCAAAAAATGAAATTCTTCCAAGAGGAAATTTTGGAAATTTTTCAAAAAACGGCCAAAACTGAAAGTCTTCTAGATGCCTTGAAAAGCACTGAAATGTACTCAGGAGGGCCCAACAGACTTCAGATGACTATGAAAACCGTAAACCACTTGCAATGAATTTTCGAAATTACAAATCCATGAGCAAGCATAGACACTTCAATGATGCCCAATTTGAACTGGTGTAACTTTTGAAGCGTGCATTGCACACTGGAAATGAAGACACCACTGCATTCCAGACTTTTCTAGGAATGCATCAAATACAAAATTAACATTCCCGCTCATCTGGTTCACTTGCAATGAATTTTTGAAGTTATATAAATATTCCAAGAGGTCCAGAGAATGGTCCATGAATATTTTCAAAAAATGAAAAGAAATGAGTCTTCCAGATGCCCTGAAAAGCACCGAAATGAACTCAGGAGGGCCCAACAAATTTCAGAAGACCATGAAAACCCATAAATTCAAAAAAGTAAAAATTGTCAAAAAATGAAATTCTTCCAAGAGTCTACACTCTTGGAAATTTTTCAAAAAACGGCCAAAACTGAAAGTCTTCTAGATGCCTTGAAAAGCACTGAAATGTACTCAGGAGGGCCCAACAGACTTCAGATGACTATGAAAACCGTAAACCACTTGCAATGAATTTTCGAAATTACAAATCCATGAGCAAGCATAGACACTTCAATGACGCCCACTTCGAACTGGTGTAACGTTTGAAGCGTACAGTGCACACTGGAATTGAAGACATCTCTGCATTCCAGGCTTTTCTGGGAATGCATCGAATCTAATATTTCCGTTCCCGCTCTTCTGGATCACTTGCAATGATTTTTCGAAGTTACGAATCCATGAGCAAGCATAAACACTTCAATGACGCCAACTTCGAACTGGTGTAACTTTTGAAGCGTACAGTGCACACTGGAATGCATCCCTGCATTCCAGGCTTTTCTGGGAATGTAACGAATCCAATATTTCCGTTCCCGCTCTTCTGGATCACTTGTAATGAATTTTCGAAGTTACAAATCCATGAGCAAGCATAAACACTTCAATGACGCCCACTTCGAACTGGTGTAACTTTTGAAGCGTGCAGTGCACACTAGAATCGAAGACATCACTGCATTCCAGGCTTTTCTAGGAATGCATCGAATCTAATATTTCTGTTCCCGTTCTTCTGGTTCACTTGCAATGAATTTTAGAAGTTACAAATCCATGAGCAAGCATAAACACTTAATGAAGCCAACTTCGAACTAGTGTAACTTTTGAAGCGTACAGTGCACACTGGAATCGAAGACATCCCTGCATTCCAGGCTTTTCTAAGAATGATTCGATTTTTTGATTTGAAAAATTACTTTGCAAGCAGCCATAAAGGCCTATGGCAGAGGGACAAGAGTCCAAGTGCAGCATAGAAAATGCATTGTCAAAACCAGAAAATATAAAACCCTATTGATATAAACCCAACAACAATTTCAATATTTTTTAATGATGCAAATATATGCATTGTCAAAACAAAACAAAATTATGACTCCCATAAAATACGTTTTTCCTGCACAAAATCCCCAGCAAGCGAGTTCCATTGTCGAATCGCCCTAGGGACAAATGACCAGTAATAAGAATCTGTTCGTGCAAAAATCTCTCCAACTTTGTTAGAGTGGTCACCCCTACCCAAATATAATGCCCTGCAAAGTTTACTTGAAGTAGGTTTAGGGCAAGAGCCTTCTAGCATTCGATTAAATATATTAACACTAAAATCTGAACGTCTTGCAAGTAAACTATCCCAACCAAGCTCTGAAAGCATTTTAGTTACTGTCGGCATATCCATATTTACCACAAACAAACCTAGCAGCCCTGCGTTGGACCATTTCTATAGAGTGAGCTAAGTCTTCAGTGTGGGGATTCCACACGGAGCTGCAGTATTCTAGATGGGGACATACTAATGATTGATATGTTATACATTTTACCATTTTTTACGATTTCAAATATAAAATTTACGTAAACAAATTTTAAGCATGTTCGCTTCACTGCGGTTGTTTAAACGACTATCGCGCTAGAAGTGTTGATGCACGGCCTCCTATGCAGGCTCCTTTCTTAACGTATGTTAAGGGGTATGGCCTTTCTTGTTCATTTTTCAGAATTACAATTTTAAAATTTCAATATAATCCTCAACGTTTAGAAATAAGAGGTAAAGTAATAAACACATGCAGTAAAAACACATGTGAGGGCGGTGGGGGAGAGGGGAGAAGGAATGCTGATAATGGTCTCTTAATGTAATTTATCCGTTTTTGAGGCACATGTGTAAGTCATTACCAGATTTGTTTGCAAGTCTTTTTTTTTGAACAAGTGAACTATTTCATGTAAATCTTACTCATTTTAAACTTTAACTTTTATTCATACAGACAAAAGCTTTTTTTTTGGAGGTACAGGTAATAATATTTACATGTAAACTATTTCAAATAGGAATAGCACGATTAAGAAAATAATGCTCTCTACAACTACCCCTACCCCCCTCTACCCCCCCCCCCCCAATAAATTGCAACAAAAAAATTCAAATTTAGTTTCTTGCAGTCATGTTACTTTTTATTGGCGGTGCCGATTACACAGTCAGTTTTGGCTAAACTACTGTTAACTACAAAACAAAACAAATCTAATATTATGATTATTTTTATGAACAATGAACCATAGACAATAGGATAGCAGAGAACTTGAAGAGTTAGAATTTTAATAATCATTTTATAATTTAGAAAATATTAATTTTCCTGGCAGCAAATTCATCAATAACATCATCAAAGTTTGTTTTCTCCAGCGCTTCTCTCTCAATACTAATTAGTGCTAGATCATTTAACCGACCCTCTCCCATTGATGCTCGCAAGTATGAGAGTATTAATTTTAGTTTGCTGAATGATCTTTCACAGCTAGCTATGGACACTTAAATCGTTAACAAAATTTGCAGAGCGATTCGCAGATTTGGAAAAACATCTTTGCCGTAACTTGATTATAAAACGAAGAAGATCCAAGGGAGTAATTGGACGTGTGTCAGGACGACTATTCAGTAACATCGTACAGTCGTTAATCTCTGTAAACAACTCATTTCCATCAACATTAGTGTCCTAAAAAATTCCGAGATCAAGGCAATCTTGTCTGAGATTCCATCTGAGAGTCCATATGTTGATTGTCGATTCGAATCTAATCAAAGAGATCCAAATCAGATGTAATAGGCATTGTGTGTTAGAAGTATAGTGTTAAGAATTTTTCAGAGACAGCATTGGTACAGACAGTACAGAAAGTTTCAAGGACAGCATTGGTATAGAATACTTAATGCTGAAACTATGACGTTTCTTCTTAGATAGTAAAACTTTTTTTTAATTTTAGGCTGTTTGGCGTCCCCCAGGCTGGCGCCTGGGGCGACCGCCCCCCCCCCCCCCCCTCGCTACGCCTCTGGTGAGAATCATTCTAGTAATTAAGAGTCTTAAGTTTATTTTTTTTTAAAAAAAATTCGCTATGCAATAAACCTCATTATGAAAATTTTTTATAATAAAATGTGCGACCAATTTTCATTCACCATGCAGTTGATTTCAGACCTAAAACTGCTACAATCTGCTGCTCTGCACGTAATCTCATGCGAGACATTCCGGAAGGTACTTTTACAAGTCTATATGTTGCACTTTTTCTAACATTTCAGAATCGTTCTTATTTATGGGAGATCATATTGGAGAGGCGTACTCTATAATAGAGGTCTAACATGAGTTTTAAAACTATTTTGTTGGATGTGCCAGTGACGTCAACGGAAAGATACATAGGTACTATAGGGGTGCTGGCGGAGATAATACTCGTTTGAAGAAAAAAAACAAAACGTTTTTAATAAAATTTCTAACCCACTTATCAAATATAAAATGTAACTCAGGATTAATAAAACAAAATAAACCTACCGTTATAATTTGTTACACGAGTATTTACAATTCACAAAACAAGTCCCAACTGCATATACGACTGGCAAACTGGTGAAAGGCATTTAAAAACGTAGTTTTTTAAAAATATTTTATGGTTTTTCGTTGTCATTAAATAAGTTGTATCGTTTTAGTATAGACCTATGGATTTTTTGCGTTTTTATTATTTGAAAAACTATCGATAGTGGACGGAACTTTGAATACTATCGACTGTAAAATTTACCATCAATAGTCCTATCGATAGTTTTTTTTCCCCCATTATCGCACATACTTAATGGTTTACACAAAAACATGCTTGCATTCTTTTGTCAGTACCCCTTTTTTATTGTCTGCTTTTTTATAGTTGTAAATTTTTATTATTGTTATTCTTCTATGAAGTATCACAAAAGAGCAGTTACAAGTTCAACAAGGATTACTGCAAGTTGATTATGTTTTTCGTTATTATTTTGCAGCAGCTCGTTTTGCAAATGGAACCTGAAATTTATAAAGAATGAGAAGAAAAAAAAAACACAGAAATAGAGCCAGTAAAACATCCATTTGAAGTGTTTTGAGTTTAATTTGATTTATACTCTTGTAAAAGTGTTTACATATGTTTATGGTGCTCATTATGGTGCTTTTTGTGGACTTGTCAGAGGGTGGACTGGCCTATGGGGCAATCGGGCGTTTTCGAAACTAGAAGGGTAGCTCAATCACTCAAAGGCAATTTCATGTTAATATCTTTTAAAATAATCTTTGTGGTGACTAATTTTTCAAACAAATGTTTTCAAGATCCAGTATTTTTATGTGTGAAAATGATGTCCACATGCTCAACTAAATTTCTTCTGAAAAGAAATTTCAAAATTATTTTTTTTTTTAAAAAATGTTGACTATAAATTTATCGTATATTCTTACCAATGTCAGTCATACAATTATACTAATGTACATTCGTATAACATTTGCAAGAGCCAGATTTTGATGCGCATCCAAAATCGCTTCCTTTACTCTTACATGATGATTGGCAAGAAGCCGAGTCGGCTTGGCCATAATATTTGCAAGCTGAAAAATAATTCAGATCATTGTTTTTTTTTTTTTAAATGACAAATCACCATCATGAAGATATTAGTAAAACTTACTATTTGCAGAAATATAACATTTGCAATTTTGGTTGCTGTCGACGCAACCATACAAAAATTTTTTAGTAAACTCACAATCATATTCGCAGTCTTCAGTTGCATTTTGCCCAATATTATTGCAATCTATAGTTCATTCAATTTTTTTTAATATTGATCATAAATGTTAGAATTCACTATAGGTTATGTTTTATATTGTATATAGGCTTACATTCAATAGTATAGTCATTCTGTCCATTTACAATGGTGATTGACACAGTCAGCAAGATTTCAAAGAGAAACATAACTGGACAAGCTTTTAAACTCATGATTATAATTTTATGTCTGTCCAAGAATATCTTATTAAAAATTTAAAATATTGCAGTTTTTTGTGAGAAATATAGTTAGTATTTATAGTTAGTATTGCTTATAGTTTTAAACTTAAAATATAAACTTTGATTACTGTAGATGTGTCAAGGCGAGAATGTGTGCAAGTGAGAAAGATTTTTATTAACACCTGGGGTTTATATGCAGTGACAGGTAAATCCTTGTTTTAAATATTCATCACGTAATATTGGTTATATATGTTAATATTAGTTATTTCTAAATTGTGAATCAATTAACGAAATACAGCTGTGTTTATTATTTTTACTGTAAATAGAACGGCATTAATTATCATATTCAGAACATGCATATTCATTAGAGAGATTCAACTTGCTGTATCTAAATGATTTTAATGTTTGCTACTTATCATGCAAATGGTCAGTAGCATAATTTAAAAGTTTCCAGTGGTATAAATAACAAACTGCTTTCACTGTAAATGCTAGACTGATTGAAATTTAAGTGCAAATGGTTAAACTGTATATATACAGTATATATAAAGCAAATAGCATATATGCTATTTGCTTTATGTGTCTTTAAAGCTAAGCTTTGCATTACTTTTTTTATAGCTTTTCACATTACTGCATTAATGCATATTTTACAGCTGCTGGTGCTTTCCATCTATAGTCAGGCGCGTAGCTAGGCAACCGCAAGACTCGCAACTGCGGTGGGGCGCGGGAGGTTTGGGGCGCAAAAAACGAAATGAAAGTTATGTATTTTCAAAAACAATTGAATAAATTAAGCGAGTGATTCCGAATTGGTTGCTTAATTTATTCAGTTAATTTCGAAAATAAATCGACTTTCATTGAATATTTACTTTTAAAAACTACATACTTGCACCAGTAAATCTTCATAGAGGTCAATGGGCACGACAGAACGGTCGAAACAACGGTAGGAATAGTCGGAAAAATAGTAGGAACAGTCAGAAGGTTAGGTTTAGTTAAATTAAGCTTGTTGCAGGGGGTTGGGGGCGCAGCCTCCAGTTTTTAAAAAAATTATTAAATCAAATAAGCTCATTGTTTGACTGTTTCCTAATTTGATTAACGGTCGGAACTGTAACACAAAGTAACTCCCGTCCCCGCCGAAACCATAGCCTGGGGGTATACAACTCCTGCTTGTCCCTCCCTCCTCTTCCAATTAATATTCTAACGGCAGATTATTACACTTATGACCATGGTCACTTGGACCTGGTTACACCTCTAGGTGTACACAGGTCCAAGGTATAAAAGGACCATGTTCCTCTTTGTTCTTCGTCCTTGTCTATGCTCTAATTTGTATTACGTAGATCTTTATCCGTACCACATCATGGGCATGAGGACGCACCTTTAATCGAACGTTCATTCTTGTAAACTTGAGTGTTTCCGTACAAGAATGAATAAAGTGTTTATGATGGAAATCTGCGTTGTCTCTGTTTGGTAACTATTAACTTCTCTACAGAGGCCGGAGACACCATAAGGCAGGAGACATACAATCCTGGAGCAGCTACAACATCTTCTTCTATTGGTAACCACAACAGGAGAAGATGTATATCAGCATCGACGAGAGGAAAGATGGCCACCATCCTTCTGCACAGATTTCACCCCCATGCAGTAGGATGATTGCAATCAATCTCGCCATCTGACTCTTTCTGTAGCTCGAATCTTCTTTGTGCGGGCACCGCACGATGCAGAGAAGCACGAGCTATAGCAAACAACATCTACAAGTTGGTAAAATATTAGAGTCGACGTCGAAAGCTCACAGAACAATGGTCAAATGTGTTTTAATAATTCTTTAAAAAATGGGGGGCTGCGCTCCCAGACCCTCTGCAACAAGTTTAATTTCCTAAATTTTCCTGACCTTCTGACTGTTCCTACTGTTGTTCAGACCTGTTCTGCCGTTCATCAAAATAGCACCCCCACCCAGTATGAGGGCTATTTGGAGAGGGAGGTATAAGGGGACACAACAATGTAGTTTAACCTTTATAAATAACAAAATTGAAATAAACAATGAGACTATCATAATTCTAAACTGCCATAATTGTTTGGGTTTATAATTTTAGGGTTTGGGTGGGACTGATGTTTAGTCAGGTTAGTCTTTTGAGTAATTAAAAACTACATTAAAAACCACTTTTATTCAAGTTTTAAGTCCAGCAACATTTTCTATTGCTATTAAATGTGTAAAACTCCACTATAAAAGAATTACAGAAATTCGTTACTTTTTGCAAATTATTTCCCAACACTGGCTTTATATGAGAGTAAGTGTGCAGAGTATATAATTAAATAGTCACTAATGTGAGCTTTTGACATCGACCATTTTGTTTTACCAACCTGTAGATGACATTTTCTGTAACTCGTTGCTTCTCTGCATCGCGCGGTGCCCGCACGGAGAAGATTCGAGTGGCAGAGAGAAAGTTGGATGGAGATGGATTGTAGTCATCCTCCTGCATGGCGGTGAAATCTATGCAGCAGGGTGTCGGCCATCCCTCTCCTCCGGTTGATGCTGATATACATCTTCCCCTTTCGGTACGCCGACAGGAGAAGATGTTGTAGCTGCTTCGGAATCGTATACCTCCTGCCTTATGTAGTCTCCGGCCTCTGAAGAGAAGTTAATTACTTAACACATAAAGACCACGCTGTTTCTTGTTATAACGCTTTATTCATCTTCGTATGGAAACACAGAATACAAAGATGAAGTATGGATACTAACGGTGTGTCCTCATGCCCATGATTTGGTACGGATAAGATCGACATAATACAATTTAGGCAAGGACAAGAACTAACTACAAAGAGGAACATGGCCCTTTTATACCTTGGACCTGTGTACACCTGCGAGGTGTAACCAGGCCCAAGTGACTATGGTCCTACGTGTCTCAATCCGCCACTTGAGTATGAGTCAGAAAGGTGAGTTAGAGGGGAGGGAGGGACGGTTGAGAGTTGTTTACCCCCCCCCCCCCCCCAGTGATATGGTTCTGGCGGGATCATGAATTACAGGGTGTTACACTAATAATAAAGTTATTGTTAAAAGTGTAAACGTGTAATCTTTAACTTCTTTGTTTGTAGTGCGTTCGTTTTTAAATAAACAAATACAGTCATACCTTGTTTAAGAGGCTAGATACATCGTTTAGTTCAAAATTTCTCCGAATGTAGGCGCTGCGATTGTTGTTGATTGAAAAACGGTTTTTTAACGTTTTTTCTCCCGGTTCGAAGTCACATAATAATTAATAGAAAAATAATTTCGCGTTCTAATCTTATAAAAAGAAAACATGGTGAAGCCAATAGATTAATGCACGTGCTAATTTTTGTGTGATTGTTCTCAAGTCGTTTTAATGGGAGTTCTTCAAATGTTTGGGTGACGGTTTTTTGCTCCTATGGGACTTAACATGGAGTTAAAAAAACGTAAGATTTTAAATGTTATTTAAAAATAGAAAGCCCTTTTAAAATTTAGAAAAAGGAATAATTCTGAAGGTATTAAAAACACGTGTAAGTACGTGCTAATTTTTCTGATTGCTCTAAATCATTTTTAATGAGAGTTCTCTTAACTTTTGTTGGACGGTGTTTTAGTCCTATGGGACTTAACATGGAGTTAAAAAACGTACGATTTTAAACGTTATTAAAAAATAGAAGGACCTTTTCAAAATTTATAAAAAGGAAACATCGTGAAGCCAATACATGAATGTATGTGCTAATTATTTTGTTATTGTTCTAAATCGTTTTTAACGAGAGTTTTTCAAATGTTTGTGGGACGGTTTTGGGGCCAATGGGGTTTAACATGGGGTTAAGAAAACGAACGACTTTGAACCTTGTTTAAAAATAGAAGGACCTTTTCAAAAATTATATAAATCGAGCACGTGAAGAACAATACTTTTTATTGCATTTTGCTCTTTACTGTATTTTAATTGAGCGATTGTGAGGCGATTTCTTGCAGTTTTAGTAACACCATATAAGAACACTCATTTGTCTCGTTGTCGTCTGTTCAAAACAACAAGATGGACGTGGATCTAGGCTCTTAAGTGATTGAGCTACCCTTCTAGTTTCGAAAACAGTTTAGTTTTTCCTTAATTTTGCCCTGAAAGGCAGAATGGCCAGAGTTTGAAAATCATCTCTTCAAGAATCATCTGAGGGTGGTTCCATACTATAGAATAGAACAACAAACAGAACACTATTCGCGAACAGTGTCGACGGTTTTCCGAGCATTTCTCTGTTTATAACAAGTTTTGTTCGTTGCTCTGGTTGGCCCCGATCCACCAGTTGTCGGGTTTTGCCCGTCACATCAAAGGATGTTTGTGTCCGGGCCAGGAGTAGTTTGGACGTCTTGGCGAACATTTTCCCCAGCATGCAATCATTGGAAGTTCTTGCACGTTGCGAACATGTTCTGTTCAAGTTTGGACACTAGCCACAACAAACAGAACAACTAACATGTTCTGTGCTGTGTTCTGTTCTAGTCTTTAACCATCTTAAAATTTAATAACTAGGCTACACACTACAGTATATATACTTTGAGGCTACAAGTGATAATTAAAGTATACTTTAATATGCAAATGTGCAAATATATTTGCATATTTCTGCTTGAATCCTCCAAGAAATAGTTCTTTACAGTAGCCAATATGTTGCCGTGATTGTATACATGCCGGTAATTGTAAAGGTATAAAAATAGCTCTAGTTGATATGCAGATTATTAAAGTTTTAATAGTGTCATAAGATACAAGATTTGCATATAAATAACGTAGTAACTGTTGTTTCCATGCATTTGTTTCGATGTCCACAATGTGACTTAAAATGTCTATACCAACCTAAAGTGAATTTAGAAAGAATTTCAAACTCATTTACATGTATTTGCTTTATTATTATAAGTTTTTTTTAAACAAGCTTTTAGGCCTATTTAACTTGACATGACCGTTGTCTGTTTGTATATATTTTAACCAACTTTCACATAACCTAGACAGAGCTGAAATTTTGTACACTGCAGCAGCGTCTACTAGTGCAACCTGTTAATCTATCAAATTTTGACGGAGAATCCTCGAATGACCTGTCTAGGATCCGCCTTTATAGGAGGCGACCTTAAATAACGTACTTTTTAACAACAACAAAAAATTACACTCCTGTAGTCCCCCAAAACAAAAAAACTTGTCTTAGTAGAAATAAAAGCTTGTACCGAAAAACGTATTTTTTATATTTACATGTTTCTGATTGTTACCATCATCAATGGTCAAAGTCTTGTACATTAACCTGTACCTTTACCATTTATATATTAATGTAACAAGAACAAGTGCCTTGATTGTTTTTGCATTCGTACGTGTAAGTATGTCCATTACAGGATACTGTGCAATCTGATGTTTCCTTTTCGTTATTGCAATCTGTAGAATTAATACTGATTATTTTTTTTCTTAAATGTTCTAACAATGAGTCACAATAATAGTATAATCCAATCAAATAGTTGCTTCTCGTCAGTTTCAATTACTGTAACTATAGCTTTTTGGAAAGATCTTGACAAGCTGAGTATGTATAGGCCTACATGTACATGTATATGCTAATTTTTGCCGGAATCACTAGAAACGTGTAAAAACGGTGATTTGAACTTGGAAATACCACTGAGTCCCAGGCTAATGTTAGTGGAGAGTGTGGTGCGTGCAACTAAAGGGACGCTAAACTGGGTCAACAAATTTTTAATGTTTTTTTTTAAGTTTTGTTTTAGAAATTAACGCAGAAAATAAAAATTTCACTAATTTATAGATTTTCAAAAAAAAAAAATGTGCGGAAAATTAAAAATCTATTGTGTAAACATTTTTATTGTGGGGGAGCCTCAACGAATGTTGGGGGCGTCTATACTAAATTTGTGGGCAGCGCCGTTAAATGTTTTGCACTAGGCGCCACAATGCCTAATAGCAACACTGTTGGTCAATTACAGAACTAGTAACTTGCTCAAATCAAGTTCCATTTTTTTAGTGTGTTCATTTCCTAAGCATTTTTGAAACTGTTAGAGGAAGTTTGATGTGCTTAGGATCAGAACTCCGAATAAAAAACGTTCGAATGGAGTCGCTTGTTGCGGTCGTCAAGCAAATCGAGCAATAAATGTCGTTGTTTGATGAAAGCGCATGAACAAGCGGAAAAAAATTCAAATGAAGGTAAACAAGCTACCATTTTGTTTCTCTCTAAAAACTATTAGTTAGAGCGAAACGGATTTTTGCTTCTGAAAGCCTACACTTACTGTAGTTCTATACCAATAAACAAAAACATATTTGGAGGAATGGTATAGTTCTTTTGCGAGATGATATTTTTTACCGTTCTATAGTGACACTTTTACAGTCACAACAACTGCCGAAGAAAAGCTTCTCCATCATTTTTAATATATAAAAAAGGTTTCCCATTTCAGGCAATAGGCTAGATGGTGCGAAACTGAATTAAAAGCTATATGCTTTTAAGTTATTTTTTACCGCTTACTGCGAACGGCTTCAACGAGCGCCAAAAGAGGAGGTGCTTAGGAACTAAACGGACCCAACATTTGAACTCAGCTTGTGAAATTGGCGAGTAGCTTGTATACTAGGATTGTTCTTTTGAAATTTCAGTTCGTACTTACTGGTGTTACCGATAGAACACGAGCAACTTTGTTTCCCTTTACGACACCCGTACTTGTAGCGATTATTTTCGCAATATCCAGAACAGTCAATTGTTGCCGTTTTTCCAGTATTACTGCCTGTAATTAATTAAGTTCATTTTTCTTTTAAATATCAATCTAATCACGTTTCCATAATGTTACACTTACTAAGACTATTGACACTATCCATTGAAATTATTAGCAAAAAGCCAATGAGAAATGTGACAGAAAACATTCTGAAGTCCATCCTTGTTATTGTTATGTTTAAGATATGCCTTTATAAAAATGATTTAATTTATAAAATAATACAAGGTGGCCACTTAAATTCTTATTGAATTGATTACAAGTCTTCGCCTCTTTGGTTTTTGAAGGCTAATTGGCAGTTGTGCTTATGTGTGTATACGTGTGCCAGAAGCCGGAATAGGTTTCACGGCACTATTAGTTTGGAAATGAATAGCTCGGTATTTTCTTTATTTTATTATTATTATTTTTTTAAAAAGGAAATCAAACCCCAGCGTAACCCGATAACTTTATTGTTATCCCTACCCAAACCAAGCCCACGAGGTCCACAAAGCCTATATATATGAGCTGAGATTTTGCAAAAGTCCACCAAGCTTATAGTTGGGTTTACATTATAGTGGAACCACGGCCGAAACAGGCGTGGACGTGTAAAGCTTAGGTTTCCTAATATTGTGATACCGTATAGTAGCGGCCATAATATGACGGTAAATGACGTCACAAAAACCGTTTTTATAGATCTAAATGGATGGGGTTTTCTCAAGAGCTATGGTGCTTTCCGCTCTCGAGAAAACGACATTCATTTATTGGCTCGTATACATCTATATATGAAAACGTTTTTTGTGACCTCATTTGCCGTCATGTTACGGCCACTATATTACGGTACTGCTATCTTAGGAATTCCTGGCTTAATGTTAATGTATACACACAACAGACGTGAGTGCGGAGATGTGAGCAGACGCCACTGCTCATTGCCAACAGCCGTTTTGTGTAAATCAAATCTTGTTTATTTCCTTTCAACTGGCCATCTACTTGAAACAACCGCCCTAGGTGTGCAATCATGAACATCTGAACACGGCACTTCAAACCTTGGCCACGGCTTTAAACCACGTCTCATTAGCACGACTAACTTTTAACCGTGGTCCCACTACAACGGAAACACCGATAGTAGGAAAACCAAAAGGAAATTTTTACAGGTTGTTTACTGGTTGTTTCCATATTCCGGGCCGGCAATAGAGTATGCGAGGCCCTAGGCAGCTAGCGATGAGTGGGGCTGGGCAAAAAAATGTTTAGTGAGCAGCGCGGGGCTCCTAAAAGTGCGGGGCCCAAGGTGGTTGCCTCGCTCGCCTTGCCCTAAGGCGGCCCTGTGTATACTTACGCACTTTTATGGTGATGGGTCCAGACTATAAGAGAACAACGAACAGTGTGGGGTTTTTTTTTCCTCTTATAACAAATTTTGTCCGTTGTTTTGTTCAGCCCCGAGATCCACCAGTTCTCGTTTTTTTGCCCGTCACATCAAAGGATGTTCGTGTTCGAGCCATGAGTAATGTGGACGTCTCGGTGAATGTTTTCCCAAACATCCATTATGAGGTTACCAACTGGGAACATGTTTGCGAACATGTTCTGTTCAAGTTCGAACACTTCGATCACAGCAATCAGAACAACGTACATGTTCTTTCTCTGTTCTAGTCTGGACCCACCATTAGTTGCATTATAGATGTTTTTTTTTTTTACTTAGGAAGGTTTCAATTTGGAAATGACTGAACTTTGTCTAATCAATGTCTATTGTAAATATCCAATTGTGATTAGGAGTTATATCCGTTGCTGAGTGGCTCTCGTGCTGATTTACAGGAAGCAGGAAGAGGCGAATAGAAAATTCCGATAACCGATTGAAAATAACCTACTTTTTATAGCTCAGCACAACTGAATGGCTGACACCGATACCGTAGCATTGAATTATATACAAGTCGTGATTTTGTGTGAATATCAATAGAAATATTTTGAAAATAGGATGTATTATTGTTTGATTTGTTTCTCCATAAACACCATTTAGTATATATACTGTTTATTTTTGTATCAATTTTTTCATACACTCATGAGTCATTACTTACCCAGTTGTGATGCGTATATTTACGACCTACATTTAACGTCTGGCGCGTTTTTGTTTTAATTTCTGTCACTCGTGTTTGACATAAAGTATATAATAGCGAGAATGATGAACAAGTAGACCTATTACCACAGATGTTTGGGGTCTTCGTTTATTATGGGCCTACATTGATGGTGACTCAATCAGCTTCCAAATGAAGACGTCTGCATCTGACGCGGAAAGCTTTATGGAGCAGAATAGATCTAATTTGCATTTCTGAAAATTAAACAGAACCCAACGATAAATCTGCTTTCACCACGTCTACTTTGTTTTTTTTTCTTTCTGGAAAGTAAACAGAACCCAACCCCAACTAGTTGTGTTCTTGTTCACATGTTTTTCTTTATTTAAAATGATAATACCTAAGAGGGCGCCAGTTTTATTTTTGCCTAGAAGGCTTAGTTACAGCTCTTGATTCTCTGAATGATAAAACAATTACAACATTGTTGCACAGATTGGATTGACGATGTGCTCAATGTTAGTTTTTTTTATAGTGATGGGAAATATCATGAAATTTATTTTGTTGAAATATTTCATGAAATTTATGAAAAGTTGTGAAATATATTGAAAAGTTGTCAAATTAATTGAAATCCTTAAAATAAAACAAGATATGTGCATCAGTTTACATTAACTTTATGATTATTTCTCACATCGTGTGATTAATGATTGTAGAATAATTAGACATTTTGTTAAAAAAAAATGATTGAAGAAAATGAAATAGATTCCAAAAACTTTGAACTAAACATTGACACAAAAATGAGACAAATGGTAAAATTAAACATGTTTAAAATACTCCTATGAACGAATTACAATCACCATTTTATAAGTTTATGGTTTCAGCACTTGGAAACAGGTTTTTAAAATAAATTTCACATTTTTTAAAAAAATATTTCAAACTCATGTCATGTGAAATATTTCAGTTAGGTGAAATTAATATTTCACATATATTTCACGTGAAATATATCATTGTATGGCACATCTCTAGTTTTTTTATATTCAATTCAATTTCAACTCATTATGCCTGCAATCAGCGGGAAAGTCATTGTGGCAGGGGGATTGCTCCCGATAATAAAAAAACAAAAAACTATCTACTGAAAGACAATTTGGAAGAGAGAAATTGGGGGGGGGGAAGATTCAAGATGTGCCAAATAGAGTAAAGACCATGATGTGTATAACAAGGACTGATTGCTCATGCAGCTGATGATTCATTAACAATTAGGCCCTATCTGAGTGATTGAATCTGCGTGTCTAAAGCAACCCACAGACTTGCAACTTGGTTGCCAATCATGTTGCAAACAGTGTTGAAGGTCTGTGGGATGGTTAAAGTTGCAATTTCAGGTTGCACCAACAGTTGCAGTGAAATCAAAGTTTATATTTTTTGTGGGAGGAGCCTAATGTTGGCAACACTGTTGCGCCGTCTGTAGTGGGGTTGGCAACTTAGTTGGAAACATAAGTACACCACAAGGAGTTCTAGAGAGAAGTAGTGCGTTAAGACGTTTTATACCCGAGTATAGTATGAAAATTTACAATTATACCAATAGCTTATTTAATTGTACACACAACAAACTAGATTTTCAAACAATGACGTCTGTTTATACTGTGATGTTGCTGTAAAGGTTGCATAGTCTATGGAAAACAGGTTGCAGGTCTGTGGGCTGCTTTATATATGCTGAAGAACAAATGAAAGTTGAATTATACACTGTATTAGTAGATAGGCTACATACACAAAAATTATTTTACTTGAAACAGAGTTTAGAAATTATTACAAATTGAAAAGTGAATGTATTTTTAAAAATGATTTAAATCAGTGATTTTTGAAAGTATTCAATTTGTTTAAATCAATGAACCCTGGTGATAAATTTTTAATTATTTCCACTATATAGTTAAATATCCGCACCATAAATAAATATTAACCATAACAAGAGCAGGTTCCCATCCAGTTTTGACATCCGTATTCATAGTTGAAGTAGTTACAGTAGTCTTCGCAGTAATCCAATGGACTTAACCCGATATTGTTACAATCTATATACATATAGGATTAGTCAAGATTTAATTGTTATATTTTGATCAATAAACACGCTATAACGAGAATGCAACGGAAACCAAGATAAATATACAGAGGTAACCCAATTATGAGATTTTTGTATGGAGCATTTCGTGCTATAGCCGAGTGTGGCCAATTGATGACGCAAACTGTACTTAGAGCTTCAGTTATAACAATGCTATTCAATGAACATACAAAAGAAATGGATGGTCTTGTAAGCAAGCTTGCTTCCTTTTAGCTTCAAAAACCTGACATTTAGTCACTTTTCACTTTTAACATGGAGTTGCTTTACCTCTATAAGTTTATCTTGTTGGACACTTACATGCTAGATCATCATCGATTACATAACAGGAGCAAGTGCCGGCACCATTTAGGCATCCGTACTCATACGCAACGTCGTCACAGTATTCCATGCAATCCTCTGAACTCGTTTGCCCAATATTATTACAATCTGTGAGTTAGATTATCCAGATTTAAAAAAAAATCTTAGTCATTAGTATATATATTGGGTTTTTTACTTTTCAAAATAAAATTCGGAAAAGGACTATAGTCCTTTATTTTAAAAAATGATGGGCTATGTTGAAAACTTTCCCAAATAATGTGCACGTTCAGTTCCTAAGCAGTTTTTGCACTTGTTGCCTGTTTAAAGCTGTTTTCAATAACAGCTCGAAAGTGAATTGAACGCATGCGTAGCTTACATTTCATCCATTGACCGACACTTTAATTAGTTTAATCAGAAGTAACAGAAGTCAATCTAATGCAACAAATTAAAATTGTTTTTGATGGACTTTTATGATATGTTAAGCCGGCTATCCACTTGTTGTATTTCTGCGTATCGTATCACCGATGCGCAGATGTGGAACAAGTTTTAGACTTGTCCCATTTCCGGTTTCCATTCTAGATTAACCTTGCGGTATACCTTAATTGTATTTCAAAACGCTCTATTTCCGGAACCAGAGGTGTCCAAACAAAAATGAAAACTGCCCATTGAAGTCCATTGAGAGTACAATCCAATAGAACAAGTTTCAGACTTGTCCCATTTCCGGTTTCCATTCTTGGATAACCTTGGGGTATATCTTAATGGTATTTCAAACGACTATTTCCGGAACCGGATGTGTCTGAACAAAATTGAAAACTGTCCATAAAAGTCCATTGAGAGTACAATAAAATGGAACAAGTTTCGGACTTGTCCCATTTTCGGTTTCCATTCTAGGATAACCTGGGTGTATACCTTAATGGTATTTCAAAAGGCTATATTTCCGGAACCGGAACTGTCTGAACAAAAATGAAAACTGTCCATTGAAGTCCATTTAGAGTACAAGCCAATGAAAAAGGTTCCATGCTTCTACTATTACTGGTTGCAGAAATATCTTCATGTGGGGTATGGCATTAAGGTATACCCCAAATGTTTACACTTATATTCCTCAAAAATGGTAACTGTCCAAAAAAATGTCACTTGTCCCAATTAGTTCATTGGCTATATATTCTATTTCAGTTGTTGTTTTAGTTGTCCCAAACACTTTGGGGTATGGCATTAAGGTGTACCCCAATTTTTGTATGCAACTTTTCTCAAAAATAAGAGCTGTCCAAAAAATTTAAAATTGTTGTCCATTGCCAGGAGATGTTATCCCATTTACAAAGAAGTTTGTCCCAATCACTTTGGGGTACACGTTTAATAAAAGAGTAGATCTCTAGCAATGTGTAAACTAGACTAGTGGATCACCACTCTCATGTTTACAAACATTTCCAGGTATAAGCTTAATTTGTTTCTGAAACTGCTGTTTTCCATTCATGATGGGAAATAGAAAACACCAAATTGTGTTTGCAAACTGTGTGTAATTTTTGCTTTTAAACTGTTTGCAATTTTTGCTTTTAAACTGTTTGCAATTTTTGCTTTTAATCTGTTTCTAATTTTTGTTTGCAAACTGTTTGTAAATTTGTTTGCAAACAAAGTTTGCTAGTCTGGACTTACCTTTATACATTGGAGCGAACTTCAGCCAGTGACGACATTTATCGCTTGATGTGCTAGATGAACATCGATCTTTCGAGTGCAGTGGTTAGCGCGTTTATACTTATCTGTTGTAGCTCCTAGGTGCAATGAGATTTAGTGGGCCCCTGTTGTTTAATATTTTTTTGCAGGTTAGGAGGTCCTAGGTGCGCGCATAGGGTGAAAATCGCCACTAATCGAGCGGTTTCATTCGAGCCTATTTTTTTTGTTATCAGATCCTATGCATTAGCAAAACATGTTCGACCAGTTTAAAAGTGCTTAGGAACTGAACGCACCTCTCATTAAGAATTTGTCAACCTGTCATGGGCACTCAGTAGGCGGATGTAGCACTTACAATTTTCAGCATTATCATCTTCACTACCGTAACACGAGCAATTGCCTGCTGAGTTTTGACAACCAAACTCATAATCGTTATTCTCACAATAGTCGTCACAATATTCCGATCCCGTTTGGTTAAGATAATTACAATCTATAATAAATTCAAAATTATATTTTATAGAAAAAATGTGCATCTTAGCCTAGTTTCACGTGCACGACGTTACCAGTGGCATAGCTACGCGTTGTCGCGCCCCCCCCCCGCCACTTAAAATTTTGCGCCCCCTTACCTTCCTCTCCACATAGCCCTCATACTGGGTGGGGTGCTATTTTGATGAACGGCGGAACAGGTCTGAACAACAGTAGGAACAGTTGGAAGGTCAGGAAAGGTTAGGAAATTAACCTTGTTATAGGGGGTCTGGGGGCGCAGCCCCCTTTTTTTTAAATTATTAAAACAAATTTGTCCATTGTTCTGACCGTTAATCAAATTAGGGAACAGTCGGAAAAAAAAACTTAAAAAACTGGAGGCTGCGCCCCCAACCACTCTGCAACAAGCTTAATTTAACTAAACCTAACCTTCCTACTGTTCCTACTATTTTTCCGACTATTCCTACTGTTGTTCCGACCGTTCTGCCATGCCCATTGATCTCTACGAAGATTTACTGGTGCAAGTATGTAGTTTTTAAAAGTAAATATTAAATGAAAGTCGATTTATTTTAGAAATTAACTGAATAAATTAAGCGAGCGATTCGGAATCACTCGCTTAATTTATTCAATTATTTTTGAAAATACATAACTTTCATTTCGTTTTTTTGCGCCCCCAAGCCTCCTGCGGCCCCCCAGTTGCGGGTCTTGCGGTTGCCTAGCTATGCCGCTGGACGTTACGTGTATCGCGATACATGTAGGATAATGAAGTTACATTGTACACACATCGAAGCGTGTTAAATACGGCGATACATGAATGCTTTCATTGGTGTACGTGTAAATTCAGTAGGCTATCTACTAGAGGTGGGACGAATTTTAAATCTTCTCGAATCCAAATCCGAATTACGAATCGTAAAAGGTTCTCGAATCTCTCATATAAGAATCCTGTATTATTCATTAAGAAGATACAAATAAATGAAATATTAAATTATTAATAATAAACTGAAAAGTGTGGCACTCATGGTCGCCACAAGGTGGTATCCGTGTACCACCAAAATTGCAACAATCACCGTTTTTTTTTTGTTAGTGAATTATATTGGACGTCAATTGGAGTTAAAACTAATTTTACGGAAGTTTTTAAATTTTTTTAAGGTTAGGATTCGAAAGACGAAAAAAGCTCGAAGATTCGAGTTTTCGAATCTCGAATATTTTTCAAGATTCATCGTATTCGAGGCTTCGAATGTCCCATTCCTAGTATCTACAATACACGTATCGCGATACTCGTATCGTCGTGTTAAACTACGCTTATACCTTGTACACACGAGTTAAATGAATTGAAATTAAATGTGTTTAGGTGAATTATACGGAATCCAGTTAAGGACATAAACACTAAATAAAAATTGACTTTATTATTAATGTTTTAAATTGAAATACTAAATCAATATTTTAATGTCAATAGTTTATATATTTTATTTAAGTATTAACTCAATATTTTCAGATTATTAACTGAATAAATTGAATTCGACATATTGTTTGTTTGTCCTTCACAGAGCTCTGTAGAACACGTTTATTTAAATGCATTTAAATTATCAGGTGTGTACTAGGCATTACAATTTTGATGATGCCGTCATAATTGACACTTACATTCATACCAACCAATCACACTGTAATGCATGAACACAGTGAGCAGCAAGACGTCAAAAAGAAAGATAGTAGAAAATACTTTGATGCTCATTATCATAATTTATGATAATGTATCAAGAAAAAAATATCTTATTTCAAAAAAATATCTTATTTCAAAAAAAATATCTTATTTCAAAAAAATTGAATACAGAATTATAATATTTTTTGCGACACGATTAAATGCCCGTATTTATGATAGAAACGGTTACGCCGCATTTATCCTTACGGTAGACTTACGTTATGCCTTCCAAGGGTGTATGTGTGATGCAGCAATAAGCTTACGTTTAATTTTTGTTGCTGTTTTGCAACAAAAATAAATGTTTTCTATTGGTGCTTCCCCTATAATGATATGATATATACATGTAGATAATGTAGCACAAGCAAATAAAAATAAAACCTCAACCTCAATAGGTAAATTTTCTCGGAAGCTCCACCGCCAATCAGCAAAATATTTACTTCATTTGTTATTTAAGGTTAACTAAAATGGATTTAGACTACTTCACTGCCTTTATTGATAAGATTTCAAAGTAATAAGTTAATAACTATAGACCAAACATTTTGTTTTAGATTGTATGAACGTGCACGTTTCATTTTATAAAATCCGTTCACGTTGTTACAAGTACGCATGCAGGCCCTAATAGCAGCCATGTTGACGTTCTGGTTTTTATTTTAAAAAAATGACTTGGATGTACCGTAATCGTAAATGCAACTTGTGTTCTTTCTATAGGCCTAATGTTCGGGTAATTGGCTAACGTTAAACAAAAATTATCAAATGTTTCATTTTAAAACTAGTGGGGTAACCCGTCATAAATGACGGGAGCAAAATTCACAGGCAGTTGTGCGCATGCGCGTCGTTTGTTCCTTTTTTACTCCTTTCATTTCAATTTCAGTCACCCCCTCCCACTTTTTCCCCCCTCCACGTTTCTCTCTCTCTCTCCCCCTCTACATTTTCCAACCTTTTTCCCCCTTTCCAATTTAATATCATGGGGTTCTTGGGTGAGAACGGTGCAACATATAGTTGACCTTGAGAAAAAAGTTATTTAAATTTATATAAATTCCGACGTGCTTCAAGGTTTTTGTACAGTGTTACTCCACACACACACACACACACAGACCTGGGATATTATATATATAATTTTAGCAATGTTGTCCTGTTTTCCACTTGATGAAAAATCTTAAATTTAATATCACTATCAGGAGAAGAATAATTCGATATGGCAATGCAAAAGTGGCATGCCAGTTCACTATAACTTTGCTTTATTATATTGTAGGACAATTGAAGAGTAACATTTGGGAGCATTTATAGCTAATCGCCGTAAAAGGTTGCACAGCTCGATCTGATCCGTCTTTGCCAGATTTTGCATGCTGTGTGACGTGCGCTGTTTTTTCACTCGTTTTTCGGTCGCTTCTTATTTTGTCTTCAACAGTTTCCATAGTATTTCTAAAGCCTAGTACACACTTGGATACAAAGTCGCACTACACTGGTATCTGGCCTTGTCTAGCGACTGTCAAGATACAGGTGCTAATGCAGCTACTACTGTGTCTAGAGACAAAGTTCCGAAGTTTCGGGATTGTTGCTTGACAAAATTTCCATGTTTTTTGTTTCCCCATACAAAATGGAAAACACGATACAATGTTGCGCAACATTTCGTAGTGTGGAGGTGTTGCTAGATGAACAACTTGCGATTATTATCATCTTTTATATATAAATTTGAGTTCGTTATTAATTTTCTCAATGAATGGAAACACAATTTACTCTGCCATATGCTAGACTTTTATTTGTTCTAAAAATACAAAAAAAAAACAATTCCTGTGCTTATGTTTGTGTTCTTTATGGTGATCTGTTTCCATACAAAAGCTGAAATAAACTGTGCGAATAAAATGATGTCCACACCACCTGTATTTGATTACGAACGAGATTACGAAATTGTTATACAATTGTATTCAAGTAACTTTATTGGTTTCTTACCAGTATGAGTGTTTGTATATACCATCGATTTTTTTTTATCCAAAACAGGTACAATAGCCTGCCCAGTTTAGGCATCCATAATCGTAATAATAATATCCGCAGTAGTAGTAACAATACTCGTTCGGTATTTGCCACATGTAGCTGCAATCTATATGATAAACCAGTTACCCATATTATTTATTATTATTATTATTATTATTATTATTATTATTATTATTATTATTATTATTATTATTATTATTATTATTATTATTATTATTATTATTATTATTATTATTATTATTATTATTATTATTATTATTATTATTATTATTATTATTATTATTATTATTATTATTATTATTACAGTAGAATGTAGGTTATCAGAATCGTCGATTATCGGAACCAATTATTTTTTTACCTATAGGCCTATTCTTATTGGAAATAAAAAAAGATTCTTTGCAATCGGTTTTTTCTTACTTTTCTCCGCTTTTTTTAATGTGAGTTCGATTATATTAACTTTTGATTATCGGAACTATGCGTATCCGACATTAGTTCCGATAAATCGATGTTATATTGTATTATTATTATTATTATTATTGTTATTATTATTATTATTATTATTGTTGTTATTGTTATTATTGTCATTAGATGCTTTGCGAACTGTAAAACGAAATGTGAGAAAATACGAAATACATTAAAAATACGATATATTTAAAATTATTTCGTATTTTCAGTCTAATTTTACAAGTGTCGTTACGATATTTTTTCTATTTTTCGTGACGAAACATTTCTTATATTTCGTTACCACGAAATAGTCGCGCATGCGTGTTTGTTGACATTTTGGTCAAAAAAGCAGCCATTTTTTTTCCCACTTCAAACAAACGATAGAATATTTTGAAGAAATGAGTGCATGTAATCTCCAGGAAAGTATTAAATTTACTCAACAAAAAGCAGCAGATGTTAGGTTAAAGGTAGGTTATAATATTTAATTGTTTTTTACTTTTTATTTATTTGCTGTTATTACCATTTCCATCCCTTGTTGTCGCCGTCGTGATTTCTGGTTTTAGTAATGCACATAGGTACTTTTTGTTTCAGGTTTTAATTGTAGCCAAAAATGTGATATTTCGTGTTTTATTTTAATTTTTTTCGTTTTGGCAGAACGCAAACCATTAACGAAATTTAATTACGAAATAAATAAAAAACGAAATTAATTAAAAATATATCGTTTTCATTTTATTTCGTGTATTTTTTGGACGAAAAATCGCAAAGCATCTATTATTGTCATTATTGTCATTATTGTCATTATTGTTATTATTGTTATTATTATTATTATTATTAGGGACTTAGCGAAATTTCGTACGAAATAAATTTATTTACGAAATCCATTATTTTGACGTCATTTCCGGCTGATTTCGTTACAACACAAAGATTTCGTACGAAATGAGGCATTTCTTTACGAAATTATAAAATTATTTCGTAGTTGGATTTCGTAGAAACGAAATAAACGCGCATGCGCAGAAGCGGTTTAATACCGTTTGAGAAACTTGAAAACGACGCCATTTTTCCACCGCTTCGATGGAAAACGACGTCGTTTTAAAAAGAATAACCAACCCTATATGAAAGATTTCCGATTAAAGCAAGAATATTAAGTGAAAAGAACAATAAAACATTAAAAAATCTACGTTTAGCGGCGATTAGTTAGTCAAAAACGACCACACAAATCGCCATAGAAGGTAAATGATTTCGTTTTCGTTTTCGGGTTGCTTCGCTAACTAAAATTACGAAATTGAAACGAAAACGAAATCACATAAATTAAATATATAAATTTCGTGAAACTTAATTTCGTACGAAATTTCGCTAAGTCCCTATTATCATTATTAATATAATTATTATTATACTTATTGTTATTATTATCATCATTGTTATTATTAAAGGTGCAAAGAATTGACACTTACAATCGTACCAACTTTCCACACTGCCCATAGATATTATGAACAGGAAGACAACCAGAAATATACCGGAAAAGCCTTTGAAGTGCATTATCGTATTTTGATATAGATCTAAGCCCTATCGAAAGAAATAGTTAAGAAACTGCAACAATTTGTACAATAATTTCCCATAACACGTTTTTTTTCTCTCGATAATTTTTATAATGTTACCTTAAGAGCTGTTATAGAAGGTTATTCAAAACGAGTGGTGGTATTCTTATATTAAATTGATGCGATTTGTTGTCAAAATGAAGCGAGGAAATAACACAACACAAATGTCAGGAACAAATAAAACAACTTCAAGTAAGTGTTATTTTAAATATTAACCAATCAAATGTAGAGCTATCGCATTTAATTGATATTGAATTGTAAATATAAAATTGCTCTGTGTTGACTGTATTCGAAGGTAACAATGCGTGACATACTTTCAATGTTTTCAAAATAACATTTTAGTGTTGATGGCTAAATTGTTGAAGGACATTGCATGGAATCATAGAAAACAGATGTTTTCTTTGTAAGAAGTTTAGAGAGCGGTTTATTGTTTAAATAACGTCAGCACATTTTGAATACACATTGGGATTTCGGTTTGCCCGAAACCCGATGAAACACCGCAACCGCAAAACCGTCTCCGAAAACCGCGGTTTTCGGTTTTATCAAAAATAAAATAACCGTTTTACAATGTGCAACCGATACTTAGCATGGAAAATGTAGAAGTATTGGAAGAAACAGCAGCAATCAGTGTTGCCATTACTACACCGCTGTCCAGGCGCGTAGATAGGGAACCGCAACTGCGGGGGGGGGGGGTGAATTAGGTTTGGGGGCGCAAAAAAACGAAATGAACGTTGATTTACATGTATTTTCAAAAATAATTTAATAAATTAAGCGAGTGATTCCGAATCACTCGCTTAATTTCTTCAGTTAATTTCGAAAATAAAACAACTTTCATTTAATATTTACTTTTAAAAACTACATACTTGCACCAGTAAATCTTCATAGAGATCAATGGGCACGGCGACACGGACACCTCACACATGAATTCACGCATCGCCATTTAATGGCAACATTTGTAATTAATTCTAATAGAAATATATTAGTCACACCGTGTATCTCACAAGTATCGCCGTATGAACGCTTCTATTTGTGTACATGTAAATTCAGTATCTATCATGCACGTGTATCCTCGTGTGAAACTAGCCTTAGGCTATTCCAGCCGTTATTCACAAAAGGGCGGAAGGGATATTCATTACCCGCTTACCCGCCCCCATTACATAACCCAAATAAATTGACGACAAACAATTGAACTTTGAAAAGAAGCTTTATTGAACGTTAAACATACAAAACAATTCCCATAATAATGGCCTAAGCTAAATTATCAGTTGTTGTTTTTTGTAGCTTTCGGAGTTTCCGAAATATCGTGCGGTTAGAATTCTAATGCACCGCATTTTATAGACGTGTCTGGCCACGCCCACATTGTTATGCAGACAGACACAACTCACAGGCAAGTAAAGACAGTAAGATACAGTCGTTTGCCCCGCCCCTTTTACCCTTATACTGGGTATACTGAGGGCCGGATTATCCATTAATCTAAATAGGCCTAGGAGCTTTTGGAGTCCAAAGCAAAGTTAATATATTATTAGTGTCGTATAAGAAAGTGGATTGATACTATTTGAGCGTAAGTGCACCTCATAGGTGTACGCATACACGATACGAGATTGCAGACGTCCCCGTTTCATCTAGTAGTTTCATTTCAACTGCCGAAATGTTGTGCAAAGCTCCTTTGCACAACACAAGCGCAACATAAGCGTAAATTAGGGGGCGCGCGAGGTGGCGTCCGCCACCCCAGAAATTATTTCTAATATTTTTTCAGAAGTTTAACTTGCAATAAAATCAGGATACAAGTTCATACATTTGTCACCAATTTTATCTGTTCTTGTTCATACTAGCTAGCATTAAGCATTTCTAGTGTAACAGTTCAATCCTTCCCAAAATACAATGCAATACTAGGTCTTTTTTATTCTTGGTCCCCCATCTCTTGCCACCCGACTTTACAATCGCAATTTACGCCTATGCAACGGAGTGACCGAGCGCGCTACCCGTCCCAACTTACTCCACCGCGTATCGTATCAGTTCTTTGATGTGACGGGGAAAAAAAAACCCCGTTCGTTGCGTTTTTTTGTATCATATTTTGATACAGAACCGATGATACGCTAGCTGTATCCATTGATACGCATCGGGGATACGATACGAAAAAATGCAACAAGTGTGATACCTAGCTTAATGGTTGGTTACAGGATGATTAACTCACTTACTCCTCAACGTGTTTATTACCCAAATAGTAACGATTTATCTGAAAGCGATTTTTATAATTTTAACTATAGTTTTAGTTGTTCATGCAGTTTGTGTTATATCCAAAAATCATGACGTGCTGCTATTAATGATTTAAATACTAGAATGATTTTTTTTATAATTAGCCTGTTAGGTTACTGACGATTTTTTTTACTCGGTAGGAAAAAGTCATTACCAGATTTGAATCATATTTTTGTCCACCAACTTATAAACAGCCTAGATGATGATGCAAATTTCACACTTTTTTTAAAAAAAAAATTCGATCATTATAATTGCAAAACTGCCTAGACGTAAGACGGCGTCTCACTACAGAAAAAAAAGGAATAAAAGATTGGAAGAAAAAAAAAATCCACCGAGACAAGAACGAAAGAAATCGAATGAAACGAGAAATTCTTCAGAGACACATCAACGTCGAACCACACAACAAACCAATTAGAAGTTGCCGGTCGTCATAACAAGGGCGGAGCCAACTGAAGTTCTCCCTGATTTCTAACTGCCTGTCTGCTTAACACATTGAGCCCCCTTTACCTCCTCCGTCCACGCAGCCCTCATGTTATCATGTTATGTAGAGGCACAGAATAAGGATATATATCCTTATTCTGTGGTAGAGGGTTGTATTATTTACATAAACGTTGTTTTAATAAAAAAGAGTCACAAAAGTTAGAAATTGCGTTCCACAAATCCCTCCGAACTTCCTGCTCCCCCCGTCCCTCGCCTCGCAGTCGCACGGGGGGGGGGGGGGTGGAAGAGCGTTTATTTATGTTAAATATTTAAACTTGCTATTTCCTTACATGTAGATAGGCAATTAGGCATACAAATAACCGTTGGAAATACAGTAAATATTGGATGTTCCAAAAAGTTCACACAATTTCCTAAAAATATGGTTTCTGGTATAATAAGACTCAGGATATGAATTTCAATTGTTCAGTTATTTTAAAACATTTTCAATTGTTTTCGAATAACGAAAATCTGGTTTTCTTCCAATTTAATTTTCACAGACAAAATTTTTTGACATTTGAAATAGGCTAAAGATAATTAAGTTTAAAATTAATCCAGATTAATGTATTTTAATAATAGACATCAAGAGATTGCCTGATGGTCCCGGTTGACAAATTGTAGAATTAAAGGAAAGTACAGAGTGCGAAGTTAAACCTGGTGTTAATTGCAATTGATTCGTTTTTATTGTCAGTTTGTGTATAATCTATTTATTTCATTGTTTGATTTCTTTATGAATTATTGAATTTATAATTAGTTGTTCAGTAGTCTTATTGTGTGGTGTTTTTCTAGATTGCGATTCACGCATTTTGGACCCACGTTTTATCTGTAACGACATATTTAAATTCAACTTATTAAACGAAAGTAGGTCTACAGGTTGTCTTATACCTAGTACACACACCTGATAGTTTAAATGCATTTAAATAATAAACTTGTTCTACAGAGCCCCGTACACGGTATTACGATTCAAATGAAATTCTAAGAGTAAAAGTTGAACTTACAGTAGTAGCGTGCCAAGATAATCACTGTCGTTTCAACTGTTGTAACCAGTAGAAGACCTACTATTATGACCCATAGTATGGTGTTTGATCCAGCATTCTGAGAAGGGTCATTACGATTTGGCGTAATTGCTGTTGGTGAAAGTCTAGTTAGTATACATGTATATTGTACATAACATTATAATCATTTCTTAATATTATGCTCTGGCTGTTTTTGTTTACAGCACGATTCACTGCACGGTTATTGCTGTGGTGTATATGCTTGTAATACCACGTGCAAAGTGTATTAAGGCTGGAGTCAGACTATGCGTTTCTACCGCAGTGGCTAAAACGGTCCGATCTGACGGAATTGTAACATCACACAATTTTAAATAAGGATGCTGCCGCATCGTGTTGCGGGAGGCCGAGGCAACCAAACAAACGGATGACCAGAAGATAATCGAAAACACAAGCAGTTGAGTGCACGTAGTCAGCGAGTGGTCCGACTATGCGGTTGTACCGGAGTTGTTTACTCGCGGTCAACAGCTGTCAAGTTCTTGACCCACTACATGTTTAACGGGAATAGTGTGTACTCGTGAGGTCATCCGGTCAAATCGCATCCATCATAGCTGCCTATGAAACAGTCCTGCAGTGACGCCCTTGAATGTCTTATGGCGTCAATAATCTGTGTGCAGTAAGCGGTGAACCGTAAGCTAACTATAACAAACCAGAGCATTAGTTACTGGGAATTTGTGTTGGTAGTTCTGTCGGACACACAGGACATTCCGTTGTGATAACACGCATGCGCTCGCTTTTTGCACTGATGCTTGGTTTAGCTGTTAAAAAAATAGAATTTTTTTTTCAATGAAATAATCACGATTTAAACGTCAAATAAGTACTTACTCGGTTTCACTGTTAGTAAAACTTGGTTTGCGGTCTCATTGTGTTCAGTACATTCACATTGCTACTCTCCAATGTTGTATTGGAAATCGCCGTTAATAATTCCTATTGAACAGTCTTCTGAGTTGGTTTCATTGTGTCCGTCGTAGTATTTGTAATGTAAACTTATGTTCAAGATGTTTAGATCTCGTTTCCAAAAATAGATTTTTTTTACTTTGAAGGTGCATTTTAGGGCAATATTGACGCCTTCTGTGGCCTCCGTGTCTGTCGGTTCATTTTTAAACGTGACAGTGTTGCTAGTTGAAACTGCATTATGACTTTATTAATAAGAAGATATTAAGTTACTAGTGGGGTAACCCATCATAAATGACGGGAGTGTAACGACCCGACTTGGTCGCTACAACGACCCGACTTAATCGCTACAACGACCCCGGTAAATTTAACCAACTTACCGCCGCTTGATCCTCCTTGGGACGGGTCGAAGCGCGGGCCAACCCTCCTCATGCCCGTCCGCATCACGGGTCGAAGCGCGGGCCAACCCTCCTCATGCCCGTCCGCGTCACGGGTAGCGTCGAATGGAGGATCCTCCCCGAGGATCGACGGTCGAGTGGCCGCCGAAACGACGGAGAACCCACGGTGAACCCCCGGTGGATCTCACCGTTGGTGTCGACGCAAAGCCCCGGCCAACGTGATGAAACACGCCGAAACAGGACGGTGTAAACACGGCGTAATTCCCCCCCCTAGGTTTCCCACCCTCCCGCGGTAACTTCCCCAGTATTTATTGTATAAATAATAAAGACACGGACACAGTGGTTGAGTGAAAGATAACGATATATAATTTATTCACACAATAAATATATCAAAAACACGTAGATTAGATGCAATATCTGCTGGTAGATTCACCAGCAGAGAGCAAACAAAAACCAAAAGACGAATCCCTGAAGGAAAGATGAAATGGTGGCCATCTTGGCCACCTGTTGAAAATGACGGAGCACTACAAACCATGCACTTAGCATAAGGGTATCACTTTCACTGCCCAGGCTATAATGGCCACGGCCATTATATACTACCCCCAGGTTGCTCCACCTGGGGGAGGACAGTGACCCTTTGCTGGCCATTTTGTCGTCTGCCTGGCAGCCACACAGGCGCCTAGCAGACGACACAGGAGTTTTAGTTTTGCTCCAACAGGAGCAAAACTGGGTCGTCACAGGAGAAAAATTCACAGGCAATTGTGCCCAGCATTAGAATTTCTTTTCCTCCGCCTTTTTATGACGTCAGACCAAGTAACAAACCAATTAGAAATTGATGATGTTCATATAAGGGCTGAGCAAAAGAAATTCTAATACTGGGCACAATTGCCTGTGATAAACTGTAGTTTAATTTTGCTACTATTATCCCCTCCCTTTTTATATTTGAAAGAGAAAATGAGGTTTTCATTTTCTCTGGTGTGCGCATGCGTGTCGTTTGTTCCTTTTTTTTACTCCTTTCATTTCAATTTCAGCCACCCCCTCCCACTTTTTCTCTCTCCCCTTCTACACTTTCCAACCTTTTCCCCCTCTCCAATTTAATATCATGGGGTTCTTGGATGGGGAGTGTGCAACATATAGTTGACCTTGAGATAAAAAGTGGTTCATTCATTTAAATTTATATAAATTCCGATGTTACACACCCGTCTGTGTTTCTATGACCTAACGCTGTACAAACAATTAAGGACAAAAACCGTGAACCACGTCGGAATTTATACTAATTAAATTTAAATGAATAAATGAACAGCTTTTTTTTCTCAAGGTATCTTCCCCTTCAAGGACCCTATGATATTAAACTGGAGAGGGGAAAAGGTTGGAAAGTGTAGAGGGGGAGAGAGAGAGAAACGTGGAGGGGGAAAAAGGGGGAGGGGGAAACTGATATTGAAATGGAAGGAGTAAAAAAAGGAACAAACGACGCGCATGCGCGCACCAGAGAAAATGAAAATATCATTTTCTCCTTCAAATATAAAAAGGGGAGGAAATAATAGTAGCAAAATTAAACTAGAATTTATCACAGGCAATTGTGCCCAGCATTAGAATTTCTTTTGCTCCGCCCTTTTATGAACGTCATTAATATCTAATCGGGTTTGTTACTTGGTCTGATGTCACATGCTCCGCCCTTTTCAGTTTCTTATTGGTTACTTGGTCTGATGTCATAAAAGGGTGGGACAAAATAAATTCTAATGCTGGGCACATTTGTCTGTGATTCCTGTTGCAGATTTGTTTTAAAGATGAGGTAAGAAAATGTGGGCCGGTTTATCTTCAAAATGCCAGGGCCAAATTACAGTATGTTCCCAGCACGCCTCCGTTTGTCTCATTGTAGTCTCCATTTTCTATTGCCCAACAAAACGCTGTCTGGAAGTTATTCTTTTGGCACTCTAAACTTTATGGCATATTTAGCCGCTCCGTTTATATCGTTATAAGTTATAACGATACATCTCGATCACTAACTCCAGTTGTATGTCGTGTGATTTTCCGACGATGTCATCGATCATATCAAGTCATCGTCTCCAATGGAATTCTCGATGTATTTTTTGCATAGAATATACGATATCGTTCGATTTCTTTGACGTCGTCTGACGTTCGGCCAATATTCTTTCGGAACGTTAAACTTCTTTACGAATCGCTTCACCAGTTTGTTCAGAGCTGCCAAATTGAGTCGTTCCTTTTTTGCATTCGGTATCTGAAGTTGTGCAGCCAGTCTTACGGCTTCGGAGTTCGGCTTGCAGAAAGAATCGAGAAAGTAAACGAGTAATTGTCGATGCCATTCGACGTATTCTTTCGTAGGTTATTAAGGTCATTTTAAATTAAGGTTAATTTGCATTTTTTCATGGTTGGTGCAAGTTATAAATTATATATTTCTTAAATGTAGTTCGACTGTTTAAATAAAACAGCTTAATTAAAATGGTTTATTTCAAATGTATGTTATACATGCATAACATTTAAAGTTAGTCATCCTATTTAATTAGGAACATTACTTATTTTATTATAGATTTCCACATTAGTAACACAAGCAATCGCCGTAAGCGTCTTGACACCCTTGAGAGGTTCCTTCTGCGGTGCAGGCATCTTGGCATTTTTGCGTGTATGTAAGGCCCTTACCACTGCAAACTAGAAACAATAAGACTAGTTAACTATACCTTTTATTTAAATAAACATTAGGCCTACTAGAAATATGGATAGACCTACTCTGCATTTTGAAAACTTTTAATCAAACTTAATCAAATACATGTATTCCCTATTCATATTCAACTCAATACAACCTTCCATGTGAAATAATTCAAATATTAAATCCATGGTACTTTGAAATGAAACTTGTAATGTGAGCTGGTGACAACACATCAGAATTCAAGTAGAGGAGTAGGCTTTGGGGGTTTTTGTTGCCAAAGTCTGTTGTTTGGTGGCGCGTCTATCTGACAAAGTCCATTTATAGGAACTAATGACAAAAATTAGTAGGTATGGATTGGGTGAACAGGTGTATAAATGGGTGCATTCTTTTTTGAGTGATAGGAAACAAAGGGTTGTTGCAGGTGGGTCTGAATCTGACTGGATAGGGGTTACATCAGGGGTTACTCAGGGTAGTGTGTTGGGTCCACTTCTGTTTCTTTTGTATATCAATGACCTCAGCAGTCAAGTTAGCAGCAATTGCCGGCTATTTGCAGATGATACAATAATTTATCGTGAGGTTACCTCTGACAATGATTGCCATATTATTGATAGTGACTTGAAAGCAATAGAGGCATGGTGTTCTAAATGGCAACTTCAACTTAATAAGGGAAAATGTTGTGTAATGAGGGTAGCTAGGGGAAAGAATCCAATAATATTTCCACATAGAATAGGGGCCATTCCACTTAATAACGTAAATTCTTATAAATATTTGGGGGTAACGATTACAGCTAAACTTTCTTGGAAGCTGCATGTCGAACAGATTATTTCCAAGTCTATGAAGATGCTTAGGTTTAGTCAACGCGTTCTAAGAAGGTGTCCCAGGGAGGTAAAATGTATAGCATATCAATCATTAGTACGTCCCCATCTAGAATACTGCAGCTCCGTGTGGAATCCCCACACTGAGGACTTAGCTCACTCTATAGAAATGGTCCAACGCAGGGCTGCTAGGTTTGTTTGTGGTAAATATGGATATGCCGACAGTGTAACTAAAATGCTTTCAGAGCTTGGTTGGGATAGTTTACTTGCAAGACGTTCAGATTTTAATCTTAATATCTTTAATCGAATGCTAGAAGGCTCTTGCCCTAAACCTACTTCAAGTAAACTTTGCAGGGCATTATATTTGGGTAGGGGTGACCACTCTAACAAAGTTGGAGAGATTTTTGCACGAACAGATTCTTATTACTGGTCATTTGTCCCGAGGGCGATTCGACAATGGAACTCGCTTGCTGGGGACTTTGTGCAGGAAAAACGTATTTTATGGGAGTCATAATTTTGTTTTGTTTTGACAATGCATATATTCGCAGCTTTAAAAAATATTGAAATTGTTGTTGGGTTTATATCATTAGGGTTTTATATTTTCTGGTTTTGACAATGCATTTTCTATGCTGCACTTGGACTCTTGTCCCTCTGCCATAGGCCTTTATGGCTGCTTGCAGAGTAATTTTTCAAATTCAAATTCAAAATTCAAATAGGAAGTCAACTGATTTTTAATTTTTGAAATTATATTAATCACTTATTTTAAATTTTAAAAATCGTTTTGGTAATCGATATTTTTGAAATTTTGGGCGAATTTGAAGTAAGCTCAATCATGTTAAGAGTATTTTACATCATTGATATCTTAATTTCTGTCTAGAAATGGTTTATTTTGAAAAAAAATATTCAAACTTATAAAAAGCTTATTTTGAAAAATATCGACTTGAAAATACCCTTAATTATTCTTTTAAATTAATTTTTCTTTTAGTTTCTAAAACACTTTCAAGTTTCTTTTTGTCTTTCCTTTCATTTTGCTTCTGAAAGATAGAATAAATAAAGAGATCGAGATGCCTTTACATGGTAAAATCACCATTGAAATACCGAGAACTCATTTCCAATGTTCAGATTCAAATGAAATTGTTACAAATTCAATAAAATTAAAGAAAATCATTTTAGATAATTACGTACATGCTTGATCACCATTTAAACTGTCAAAACAAATGGTGAGCATGAAGAAAACCAGAAACACAACGGAAAACAATTTGAAGTCCTTTGACATTGTAAATTCCACAACTGCAAGAATATCTTTAAAAAAAATGAATAATATGACATTTCTTAAGATGGGCTTCATAATGAACAGCTGATTTTCGGCGTTTTAAGAGCAAAACTAAGGAAAAATTGGAATTGTGTGTACAAAACTTGAACGGATAACCAAATCACTAATAGTATTTTCAGGTATTGGTATCTTTCAAAATAAACTTTCATGAAAAAGCTTATTTTAAAATATATCAACGTGAAATTTACCTTTTAAGTGATTGAGTTACCATTCTAGTTTTCTAAAACACTTTTTCGTGTTTCTTAATTTTGCTCCTAGAAGACATAATAATTAGGGCTCGGATTTTTATGCAATATCAAGTAAATCTTTTCCAATTTGTGGCCCAAAAAACAAATTGTGAAGTAAAAATCCCGTTTAGGTCAACCAACAATTGTTTTTTTTTAAAGAAAAATACTGGTTAGAGACTAGAACTTACTTAACAACTTATAGTAACCAGACATGAAGCCTCTAATCATCTGTTTTGGAGGTATAAAAACATAATTGCAGTTGACTTTTATTGAAACGATCAGTCCAGGAGCGCTCCTGGCTCACTTAGTTTTTTGTGGATCGTTTGTTTTTGTTTTAGATTGGCATGGAACTTTGTCAACCCTCTGTACTAATGTACAGAGGATTGACCTCGTTCTATCAGCTGACAACGCCAATATCCTGCCTTGGGTTACCTTTTGGGTCTTGGGTCTCTTTCTGTCCCAGTCCCACCCCTTAATACAAAAGATCATACTCATAAGCAGTAGCATTAAGTCAATGGGGTTGTATTTTTCGCGGAATATTAGTTTTTAAATAGGATGAATCATTTTTCTATATTTTGGTGACCACTGGTCAATCATTTTGATTGGCCAGTTTGGTTTTTGATTTTGATTTTACCCAATCAGAGCATACTGAGAAAGTGTTCTCAGTATCCTCTTTTTGGGTATAAATGGCCGTGTATTTTTGTGTAAATCAAGCATTCATTGAAAGCATTCTGTAAATAGAATCTATGCCCAATTTGGGATAGACCTGAATAGAAAAGATTGTAAATAAATTGAACTTATGCTTTAAAATTGCCAAGTCTTATTTTTTATACTTATTGGAGAGAACGAAAGTTCTAACATCGCCATCATCTCAAATTGTCAATCCGGGTGAAAACCCGAATCACCACTTTTAGATGAGACTTCAAGGGACAGCACAATCGACCAGCTTTTAACGGGCGAAAGCCCGAGGAGTAGCAGACAGCTAAAAGATCAATTTTTACTGTAAAAGTTCAACAAGGAAGAACTTGTGAGGAATCGGAAAGGGATTAATTTGTTCCCTTCCTCCCGAACCAGGATAAAATAAGCGGCTTAGCCAACCGCTTTTTGGTATATTTTATACACCACAAGGTGGTTCGTTACATTATGATGATTATTATGACTTCACTATTGGCACTTGGGCCTCACATTGAGAAACATTTGCTTGATATTGCATAAAAATTCGTGTCCTAATAACAATAGTCAAGAGTTTGAAGGATTTTTAAACTTAAAATCACCTTAGAAATTGTTCGTTCGTATGGACTACCAAAACTAGAATTTGGTAAAGATATATTGTTATCAACTTGTTGTTCTTACCAGGTTTTTAAAATTTTTTCGGTATTCAACCTAAGCGTCCGAGATGGCTCTTCGTGTCAAAACTAGAAGAAAAAACGGAAACGTTTGGTTTATATACTGTAAAAAAAAATGAATTGTTTCCAACCTCTAAATAACACAAACAACGTTTAATAAACTTGAATCTGTTTCTGTTATACATATTGGCATTGAAAGTGAATCAGCTACAGCATGTAATAGTTATTTTATGGTAACTGAAACGGATTCTATTGAAAAGCAATGATCGGGTTCAAAAGTTTTCCACTTGATGTGATATCATTTATTGCTTTAGTTTTGTTGTTATGAAGAAATACGAATAGATTATTTCGTGTCAAGATTGTCCACTTTTGGAATAAACAAGCCAATCAACAACATATGTTCCTTTATGATAAAATTATGTCGCGAAAAAAAACCAACTGTTTTATGGACACATCTGCTGTTTAATCTCGTATACGAACACAATTCACAGAAAGTTTATTGTTTATTATATATTATTATGTATATATAGATACATCACACATTTTGTATTATTCAAACAAACACATCCACTCTTTCAATAGGTGTCAGGGGCATTTCACTGTAACACTCGTAATAATAATGTTAGTAATGTTTTATGAATCATTATCGTTGATTTTCATTATTCTCAAAGGAAAATATCGAAATCAACGAACAGAAAAATCTACTATCGAAAAATTAATTGTATTAAACCTCAATTTTTTAAAATGTTTTTAACTTTAAAAAAAGTTGCAAGTACGTTAAGGGGCGTAGCTAGGGACCCGCAACTGCGGGGTGGGGATGCGGAAAAAACAAAATGAACGTCGTATTTGAATAATATGACGCGAGTGATTCCGAATCACTGGCTTAATTTATTCAGTTATTTTGATGAACGGCGGAACGGTCGGAACAACGGTATATATATACAGTCGGAAAAATCGTAGGAACAGTCTGATGGTTAGGTATAGTAAAATTAACCTTGTCGCAGGTGGGGGGGGGGCGCAGACCAAGATTTTTTTTTTAAGAATTATGAATTCAAATTAGTCCATTGTTCCGACTGTTCCCCAATTTGTTCAATGGAAAGGAACGGTTGTAATAATGGACAAATTTGATTTAATTACTCTTTAAAAATGGAGGGTTGCGCCCCCCAAGACCTCCCCCCCCCCTGCGACAAGGTTCATTTTACTAAACCTAACCTTCCGACTGTTCCTCCGACTGTTCCGCCATTCATCAAAATAGAACATGAGGACTAAGTGGAGGGGGAGGTAAAAAAAAAGTGCAAAGTTTTAAGCGGTGGGGGGGGGGGACGCAATCAAGCCTAGCTACGCCACTGAGTACATTTTTGATATTTTCCTAACTATCAACTAAGGTTTTATTAAATGTGTAGCGGTTTATAATTTTTGAGATATTACATTTTAAACGATTTTAGACGTTGGTATACTGCGACACACTGTACGCAGTACACTGGACCACTTTGTGTAATGTAACAAATATACAAATACGTAATTTTAATTTCCACGTTTGAAGAAAACAGTATACAAAGTATGTTACGCATTTACATATTTAAATATCACGTCTGCAGTTTAAATGCACAAAAGAAACATTTCAGTGAACATTTTTCTACATTTATATGGACTATAGGCTCGTATTTACTGTTAACAAATTAAATACCCAAATGATTAGCAATTCTTTCTCTATGCGTTCCTTCCCAATAAACTTTGCCACATTTGGAACAAACATAAAGGAAAGTAACATCAGTATTTTTCCATATCAAGAGAGGAACGTTTTCGATTTGTACTCGAACGCTGTTGTCCAAGAGCATCGTATCGTAATCCAACGTGACATTTTCGTAGATTTTTCTCTTGGATTTTCGAGCCTTACTATCATCTAAATCACATTTCGGAATTGTTAGATAACTGCCTCCATTGCATACCTAAGAAAGACAAAGAAATAAGTTTCAAACAATTAGATTAAAACTGAAGACCACACGTTAAAGTGTTACCGAGCATCTGCCAAAGAGTTGATCTTTGGCCAGTTGTATATCGAACCCTTTTAAAAGCTCTTGAAGTTGTTTGTCAGCATTTTGTGAGCAATCCATATAGTAACACATTCCGTTTGAAACCAGTTTCGATAACTGTAACAATTTATATGTAAAAAAGAGTCCACATATTAGTTGAAATAATTTTAAAGTAATCTTCCAAAAATATACTTGCTCGTAAGTATGGAGCACCCGAGGTTAGGATAAGTCGATCATCTTTCAAAGCAATCTGAAAAATAATAGACTCGGCTAAGAGTGGTTGTCAGCTACGTAAAAGCTTCGTAATAATGTATGATGTGTTTCAACTTAAAGAGCACCCTGAACATTTTTAAGGCCTGGTTCGGACCATGTTGTAAGGCAGCACCAAATACAAGTTCACTCGTCACTGCAAATGTACAGAAAGCAGCCGTCAAAGTATTGAAAATTTATCTTTTGTTTGTGCATCATTTGAACATTGTCGGCCTACATGTGCAGTAAAGGGCTCATTTGTAGGCCTAGTGCTGCTGCATGTATTGTTTCATGGTATGAACCAGGCCTATTGTGTATCGAGGATTGTTTCGTGGAAGAGGGTGGACGAAGTGACATAGGCGACAAAATTTGAAAGTGACTACATATAGGGCAGAGAATAGCCTCAAATACAAAGTCTTGGCCAGCAATTCTTAGAGCCGCTTCACACAATGCACTGTGTGTCGTGGCTTGCTTTACACGGACCACCTACAAAACAATGAAATGTCGGAAAATTCCACTACTGTATTGTTAGTCATGACCTTGACCACCATTGCCAAAGGTGGTGTTCACCACTCGTGGCTGAACTCGAACCCTCATCAGTGCCATCACCATTGTGGAGGAAATAAAACAGTGGTGGCGGCAGCCACACAAATTGTCTCATGTGAAGCGGACCTTAAACGTCCGTTCTCACTGTGACACTGATGCCGTGACATCCGCTGCCACAGCAGTAACTTTTTCACACGGCAACCGTGATGGCACAAAAAATGGGGTTGCCATGACATTTCAAAGAAACATGGTGGACGTTGTGCTTGCGGATGCGTTTGCTTGAGTGTTGAAGTTGACAGTAGTGGCGTGACAGCGCTAGTGACACTGCACTAAAAATTGTTCCCACAATAGTAGTGATGCAACATTTAATGTCATGACAGCGGTGTCGCAACATCAGTGTCACCATGAGAACGGTTCTTAAACGTCATGTTATGCCTCAGCTAGGGTAATCATATATATATTAAGCCAGGTCTGTGATTCTGTGATTCTATGAGTAACACTGTACAACCAATTAAGGACAAAAACCTTGAACCACGTCGGTATTTATATAAATTTAAATGAATAAATGAACCGCTTTTTTTCTCAAGGTCAACTATATGTTGCACACTCCCCATCCAAGAACCCCATGATATTAAATTGGAGAGGGAAAAAGGTTGAAAAGTGTAGAAGGGGGGGGGGGGAGAAACGAGGAGGGGGTGACTGAAATTGAAATGTAAGAAGGAAAAAAACGACGCGCATGTGCACACCAGAGAAAATGAAAATCTCATTTTCTCTTTCAAATATAAAAAGGGGAGGGGATAGAATTTATTTTGCTCCGCCCTTTTATGAACGTCATCAATTTCTAATTGGTTTGTTACTTGGTCTGACGTCATAAAAGGGCGGAGGAAAAGAAATTCTAATATAGAGCACAATTGCCTGTGAATTTTGCTCTCGTCATTTATGACGGGTTACCCAACTAGTTATTTAATAGTAATGTAAGTAATTGTTACTTTTGCAGCTTCGTCATGGTGAGTTTCGTTGTCCAGTATGAGCGTGTCGAGTCCGCAGAGTCTGAGTTTATGACCCAACCCCTGTAACATATTGTCCACCACAAAGCGTGGACGTTGTCCACACCGCCCAACATGATGATAACTTGCAACCTGTGTCATATATACAGTATGACAGACTAATTAGGAACGGAACAGCAAAAGTCAAGTGTCAAATGGCAGGAATCATTTTTTTATTCGAAATGTTCTCGTTTTAACCAAAAAACAAACATGAAATTTAATATTTTGAGAAATAATATAATACCAATGAGCATATAATGAAAGGAAATGTCATATTATGAGAAATTTTAAAACAGGAATGAAAATTAAAAATAGAACGAAAAAGGAGTTCGTAAAAAACGAATTTTTATGATTTTAATCAGAGACAAGAATTTATTTTCCGACCCCAGGAAATGGTTTTCTTTGGCTTATTATTCCTTCCACTCCTCCCGTTCCTTTCCCGAGGTTCCGTGTCTCGGACTGCGAAATTGGTTGTTCTCCTTTCATGGTAACCAATGACATGATATCGTATTGTAATTCCTGAGCTCTCGTCTGCAATACACGATACAAGTCGATCAGGCAGTAAGCATCGACACCTGAAAGTTTAAAATTAATTTTAAAAAAGTGGCTGTTATTCAACCAATGTTAATTTCAAACCTGCGTAAATGATCTGATTCGGATTCAACGGACGTCGTTCCCAGTTCGACAACTGTTCCTTCTTGTCGAGGGTGACTCCGAGACACAGTTCCACGTACGAATCGAGGCCTTGGCCCGTAGGTAACTCACCGTTGTAGTATGGAAAGATATCGGGGTATCTGGCCAATACCTGAAAGTATGCAATTCGTTAAAGAATCGAGAATTTAGTTTACAAAGCTCCAGTTGACAAGATCATGAACACGTGCTCGACAAGTCAACAAGGGCACAAGCCCGAGTAGGAGTAGTCTGAACGCACCTTTTAAAGTTTCGATTCGGATCAAAAATTGAAAATAAAAGTACCTTATGATTTGTAAAATTTATTACAAGTAAAATAATTTATTTAAAAGCTGTACGAACTGAACGAAATTTCTTACGAAATTTATGTTTGTTTATATTTTAGTATTTTTTTCTATAAATTTTTATAATTTTAATTATTATTAAAGAGACTGACTGAACTAATCATTTCGAACTTCTTAATTTACTTGTTAAGTAGAAAATCACATTAGTTAAAATATTTTTTTAATTATTTATTTAATTTTTTATTGGAAAAAGGGGAGGCAAACCTGTTGAGAAGTACAAGGTGCTTCAAAATACCACGCAAAGTGAGCTGAAAATGCGTATCAAAGATGTGCAAATAAACAAATTACTTTCTTTAATGAAACAACATACTTTATCACATAAGAACTTAAGATCCAGAAGATTCAGCGTCACTTTCGAGATGTTAGACAGCGTCGGATGCGTGGACGAAAGCATTTTTAGATCGCTGTCGAACGAGAAACCCAACTTTCGTATCGATTGATTGGACAGTAGATCTATGAAAGCGAACCAATGTTTATTGGTAAGAATTGGTCCCATGGTTAAAATGTCGACGATAAGAACATCCTCTTCGGTGGCCAATTGGATAATAGACAATCTCGACGTTTCCGATCCGAACGTCGGTTTCCATTCGCAGTCGATTCCCACACACAGATTTTTACGAAGAATCTTTTTGATTTCATCGTGAAAATGTTGCGGATTGTCGATTAACCGAAAGCTTTCGCTAGTTGGAATACTCGGAGAATACTGCGGCAAACCGCATTCTTTAAGTCCACGCTTCCAGTCAGCGTACGGAATCGGATCGTACCAATTCGTGCCACCTGATGCCGCCGCTGCTGTAACGTTGGTTGTGGTCGGAACTGTCCGTGTCTTTGTCTCATTGTAGTCTCCATTTTCTATTGCCGAACAAACGCTGTCTGGAAGTTGTTCTTTAGGCACTCTAAACTTTATGGCATATTTAGCCGCTCCGTTTATATCGTTGTAACGATACATCTCGATCACTAACTCCAGTTGTAAGTCGGGTGATTCTCCGACGATGTCGTCGATCATATCGTCGAAGTCATCGTCTCCGATCGAATTCTCGATGTATTTCTTGCATAGAATATATGATATCGTTCCATTTCCTTGACGTCGCCTGACGTTCGGCCAATATTCTTTCGGAACGTTAAACTTCTTTACGAATCGCTTCACCAGTTTGTTCAGAGCTGCCAATTTCAGTCGTTCCTTTTTTGCATTCGGTATCTGAAGTTGATCAGCCAATCTTACGGCTTCGGAGTTTGGAACGCAGAACGAATCTAGAAAATAAACAAGTTGTCGTTGCCATTCGACGTTTCCTGCTACGTACGCATCCATTTCTGCAAACTTCTCTTGAAGAAGTAACGGAAATAGAATCTGAACAGGAGTGAAATGCGATTGGAGTTTTAAACTGGTGACGGCATGGTTCGCAATGTCATAACGTTTCATTTCTATCTCTTTCGTGATCAACGGAATGAAGATTTCCGGATTCTCTGAAAGATCGAAGATGTTGAAGATCGTTTCGAAAACAGCCTTGTGCTTTTGACGAAAGGCTACTAAAAACGCTGCCAGTTTGATTTCGTTCGATGGCGGCGATGGTTTCGTTACGAATCGCGCCAAGTAGTCGTGAAATCCTCTTGCTAAAAACGACGTCATGCTTTCGAATTTCGATACGGATTTGTCGTAAAACGGACAGGAAGCTACCAAATGAAGAACAGTCCAGTAAAGTGAATCGGTTCTATCTAAGCAACGATTGAGAATGTCGCAGAACTCTTCGTAGTTCTGCTTCGTGCGGTAAGAAGTGTGGAGAACGTCGAACCATTGATTGGTTATGTTTATTACTGAATACGGCACTGCGACCTCTCGTTCCAGCCAACATTCCTCTGTTACGTTTATAGGTAGAGGCTGGTTTCTGCTTCCACTCTGTGAATCGTTTCGCTGCGCCATTGGTGATCCTCGACCGTAACCTTCAAAAAGCGACACAAACGTTAAATCACAATTAGCCTCGATGTTAGGCCCTTTAGAAATGCTTTCTAGCCACATAAAAACGATTGACACCAAATATTTATTTGCTTTTTGTAATGAGTTTTCCAGGCTGTAACTTAAAAAAAATAAACAAACGGATAACACGAACTCTTGGTTATTGTCTTTCAGGTGCCAAATATAGAGAAACTTGAAAATGTTTTAGAAACTAGAATGTTTATATCATGTTTCATATTTATATCTTTCAAAAGAAGCTAAAATTTAAGTTTTTTTAATCTTTTCATGTAAAAACTCAAAAAAACTCCTTTAAAGTGATTGATCTATACATTCCTAGTTTCTGAAACTCTTTCTAGTTTCTTTTAATTTTCTTCCTGACAAACAGAATAACCAAAGTTCGAAAATCAGCTGTTCATAAAACAGCCTTCTGTTTGACAGCTGCCATCTTGTCCTACTATAATAAGGACAGTATCAAAGAAAAGCGTCCTGCCAAAAGTAGTACATTTTATTCCAATATGCACGTGTGAGTGTTTATCGTTTGTATCTGAAGTGATGTCATTTTCGTAAAGGTTAAAAAAAAGGTTACCTTTACGGAAAGTAAAAGTCTCATATGGACGTTTTCTTACTTTGCGGCGCACAGTAACTTGCCGCATACGTTAATATATGTATCACCCTGTATGCATTTTCATTGAGACACACTTGGGCGACGCTAGAGGGCGCAATCGTTCTTTTAGAAACGATAGCATTACAAGAAGCAATGAGAGAAGTACTTTTTCACGTAAGCATAATAACATAACTAATTTCGGTCTTTTCGGTGCGTTTTCGCTAAGAAATCGCTCGTTTTATCCGTTAATAAAGGTCAAACACGACATTTTAAGTCGAGGTAAATAGCGTAATTTATGTTTTAATTTAGTTTGCGACCTTTTATTGTGTCGCTCTGTGAATATGAGGCGTTTATGATGTCGGATTTTGCATTTATTCAGTCGCTTTCTTACCTTTGTTATGTGTAAAGTTACTCATAGTTGAGGTAGATAAAAAGCTGTTTTTTAGTTGTCAATAAATGAAAATAATATGTAGTTGGAATGAACTTGTAATCTAAATAATTTTATCTGAAAAAAGTCATAAAAGATGAAGCGATCAAATGGCCATGTGGGCTTTCTCTAAGGATAGTAGTAACGATATTGATGAGTTCGCATTGAGTTCGCCATTTTGTTTCCATTTCTGCTTTGGTAGATTATTATATTTAGATTCAAAATGGCGTTAAAGGTGTAGTTGGCCACAAGCGGTGCTTTTGTTTTGCATTCGTAATTTGCGACTGAACTGCCATCTGTTGGAGATCAAAGGAAATGCTTTTTTTTTAAACCTGAAAAAAATCTTAAATTTGATGGGTTTTCTTCTGTTTTTGTGTTCAATTACGAATAAAAGCGTTCATGTACAGCGGATTTTCGAACTCTTGATTATTCTGTCTTTCAGGTGCAAAATTGGTAGAAACTAGAAAGTGTTTTAGAAACTAGAAGGGTAGCTCAATCACTTAAGAAGAATTTCATGTTGAAATCAAAATAAAGTTTTCATAGACAAAACTTAAAAGTTAGGTCATTTTCAAAATGACAATCTTATTTTGAAAAGATATCAACATGAAAATATCCGTAAAGCCTTGTTTACACGGCGATATTTTTTTCGTGAGAGTTGCTGTCATGACAGTTGTGATAGTTCCCCCCCTCACAACTGGAAGTGTTTACATATGGCTTGATACTGTAGAATGATAGTTCTGTCATGACGTTGCGATATACTTGCAAACAGTGTTTTCTTTCCCTCCGGAAGATAAATTTCTTTACAAAGGGAATATTTCCCTCCAAAGAAAGGGTATGATTGGTATCCCTATAGATCTAATGGAGCAAAGTAGCCTTGAGCCAGTAATGGGAGACACTCCGTTCCGCCGTTCCGCTCATATTAGTGGAAAGTCGCCGTTATATCAAGAGTTACTGTTTAGGCCTACTTAACGGACTGTTGGAACAATTGGAGTACTGGGTAAAAATATTTTTTTATGATCCAGTCTGCAGACCACCGGTGGTCCGCGGACCACAGTTTGAGAAGTACTATGATTGAGTTTATCTTTTTAAAGTTTCTAAATTACAATCAAGTTTGTCTTCATTTTTGTACCTGAAAGACAGAATAATAAGAGTTCGAGGCGCGTTTACACTTAGAAAACTTTTTCTAGATTTGGCCTGCAGTTTCTGTTGGAATAAAAGCTAGAAAGAAACATTAAAATGTTCTAGTTGTTTTTTGTAGGTCAAAAAACCGCAAAGGGCCAAAAACTTAGCTATTAGACCTTTTGTAAAACTTGATTTTTTGTCAGTTAGCCAAAATGGTAACAAATATTTTAATGCAAATTACAGATACTTCTTCTGGATAATTAGGAAATATTGGTTAATTTCTTTCAAAATGGTAATTAAAATAATTCGCTAGTTTAACGTTTTATAAAATAAATTTCAGTCACTGATTAAGTTTTGATTAAATATGTATTTTGAAGGGAGTTGGAATGGACAAAGCAGCTGGCATTTCAATGCTTTCGATTAGCGCCGTCATTTTCGTGTATTACACCATTTGGGTCATAATTTTGGTAAAAAAACCAAACCGTATTTTACTTTTCCGTCAGTACCCGTAAGGTCGAGTCACCTTATATCAAACATCGCCGTCACAACGTAAAGTCAATTCTATTCAAGTCAACTCAGTATGCCTGCAATCAAGTCTGAGAGCCATGTGCCAAAACAGGCAATTAGAAATCGGGACGCGTAGAAGTTGGCTCCGCCCTTTTTATGACAAGTGGCTACTTCTAATTCGTTTGTTGTGTGGTTCGACGTTGAAAAAAGCTGAGCATGTGACGTCAGACTACATAACCAACCAGTTAAAGTTGCATTCGTCATAAAAAGGGCGGAGCCAACTTCTGTTCGTTCCGATTTCTAATTGCCTGTTACTTTTTGTGACGTTGACGTGACGGATAGTGTGACTCAACCATAAATTTGGCGTTTTGTGACATTAGCGTTCCGTGTAATGTGTGTGGATCGACCTTAATTCATAATGTTTCTAAAACGCGAAACTGCTAGTTAAAATTTGTTAAACAGGCTATTTTTAAACATAAACTCATAATTAATTAATAATTAATAATCGAAATGCACACGTGTTTTTGGATTGTAATTTGCATTTAACTCTTATCCAGTCCTTAGAATTTGAATGTATAATCTTAGAAATTCTTAAGGAAAAAGAATAATTATAGGCCTATTAATTTTTCTTTACGTAATTTTTGAGCCTTTTGTTGACGAGGACCATGAAGTACACAAATATTTTCTCTCAAGATATTACGCCATTGCAATTCCGATAGCAATCTGTGCCGTTGCTGCATTCGGCTTAGGTAAACCGAACTTTAAATCGAAATCACAAATCATTTTCATAAAAATAATATACTATTCCGATCTTGCATGATTTTTCAGGTGCTTTTGTACTGCTCTTATTTCTACGCAAATCTCCATCAAAAACAAAAAAATCTAAATAAAAAAAAATGTAAAAGTAACATTTTCTTAAAATTTCTTCCACAAAACATTCCTTAAAATTGAAAACTATAGGTGGGAGCCGACAGCAAAATGAAATCGGCGGCGGGTCCAACCTCTAAACTGAACTGAAATATTTTTTATAATAAAAATAAGAAGAAAAAAAATGACGTCATTGCTTTGTAAATTAAATAAAAATTGAACTTTGCATAAATTGCATCTTTATTATTAGAGGGCAGATCTCTAGATAGAAATCAAGCTAATGTTTCTCAACATGAGGCCCAAGTGCCGCCTGAAAGTCAATCAAAACATTGTCCTTGAAAAAGGATTGACTTCGCGTTGGCACTTGGGCTTTACGTTGAGAAACACTTGCGTGATTTGTACCTATAAATCTGCCCTCTAATTGTTAGTATTTAGAATTTTAAATTACAGGAGTAATGCACAACAATTGGCCCACGACCTAATAGAATTCTAATTGGTGCCATGTTTTAACTGGCTCGTGGGCCAATCAGTGGGATTTGAGTCTGCATACCGTGTGGTCACACTGTCCCTGTTTATGAGAGACGACCATTATGACATGCTAGTGATGTGGATTTGATGGGCATTGAACAAAATGGAGGACATTCTAACCTGTGCTAGGTAATGAAAAACCTTATATTTTGATTTTATTTTGTACTAATTGTGAGTTAAAAACTTGTATTTGCAAAAAGGCTATGACTTTAAAGTTAAACAGTTCTTTGATTTTAAATGAAAGCATTTAATATGCAATTTTGTAAAATATTTAGATAAACAATTGCTACAGAGCCTACAGTGTCATAAATGAGCTACTACTTTTTAGTTGAAATTTTTCCTTATTTTTTCTATTCATGCTAAAATCGGCGGTGACATATATAACTTTTATCAGTAGCTTTTTTAATGGTTGGGTGTTATGCGTTTGGGCCGTACATTTTAAACAGTTTCTTCTTTGGTTTGTTCTTTTGATTAGTAGCCTTAATTTATATAAAGGTTTAATGGCGGCTAATCGAAAGAATGGTTCTTCTTTGATTATGAATTTAAGAGGTAAAAGCCGATGCCTCGGTAGTGCAATGGGGAAGGTCTACGATTGTTTGTGCTGGGGGTCCCGGGTTCGAAGCCTGGCGAGAGGGCATTGATGATTTGTGTTTTTCTGCTTTGTTTTGAATTGGAATTTGACTTGGAATTGAAAAATGACTTGTTTGATTTGATACTGATTTATTTGTATTTGAAATTTGCCTTTGTGTTGATACTTTGACTTGTCTTTGAAAAAAATTGCCTTTGTATTGAAGTGTCTTGAATGTCCCTGAAATGACCTCGATGTTGAGGGGGACGTGGAGAAAAATAAGTGTTTTCTATGTAGGAAATGTGTTAAATGCGTTTCTGTAAGGGGAGAAAAGAAATTCGATATGGCGAAATTACAGAACGAACGTGCCCCCCCCCCCACTTATTCACTATTATGGTACTAGTGGGGTAACCCGTCATAAATGACGGGAGCAAAATTCACAGGCAATTGTGCGCATGCGCGTCGTTTGTTCCTTTTTTACTCCTTTCATTTCAATTTCAATCACCCCCTCCCACTTTTTCCCCCTCCACGTTTCTCTCTCCCGCTCTACACTTTCCAACCTTTTCCCCTCTCCAATTTAATATCATGAGGTTCTTGGATGGGAGCTATAACCTCTCATGCTAAAACCATATTTAAAATCGTTTTGAAGCTACGTACATACAGGACACCTCAATAGGTATAAAGGTGGCCACAGACAATCAATTCTGGCTTGACAATCCTGACTTGTCAAACATGGATTGTTTTTCAGTATTGCCACAGACGTTCAATACATTCCTATTAGTTTTTGTGTGTGTTTCTTTTGAAGTTGTAAGTGGATAGATTTTAATCTTTTTAATTGCTCATTTTCTAAGCATTTAAATTCGCGCACATAAACACAATACAGATTGAGGTGAATTGCTTTCCACTGGCAGGGACGCAAATTTTAAACCTGACCTAGGGCGCATAAAACCCTTGTGCGGGGGGGCCCTGTTCAAACCTTGCCATAAGAGGCTTATGACATCGGAGAGGTGGACAAAAAATTTAATCTTGTCCTTGTGTCTTAAAAAAAAACAGGTAATAACAAAAGAATCCAAAACAACTTTTTTGTTTAAGAGCCTAGATCCACGTCCATCTTGTTGTTTTGAGCAGACGACAACGAGACAAATGAGTGTTCTTATATGGTGTTATTAAAACAGCAAAAAATCGCCTCACAATCGCTCAATTAAAATACAGTAAAGCGCAAAATGCAATAAAAAGTATTGTTCTTCACGTGCTCGATTTATATAATTTTTGAAAAGGTCCTTCTATTTTTAAACAAGGTTCAAAGTCGTTCGTTTTTTTAACCCCATGTTAAATCCCATTGGCCCCAAAACCGTCCCACAAACATTTGAAAAACTCTCGTTAAAACTGATTTAGAACAATAACAAAATAATTAGCACATACATTCATGTATTGGCTTCACGATGTTTCGTTTTTATAAATTTTGAAAAGGTCCTTCTATTTTTTAATAACGTTTAAAATCGTACGTTTTTTAACTCCATGTTAAGTCCCATAGGACTAAAACACCGTCCAACAAAAGTTAAGAGAACTCTGATTAAAAATGATTTAGAGCAATCAGAAAAATTAGCACGTACTTACATGTGTTTATTGCCTTCAGGATTATTCCTTGTTCTAAATTTGAAAAGGGCTTTCTATTTTTAAATAACATTTAAAATCTTACGGTTTTTTAACTCCATGTTAATTCCCATAGGAGCAAAAAAACCGTCACCCAAACATTTGAAGAACTCCCGTTAAAAACAACTCAGAACAATCACACAATATTTAGCACGTGTATTAATCTACTGGCTTCACAATGTTTTCTTTTTCGAAGATTAGCACGCGAAGTTATTTTTCAATTAATTATTATGTGACTTCGAACCGGGAGAAAAAACGTTAAAAAACCGTTTTTCAATCAACAACGATCGCAGCGCCTACATTCGGAGAAATTTTGAACTAAACGATGTATCTAGCCTCTTAAATTGTTGAGAACATTTGATATCATCCTTTTTTTATCCGAATAATGGACACAATCCTGAATTTTCCGTCAACCCCTCTGACGTCAGACGCTGTATCTTATGGTTAGTTAGCTATACATTCATTCTACTGTCCAATGTCCACTAAATTTGCTTTTAGACTTGGATTGTTCCGTACTGCGTCAAGATGTATCGAGGCAATGACAATCCTGCAACAATTATCGAAAAAAAAAACGATGGAAAAAATTAAAATTTTGCTCAGAATGCATTGGTGCATAAAGATAACTTCTAACAAGCATACTTAGGGTCTTTGTGGCTAATCTATTATTATATAGCATCTAATTACACAAAATACCGTCAGTTTTGTAGAATGTCCCAGATGCTTGTAAATGCCACCCCCCCCCCCCCTTTCCCTCCCAAAAAAATTAATAAAGTCAGGGAAAAACATATGGGAAAATCTCTTACAAACTACTATATCTCGTCAACTATGGATTTTGTTTCATCTCGTCGTTTTTTTTTTTCCTTTTTGGTATTTTTTTCTTATACATAGTGGAGACTTAATCGCCCTCCTTGTTGTCGGATTCAGTTTCTTTGTCTTCTGGCGATTGCTTGAACGATGTCAATTAATTAGATTAGTCTTTTGATGTAGACGGACGCGCGTCACTGGATCCGACATTCTCTAAAATAACACATTACGTGTTTCAATTATACCTAGTTTTATTTTATTTTTCTAACGAGAGCTTCATTGCCTGAGGACGACGTTGCTTTGAGCGGATCCATTTCAACAGATTCAACTCCTCGTGTAGACTCCCTCTCATTGTTTCGTCTACAATTCCCTAAAATAAAACGTGTTTCAATTACAAAACCGAGTTTTATTTTATTTTCTAAAGAAATTGAATAAATTCCACTTACATAGAAGTTGTACTTTAGTTTGTACCCATGGTATTTGAGATGCAAGTAACACAGAAACAATTACAAAAATTGCAATGATGATCCATAATACGGTTGTCGACCCAGCACTCTTTAAAGTGTCATCCTTTAAAGGATTTCTTGCTACTCAATGGATAAGGAACAGTTCAGTTAGTTTAATGCAAAATTGTTTGTAATAAACAGTTGTTTACTAATCCGGTTATCAGAGGTTGTTGTTATTGTTGATGAACATTCGCACGGGGGACATGTTGGGCATGTTTCTAAATTAACAAAAATGATTGGTTTTAGTTATTGATATTAAATTCATCCCACACATTAGTATTTGACCAGGTTTCATAACAGCCACTATAGCCTTTCTCGATAAATGACCAGATTTTTTGGAGTCTCCATTGGCTATACATTGCCACGTTCCCGCGTCAATGGGTTGTGTGTTGTTTATCCGTAGAGAGCAATGCGTGGTGTATTTTCCAGTTCCGTTTTCGTATTGATATCTATTATCTACTCCACCAACTGGCATGTCTCGACCATTTCTCATCCAATAACATTGTTCGAATTCGTCACTCAACTCGCACTTTAACACAATTGTTTCGTTTAGTGGCGTGGCAAGGGATTCGGGTTCTTCTTTGAAAGTTGTTTTCCCTTTTTGAACTGACAAGAAAAAAAAATTCAGAATTGTTAGATCAATTGACATACTGTGTGCATTCAGCTCCTAAATACTTTTGAAACTGCTCGATGTGCTCTTTGAGCACATCGAGCACTAAAAGTCGTCACGCGATGAAGAACTCTCGCAAGAGTTTCATATTTAAACAAGCTATCATTTTTTCTTTCTTGAAAAAAGGGAGAAAACAAGCTCCTGCAACGAACCTATTTGAGCTAGAGCGAAACGGATTTCAGATTTCGAAAGCGTACACTTAGTTGTACAAATAAATAAAAAAAAACGTTTGTGGATGGCTGGTAGTTTTTTTGCGAGACGATTTTTTTCAGCAAACAATCGTAGAACAACAGCTACTCCATCATTTTGAATATAAAAGGTTTTCAATTTTTGGGTAAATAGATAGCTTCAACTGAAATTTGCAGTACGTTTGAACGCGAAATGAAGTGAAAGTAGAAAGGTTAGCTTAAGCACTTAAGGGTATTTTAATGTTGATAACTTTCAAAAAAAAACTTTTTATAAAATAGTCTGTTTAAAGTTAGGTGATTTTGAAACTCAGATAAAAGGTTTATTTTGAAAGATGTCAACATTAAAATACCCTTAATTGATTTAGTTGCCATTCTTGTTTCTTTATTTTGCACCTGAAAGACATAATAATGGTCATGGCACACGTGACTGGGGCGAGACAGGGCCGGAAAGACGACTGTCACCCGGTGGAGGTATTGCACCGTGATATTTTATGCGTCTGTTCACACAAACAGCGTGCCGTGGCAGGACAGTGCCTTGGCCCTGCCACCGAGCTCGGGTGGATATTTTTAGGTACGTTTCGTCAAAATTTGGCGAACATTCGTCAAAATTTTGGCGAACATTGCGTCAAAATTTTGGCGAACATTCGTCAAAATTTTGGCGAACATTCGTCAAAATTTTGGCGAACATTCGTAAAAAAATTGGGCGAACATTCGTAAAAAAATTTGGCAAACATTCGTAAACAAATTTGGCGAACATTCGTAAAAAAATTTGGCGAACATTTGGCGAACATTCGGCAAAAAATTGGCGCACATTCGTCAAAAATGGAGGTCTACAGGGTTTCTTGAATGCCTATGTTTTCATCCATTTACTAATTTTTTTCACCTTTGTAATATATTATAATTAAAGTTTTTGTTTTTTTTGCGGCCCACATAGACTTAGACTTTGTTTATTTGGCCCGTGTTCGCCTTTGAGTTTGACATGCTTGCAGTACAGTATATTAAAAATATTAAAAAACGTAAAATATTAAAGCACCTTGGAGATTGTTGAAAAAGCTGAATCAAAACACAAAATAAAATACCTCGAGAAATGTTTCTTATTACCTTGTAAGCTGATTGTTGTAAGGCCAATGGTTAAAGCAAGTATTAATAAGCTAAATAAATTTAAAATCATTTTGGTTTTAAGACAGTTAACAAATGCGATATTTGGAATTGTCAGATCTTGTTACTTTGAATATTTTTTTTTTTTAGTTTTACGGTAATTTACTAAAACGAGTTAATGGGGTTTTTAATCAATTTGCTTTGTGAAATGATTTTATTAGTCTTTGTTTGTCAATTTTTTTTTATCTTCCCTTATATAGCATTATGGAACCCATATCTATTTACTGATTGGTAAATGACGCTTTCTGATAAAATTACCATGACTTATTAATCACAAATTTAAATTGATGAAATTTTAATCTTTAACTTCTAACCTAGTTATTTCTTTTTTTGTAATTTTTATGTTCCTATAGAACCCATATCTTTTTTTAATACACGCTTTTTGATAAAATTACTGTGACGCATATCACAAATTTAGTCATTAGAGAGTTTGCACCACACAAAAAATAGGCATGACAACTGGATTTTATGATAACTTTGTGAAAAAAATTATCTCCAGTTGTCGTTCCTATTCGAATCTGTACGATTATAACAGAAGTTATAGTCGTACACAACTACAAGGGCCCACTTCCTGTTAAAGATTTTTTTTTTGCCTCCATCTTGGTTTTACCAGTTAAAAATGCGAAAAAATGAAACCAACTCACAAATGGATGGAAATAACGATTTATTCATAATTTTTCATGAATTTCACCCTTATCACCCTTGCACACATGGATAACACCCACTTAGAAACGTGATCCCACATACTACATCGATCACGTCCCTTTTAGTGTAACAATTCTATTGTACTTTTTATTGTAGACTCCATTTGTGGTTTGGCAAGGTGTGGGTGGGTATTTCCGGTTTAAAATCTATATTGTTGTTGTGTATGGAAGTTGTGAGTACAACCTAAAGGCTACAACTACAACTTTTCAACACAGAAAACGACAATCTACAATTAGTAGTAGCTGTAGATAGTAGTAGTTGTACCGTGGCGCAAACTCTCTATTATGTAACTTTTTTTTTGTCAATGAAATCTTAATTTTTTAACTTCGTTTTTTTATACTTCGTTATTGAATACTCTAATCCAGTGGTTTCCAAAGTGGGGTACACATACCCCAGCGGGTACGCGAAGAAAATTTAATATTTTTTTCTTAAGTTTTTTTCTAAGACAAGTTTTTTATTAACAGAAAAAACTAAAAAGTTAAGTAAAGAATAGCAAATATTAACTTGTATTTTTTAAAGTTACACAACCATGAACACTAAATAAAGAGGAATTCACACACGTGGCCACATAGCAGGGTCCGTGCTATTTATTTTTTCTATTTTAGGGGCATGCGATCAAAAAAGTTTGGAGGCCACTTAGAGGCGAGCTGGCCAAAGGGCAGCTCGGGCAATTGCCAGAATGTTGTTCTTTTTTTAAAAAAAAAATTTGCCAATCCAGTATAAAATGTTGCCAGGGCCAAATTATTTCGCCAGCATACCTCTGAGACCAATGCTCTATGCGGTAATGCTATACATACACATTAGAGAGAAAAACAATCGCTGTTTTTATTCATTTGTTTTAACTAAAAAAAAAATAAAGAAGATATTTAAAAAATTAAAAACCAGATTAAGACAAAATATTAATGAAGTTTTTTTTTTCTTTCTTTCTGTAGATCGGTTATGAACTTTGACTGAATCAATGCCAGAAGACATTAATATAAAACAGTTCTTTCAATGATTTGTTAGAAATAAAATAACCCTAAAAAAGAGCAGGTTTTAAAATTATTATAGATTAAAATATCAAGCGGTGCTTTTGTTTTAGGACCTTTAAATTAAGTGTGAATTGAATTGAAATGAACTGAACTGGCCGACAATACAAATCATTAGAAAACAAGGTTTGAAAAAGTTCTTTTATTATTTCTTATAGTTCTTAAGTTATGTTAGGTTTTTTTTGCAAAGATCTGAGTAAAAGGGTATATATTATCTCCGTGGATTGATAACATTCTTACAGATAATGATCACTATGAAGTTTTACAGAATTCTGTTTAGTTTTTTCAAGTGAGTGTACACTGCAGTAGTGCATTCAAAATTGCTTTGCTTTTATTGTAATTTTTAAACCTTTGTCTCAAGATTAATATTTAAACAAATATTTGTGGTTAAGAAAAAGGCAAAGTTTTAAAACAAAAAAATTCTGTTAAACATTACTTAGTGTTTTTTATGTGGTTATCATTTAAATACTCGTCATTTTGTAAATTTCTCGCATTTCAGGGCAACAATCTCGATTCATCATGGGTCGTCGAGGGGTGAACTGGTTAAACGGACAACGAGTGAGGGTGGGGATACACAATGGTGTCTTGTCGTATGGTATAGCTTTTTGGCCAAACTCTATTAAGAGTAGTGAGGTACTCATTAGGAATAACAATTAGTACACGAGGTACCCATACATTAGGCTGCGCATATTACTGGACACACCTGACATGCCAGAGCAAAAACTTCTAATGGTCAGTCCTAGGCCTTAGAAGTTTTTGCTCCCCAAATATGTACTATTTTTTCTCCTGTCTCCCTTTCCCCACGCCTGCCCTTTTCGATTTTTCGGATGCGTTGTGGATGTGGACCATCATCATTGGAGCTCTGCAATGGATTTTCATCAATATGATGCACTGAGGTAATTTTAGAGAAACATTTCCATTCGCAAGACACACAAGGTGTTCTTTGGAGGCCTCAAGAGCTGGATTTGGATTTTGTTAGGGTTGGCCTGATCTTTCCATTGGTAGGTCCTGTGCCATTTGAAAGTGTTGGTCTACATGCTATTTTTTCTATTTGAAAGATAGATGAATGAACTCAACTTATAATTTTAAAGTTGATCTTGATTGTGGATTTGGTGGAGATTTTAGAATCAAAAGACAACGAAAAGAAGTGAACATGTGTCGTTCTGTTTTGAGAACCAGTTATGGTTTCCGTAACATACTAATGGGACTAGTGTGCATGGCTCATATACATGTACTTTGATAACCAATCAAAAGCACTTTAAAGAATTACAAGAGGCAAACTCACACACTCACTCTTTGTCTGTGTATCAAGTTTTAGGTATCGCTCTGCACTTCGTGAGATCATCATTCATCATTGTTTGTTAAAGGTGTGTTAATTTTTTTAATTTTATTTATTTTTCATTTCACTCAGATCTTTGCATACTTTTGCATTTGAAAGTGGATCAATTGTTGCAAAAATGGCAACATTGCTCTGCATTCAAAAGTTTATTCAGATTTAGCCATTTGCTTGTGCATGCATGTTGTCAAATTTTGGGGGTTGTCTTCAATTTTAATTTGGTTTAATATTTAGTCTTAATTGGTTTAATTTTATTTTTTATTTAATTTTTAATATTAATTTTGTTTAATTTATTTTTACTTGGGTTTAATTTTTAATCTTATTTATGCATAACTAATTGGTTGTATACATAATTGGGTTTTATTATTGATGGTTTAATTGGGTTTTGTCATTGTTCATTATGAATTTTGCTTTTAATTATTTGTGTTTTATTAATTTAATTGGGTTTTGTCATAATTTAATTTCGGTCTTGTTTTCGATTGTTTTATTGGCTTTTGTTATTGTTTCATGGTTTTGTCATTGGTCACAATGACACATAAATTTTATTGGTCACATAAATAATGCAAGTTATAATATGTGACTTGTTTTTTTTTTGTGTGAAAATGTGTAATTTTTTTTGACAATAATTTGTAATTTGTTTTACATGGTTTTCTCATAGATGAGTAACTTTTTGTTACGTCATGTAACATTTATTTTTACTTTTTTTATCATTAATGATCAACACAGTTGTATAATTAGCTACAAAGTGTTATTTGGTTTTGAAATGCTGTGTTTGATATTTAATTGTAATTTCCATTTACACTATTTTTTCTCACGTACAGGAATTACTTTAATTTGTGTCTCACGTACAGAAATTACTTTAATTTGTGTTTGGTTAGGTCTTTGTTAAGATTAGGTATGTTAGGTCTTTGTGCCTCCTCTTCTTTTGGTTAGGGATTGTAATTAACGACTCTGTTCGCAACGACTCTGTTCACTTGCTGTGTCATATATCGTTTGCAAACTAATCATCTCTTGAAGAGAACTCAACTTACAGAGAACTTACTCATTTTTTATTCACGCAAAAATGAGGCAACTGCTCGCAGTTTGAGCAAAACCTCCTAACATGAGAAAGTTCTCTCAGCTTGAGTAAATACTCGCCTATACTAAGTCGAGCTTTTCCTACAAAAAACATGAGAATAGGGGAAAAGTACTCAGTTTATTCATTCCAACACATTAATGGCGTAAGTAGATTTTTTGAGCCCTTTAACGATATCATTCAAGATAATTTTTTTATGAAATTGTTCATCAAAAAATGAAGTTTTTTTCTGTAATATATTATCAAAAATAATTTATTTTTTCTAGTTTTTATAAAATACAGTTTTTTAATTATATATTCAAAAGTTTAGTTATTTTTTATTACAAATTGATTTAGTTAACTAAAGTTTGTGAAATGGAATCATGTTGAGTTGCTTTCTTTAGGACTTAGTGGATGTTCTTCAAGTTGGATACGTGATGAATGCCTCTCTGGAAATATATTTGAAGAAAATAATTTTCATTAATTTAGCGGAAATTGGAGTTATTTTTGTGAATTTCGATCAGCCATAAGGGCGCGTGTGATATTAGTTTATTAGAAGCATAGCTTAAATTAAATTTAAATCTGATTTCAAACTAGAAGAAACTAGAGGGCCGATATCTTTCAAAATAAGCTTTTTTATAAACTTTTAAAATGGGTGACTGCAAATTTAGCCAGGAAACTGCCCACAAAAAGTTTATTTTGAAAGATAACATCATAATGACACTCCAAATTACTTTGTTTACAAGTTTCAAGCATAATTTGAATTTTTAAAAAATGATTTTAATTTAATTAACTCAAGATGGTTTATTATGAACAGCTGATATTTGTAATCTGAATATTCTGTTTTTCAGAAGCAAAATTAAAATAAACTAGAAACTGTTTTAGAAACTAGAAGGATAGCTCAGTCACTTAAAGGGTATTTTCATGTTATTTTTAAAAATGAATATTTTAAAGTTGGATCATTTTCAAACTTTCATAAAAAAAAAGCTTATTTTGAAAGTTATCAACATGAAAATTCCCATAAATGATTTGAACTACCCTTCTAGTTTCTAAAAGACGTTGAAGTTTTTTTTCATTTCACACCTGAATGGCAGACTAATCGTAGTTCGAGAGGCGTTTACACTTCCAAAATCCACCTTAAATAATTGAATTTTCGCGCCTGTGTCTAAGGCAAAATTGAGTTTGGTAAATATGAACTTACGTCGAGCTCTGTGGGTTTTAATATTCAATGTTGTTGAAATGGATGCAACTACTGCCAACAACACAATGACGACCCATAACATCACTGTTGACTTAGCATTAAGAAAATGATATTCTTCCATCTGAGATTTATTTACTGTTGGAAGTCATAAATAATTTTAATTAGGTTGCTGGAATTCTACTCACAAGAAATTACCTTTTAGAGCCACTTCGAACCACTTTTGGTGGTAAGAGTTCGCCTGTAAAATGTAGTCGGCTTGTCGACGAAACGGACCACTTAAGAGTCAACTTTTTTCGCAGTTCACTTAATAACACTAGGACCACTTTCCAACCACTGCAATCGACTCGAGTGGTTGGTTTTAGTGACAAGCCAACTAAATGTTGCAGTCTAACTCGACCACCAAAAGTGGTTCGTGCGGAATAGGTTTAATTCGTGAAATACCTTCTTTAGAAAAAGGAGGTGGATGCGGTGGGTTTGTTGGATATGGGAAAAGTGGTATTGTCGGACAAGTTGGACATTCTGGACATGTCGGAGTTACGGCAAAACTTGTTTCTTTATTTTAAAAAAAGAAGATACTGGTTTTAGTCGTTTAGGTACGTTTCCACTCGAACTCATACTGATTCATGAGTATAAGTGGAAACAATGCTTTAGATAGTAACGAAATTTACGTTTTAGAGACCTGATTGTACTACGGCCACAATGGCCACTTTCGATAAGTAGCCACGGTTTGTGTGATCTCCGTTAGCGGCACATTGCCACGTTCCGCTGTCGATCAGTTTTCCATCTTTTATCTTTAGACTGCAGTCGTCTGTGTTTATACCGGTGCCGTTGGTGAATTGGTATCGATCATCGATGGTCACTCTGAAGTGATTTCTTATCCAGTAACACGTTTTGAATGGATGTCGTAGTTTGCAATGCAATACGATGGAGCCGTTAGGTGTTAAGGCTTGGCTTTCGGGCTCTACTTCGAAAGGTGAAGTCGGGACTGATTGCAAGTATAGAATGAAAAACAAAATGAATTAGTTTCACTCTTTGCTTCAAGAAAAATAACACAACCCTGATTTTTTGTCACCCCTTTTTGTCATTGACCAGGCTTCTTTTTTTTTAGGATGAGATTAGACTTTCCAGTGTGCACGTGTTACAGCTGGAAGAGTGGCACTACTCAAAAAACCACTTTTTTGGGGGTGAAAAATGAGTTTAAAGAGTTAAGAGAAGATTCACGGCTTACTTTGCTGAGCTTTTCAAGTGCAAAAACCGTTTTAACTATTCACAATATCAGTTTATTTGGCTCCCCTGCTATATATTGAGATAGAAAAATTGTAACTTTAAAATCATTTTCCCAAAAAAGTGTTTTTTTTTAGTTGTGCCATTCTTCCAGCCGAGGTGCGATAATTACATTAGTAATCATTTTATTATTAGTGTTTGACTACTATACATAATCTAATGATAGACTTCAAGAAATATGACAAATTTAAATTAGGGTTCGATCTTTGTATGACTAGAAAGATTGCAGCTAAGACTTATTTTTTTTTTGTCTTAAGCGGCGATCATACTGACTATTATTTCTCGTAAGACTATGTGCAAGAAACAAGTAAAATATTGCTGAGAATCTTGCAGAGTTTCTTACAAACAAAAAACGAAGATCAGCGTTTTCTGTAAGACCGTGTGTGCAAGAAACCACTTAAGTCTTGCAAGAGTATTGCCACATTTGCAAATGCAATTAATTCTAGGACACATTGCAGTGACTCGTGTTTTAATTATTGCCAATGTGATGGCTACTTAAAGCGGGGGTGTCACTGGCCATTTTTAGAGCAAGATTCACTGCAAGATTATTGCTACGGTTGGCTTGCGATAGCATGTGGCAGCATCTCTTGCAATAGCTGCAAGCCCTTATATTACTAGCTGTCATAACGGAAGTTACAAAAAAATAGTCGTACTCCGATACTGATATAACTGCTTTTGTACTCTAATACGATGCAAATGGCGTGTGCCCCATTACTTGGCACAATGCTACTTGTACTAGTGCCAGCACAAGTAGGCTTTTTATGGTGCATTTACACTAGACTGGTTTACCAACCGCTGGTTGCTGCTGGCTGGTTGTAGCTCTCTAGCAGCATAGTGTGAACTGCTGCCAGCAACTGCTTTTTCCAGCAGGCTAGTGATTTTAACAGCAGCTGGTGAAGTTGAACACGTCCAACTTTAGAAGCTACCAGCTGGTCATGTAACTCCCTTCCTGCTGCTACTATAGTGTGCTACCAGCTAGTGTGAACCCTTTGTCGCTAGTAGTGGCACTAGTGGATAGTTGAAACTCCACTGCTTGGGTTGGTTGTTGTTAGGTTTTGGGTTTTTGCAAGACGGTGATTGAATCACTCGCGCTGCTAATACCAGCAGTGACTGGACAAGTGTGAACCCAAAGCAGCCGTTGCTTGCTGTTGCTGCTAATAGCCAGCAGCAACCATCGGCTTGTAAACCAGCCTAGTGTGAATGCGCTTTTAAAGTGGGTCGTCCGCATGCGCTTCGACAACTTATCTTAAAAGAAACACTGAGAAGAAACTCTTTTTCAGAAACACTGGTCTTGGCTCTCAGCTCGTATTTTTAATGATTTCTAAGTCAAGGCCAGTGCTAAACTCATGAACTTCTGAAAGGAAGTTTTATGTTGGTGAGTTTAGCACTAGTTTTGACAGAAATCATTAAGAAACCGACCCTTAAGCTGGTATATTTTGATTTGTTAATTACATACCGGGTTTGACTGTTAGCTTAGCATTGCGTGACGTTACTTTCTGTCTCGAGTGTTGTGGGTTTGACTCGCATTGCCATTCTGCAGCGTCATCTTTGATGGTAGTGTTTAGAATTTCAATGGAACAGTCCTCGTCGCTGCTCAGTCCAATGGGTCTGTTGATATATTTATAACGTCCATTTATTTCGAAGGCGAATGTATTTCGTTTCCACCAACAATTTTGCACAATTTGATCGAATGTGCATTTGAGAACAACATTGCTTCCTTCTGTTACTTCCATATCTCTTGGCTGCTCAATCAAACTGAAACTAGTTGTAACTAAACGGAATTATTTCGTATTAGAAATTCTGTGGTTAATTATAATTATTTTGGCAATTAGCAACTCTGTAAATATAAATACTGTAGCAATTGCGAAAGAAAATAATGAAATAGAACTGTGGTTATTTTGTGTTTTAGAAGCAACGTTGAGAAGAATTTGTAAGTTTTCTTAGAAACTAGAAGTAAATCCCTTCAGATTGATGTCATGTGGCTATTTTTTTAAAGTAAACTTTTTGTGGTAATTTCAAATCATAGAATTTTGTTTTTCACATCGAGTTTCAAGAAACTGGTGATAATTTTCAAAACATTTTCATACTACTATAAAGTTTATAATACAATCTATCACTATTGTAACGTTTTAAGTGATTTCTTTACTATTATAGTTTATTAAACTTTTAAATTCTTCTAAACTCTAAAAGTTATTAAAGGTTTTGGGGACTTTTTTTAAAAAAAAAAATGGATGTCCCATTTTATTACAAACTAGTTTACGACAAAAAGAAAATGTAATGTATGTTAGAAACTATATTTTAGACTTTGAAATCTGCCAAAAAAAAAGTATTCCTCTCGTTCATATTCTTAAAAATATTCAACTTTTTACTGAAATTTGGAGAGAAAAAAACATTTTCTATTTTTCACTTTAAACTTTTTGAGGAAAAAAAACGCAGCATTTTGTCATATTTTAAAAGTGCTGTAAAACGTTAACTTTTAAATATATTACGAAAATAAATTTAACCAATGTATATTTCTTATTTGAACTATTGTAAAGACTTCACTATTTTTAAAATTGCTTTCTTGATTCAAGTTTATCATTAGAATTGCTGTTCAGCCACTTATTAGTTATTTGAATACCATAAATTGCTGTCATTTAATGAGTAATTAATTACCTTGGAAAGAAATTACAGCAAGAAACACAATTATGTTTATGATTTTTTGAAATAACTCCATTTTACTTTGCCAGATTTAAGACGAGAAATTCTAAGTTGTCTCTACATTCGTATTTTACAGTTCAGGTCTTTGAAGTTTTTAACAAGAAATGAAGCTTGTGTGGTTTAATCTTAAGAATTATTTCAGCAGTTTTCAACTTTTTTTCTTGAAATTTGTTTATTTTTACCTAAATATGTATTTGATGATAACGTTATCTTTTGAGCGATTACTGACATTGTTCGAGATATGTTAGTTACCCAGGTAACTCTGCTTAATACTTCATATGAGTTATTGATAAGCTTTATTTTGGTTAAGAATTTATACAGTGAAATTAAGTTAGCTTATGAGGCTAGATACATCGTTTAGTTCAAAATTTCTCCGAATGTAGGCGCTGCGATCGTTGTTGATTGAAAAACGGTTTTTTAACGTTTTTTCTCCCGGTTCGAAGTCACATAATAATTAATAGAAAAATAATTTCGTGTGCTAATCTTCGAAAAAGAAAACATTGTGAAGCCAGTAGATTAATGCACGTAATAATTATTTTGTCATTGTTCTGAGTTGTTTTAACGGGAGTTCTTCAAATGTTTGGGTGACGGTTTTTTGCTCCTATGGGACTTGACATGGAGTTAAAAAAACGTAAGATTTTAAATGTTATTTAAAAATAGAAAGCCCTTTTAAAATTTAGAAAAAGAAATAATCCTGAAGGCAATAAACACATGTAAGTACGTGCTAATTTTTATGATTGCTCTAAATCATTTTTAATGAGAGTTTTCTTAACTTTTGTTGGACGGTGTTTTAGTCCTATGGGACTTAACATGGAGTTTAAAAACGTACGATTTTAAACGTTATTAAAAAATAGAAGGACCTTTTCAAAATTTATAAAAAGGAAACATCGTGAAGCCAATACATGAATGTATGTGCTAATTATTTTGTTATTGTTCTAAATCAGTTTTAACGAGAGTTTTTCAAATGTTTGTGGGACGGTTTTTGATCCTATGGGATTTAACATGGGGTTGAAAAAACGAACGACTTTGAACGTTGTTTAAAAATAGAAGGACCTTTTCAAAAATTATATAAATCGAGCACGTGAAGAACAATACTTTTTATTGCATTTTGCGCTTTACTGTATTTGAATTGAGCGATTGTGAGGCGATTTCTTTCAGTTTTAGTAACACTATATAAGAACCCTCATTTGTCTCGTTGTCGTCTGCTCAAAACAACAAGATGGACGTGGATCTAGGCTCTTATGAGTCAGATGTTTTTTTTGTTGAAGTTGTTTTGAAGTCTGCTTTTGCTATCTTTTGAGTCTTTGAAGCTGTTCTTATCAACTTATCATCAGTTATTTTATTTCAAGGTATTCACACGCCATTGGCCTACATATACAATTATACATATGGGGTACATCTAGTCTATTAATGGGTGTAGGGGGATTTCAATTGCGCGCCTATACAAAAATAAATTTTGACACAACATACATACCAAATTAAAGGTTTTCAACTGATCTACCTGAAATCACTAGAGAAAAGTTCTGTAAAAATCGCAAAAGTCATAAAAAACGTAAAAAAACACTTCTCCATACGTTTTCAGTAAAAAAAATTAACATACCTTATTAAAAAAAAAATGGTAATAAAGGTGAACCGTTGTGGCGTCTAAACATTTGCATGTTAGTTTTCGACTCCATGTAGGTACACTTAAGACTCTCGTTATCTTCGTGCGGTTAATCCACCGCATGCGGCATTACAGAATGGTGACGTCAAACGTCACTGTTCTGTAACGCCGCATACAGCTGATTAACTGCATAAGGATGACGATAGCTTAATTGCTTCAAAATCTTCCTTCTACATGTATTCAGCAAGGAATACTATATTTCTCTATATAGTAGTCCTTGCATATGGGCCCAGTATACATTTCTTTGTTTAAGTTATAGGTCCTTTCCTGCAAATTGCACGACGGGTTTACTAGTATCCAAACTTTTTTTTGTTCGTGTGCCTAAATACAGTTATTTTGCTTGTCTCAGGGGCAGACTGGCCTATTGCGAGATTGTCCATTTTTTCTATTTCCTCGATTAGTTTGAAGGTCAGTTGTGTAATGAACAATATAAAAAATTTAAAAATCGCACAAAAAATGGATGATGAAAAGTAAGAAAAAACCGATTGCAAAGAAATTTTTTTTTATTTCCATAAGTAGTATTTCCGTAAAAATAAGTAAAAAAAAAATTGTTTCGATAACCGACATTCCGATAATCGACGTTGTACTGTAATTGGAATCCTATAAATTAAAAATTAGGAATATGACTTTATTTAAATGAATTTAACTTCACAGATGAGAACTAATTATTAGATTACAAAGTTTCTTTTCATTAAAATTTTGGTAAAAAATTATGTGACGTAGTTTTCCTTAGCATGAAGGAGGTGTTCTTCAGGTTCGTTAAGTTGTGCATTTCGCCCTGTGAATATTTAAAAAAAAAATTATCCTAATGGGGCTGGTAATACGTTAGTACTTTGTGTCGATGTATGTCCTCCTACGCGCAGGCTCCACACTCCATATTAAACGTATATTCTCTCCCTTGTTTTTGACTCCTTGGTAATATATCGCCATAAAACCATCATTATATATTCATTTTGCCTTGAGGGTAAAATTTATAAAGCCTGGGACACACTATGCGTCGATTGCCTTCCAATGCTGGACGAAGGTGTGTGGCCGTGAGATGGATGAAGAGCGTCTAACGTTCGGCATTACAGGTTATTGGAAGGCATTCGGGCAAGTGTCGGTTTCTCTGTTGCGCGTCAAAGGGCTCCTATAACATTGGAATGTTGGGATTGAACGATTGCGATTGGACGAACGGTGCAATGAACAACTCCCACTGTTTGCGACTCGGCCACACGTAGTCTGACTGGTTCATCAATTGCGAACGTACAAGTGTACACGTAGTGTGTCTCAGGCTTATAAGGCAAAGGACACTCGCGTGTTACATAAATCTTCTTGCAATGTGAGAACGCATATTACGTTAGAAGTGGAGTCTGTGTATGAGGACATAAATTGCGATACTAAGTAGTCCTGTACGTATAACCAGTCTCATTGATTTACTATAATAAAGTTAAACCTTGGATTGCGAGCATAATTCGTTCCAGAAACGTGTTTGTAATCAAAAGCACTCGTATATCAAAGCGAACCAAAGGTTCAGTTGTGATCACGTTACGCTCGACAGACAAAAGCGTATACGTACTACTCGCATTGCAAGACCAAGCTCGTTTATCAAGTTAAAATTTATTAAAAAAATGTTGCTTGTCTTGTGAAACAGTCGCAAACAACGTTACTTACAATCCAAGGTTTCACTGTATTGGGTTCACATTACCCTTCTGATAACAATGCAACTTACGAGTTTTAATATTCAATATCATCAACACAGAAGCAAATGTTGCTAACAATGCAATCACTATCCACAGCATCACTGTTGATCTCTCGTGTAGCTCGTCGTCGTCACATTTATTAATTTGCTGTTTCGTAACTTGTGTTGCTAATAAAAATCATCAATAATTATTGCAATGAGTTCAGAGAGTGCCAGGTTTAAATGGGCGCCAAAAAGTGTCAAATTGTTATACTATTTGTTATGGTCTATTAAAATAAAACAGATAATTAAATTTCACCAATTACGAGCGATTTACGATAGATTTGCAAAAAGAAATTCGTTAAAATTAGGAAACTACCGGGTATTTTTGTTTTTAGTAAATTTAGTTGTATATTTTTGGTGGGCTGGCGCCACAAGTTGTTACAAATTACATTGGTAATATTCATGATATGTATAGGCATGGGCGCCAGTAGAATATCTTGCAAGGTGGGATTAAAATTTGTGTTCACCAAATTTTCAAATACAGTATTTACAATATCTTAATTAAGAGGGCTATGCCATTCTTAAGTGGCGATCCAGTTGGCAACATTTAAATCAAGATTGATTGCAATATGTGTCCTTGAATTAATTGCAAATTTCCAATGTGATAATACTCTTGCAAGACTTAAAAATGGTTTCTTGCACACCGTCTTGCAAGATCCACAGCAATATGTGACTAATTTTTTGCACGGAATCTTGCGAGAAAAATAGACAAGTTTAATCGCGCTGCTTTAGTTAAATTTGTTTAGCTAAATTTTAGTTTTTTTGTTGAATTTGTAATGTTTTAATGTTTCAATAAATTAATGAATTATCAAAGGTGATGCCTTGCACCATACTGCCGGCGCCCATGCGTTGTACATTTTAAAAGTTTTGCGTGACACATGCCTTCTATAGCAGAAGCTGAAGAAGGACGGTTTTCAAGTTGCAGGTAGAGTGGCGCTGTCGGACAAACTGGACATTCGGAAGATGTCGGAATCGTGGCAAAACTTGTTTCTGTATTTTATAAAGAGACTTCGTTTTATTTCATTAAACTTGAAAATATATTACATGGGTTATCCTTAGGCCAATTACCCTCTGTGATCGGCAACTCGTAATGTTCTCAATAGCTGTAAAACTTGTTACGATTTTGGTGAAATTCATCCCAGCCTCATTTGGCAAGATTTTTTTGTATACTGGGCAATTTAGGACCATCTTGTGTGTTTGTTGTGGACATAGTGTGCTATTCACAGTATTCGGACAAATTACTTCAAAAAAGTAATCGCAATTACTTTTGAAAGTTATTGTGTTGACAAATTACCATTACTTACTAAAGTAAGTCATACTTACTTTTCCAAGTCATTTGTCACAATACTGAATATTCAGTAGAGACCGAAATGGGCTCCCATTAATGAAGAAGTGCCATTGACTCTTGTCCCATCGCATTCCGTGGGATGGGTTTGGGACTAAACCAGGATAAGTGGGATGGATAAGATGCTCTGCAATCCATGAGGCTTTTGAGCTTATTGGACCTACGGTAGATATGAAACTGGTGGGCTCCATGGGTCTGATGGGACATTTTATAGTTGCCAATCCCAGAAGATATTTGTTTAAAGGTTATTTTTTAGAGACCTGATTGTATTATTGCCACTACTGCCACTTTGGATACGTAGCCACGATTTGTATGGTCTCCATTGGCGATACATTGCCACGTTCCACTGTCTATCGGCTGTCCGTTGATAATCTTTAGACTGCAGTCTGTTGTGTTCTTTCCGGTACCGTTAATGAATTGATATCGATTACCAATAATAACACTTAAGTGATTTTTGATCCAGTGACACGTTTTGAATGGACGGTGCAGAACGCAAGGCAAAATGATCGTGTCGTTTGGTGACAAGGCTTGACTTTCTGGTTCTTCTTTGAAGATCGAGGCTGAAACGGTTTCAAGAAGTTGTTTCAAACGGTTGTAAGTTGAAATCGAATGAAGCTGCATTTTTTGAAAGGAAATAGCATTTTGAAATGATACATTTAAATTCCATTTCTGTTACAGTATTTTAAAGTGTAATGCAATACTGTATTGTCTTTAAGAAACTTTCATTAGGTGATTGATTGTGACAGCTTTATGGACATTAGTCATTTAGCTAATTGATTCGTTTCACAAAATGGATTATCCGCTTCCGAAAGAGAATACTTGGTGTAGCTAGGTGTACTGTACATGTGCATTTCATATTTCATGACGGAGCGAAGTCATGACCGTCTACGTCAGTATACTTCAACAAATAGAGAAGGCCCTTCGGAAGATCACCCAGATGCTTATCGTGACTTCAGGCGGAAATACAGTAAAGCTGATCGCCCACTAGGTCGGTGACGCGGCAATGTTTGGCGTGGCGCCGACCTAGTGGGCGAGCAGCTATCAAGAAGTTCCAGACTTTCTCCAGGGCGGTGCCGCAACGCGCTTCTCCGCACTTCCGCCCTAACAGACGGGTTTCATTCCTTTACATGCATTATGTTTAGGTGCTGTTTTTCTCCACGCCATTCCGCGTCACCGACCTAGTGGGCCAGCAGCTTAATATTCTATGCACAAAACCTATATCCTCTTCGAAGATAATGGAACCCTAGTACTAGAAGTTGCTTTAGAAACACTTTATACGAGTTAATTACATACCAGGTTTCACTGTCAACCTTACAGTGCGTGACCACGTATAAACGTGGTTGTAGGATGATGTGCTCCCCCCACACTGCCACTCTCCACTGTCATTCAGGATGGTAGTGTTGAAGATTTCAATGGAGCAGTCTTTAGTCGTCGTTACAGCAGGTCTGTTTACGTATTTGTAACGTCCACTTATTGATACAATGGATGTATTGCGCTTCCACAAACAGCTTTGTAAGTGAATCAAACTGTTGATCTCTCTGAATTTGCAATTGAGGACAACGTTGTTTCCTTCAGTTACCTCTGTGTCTACTGGTTCTAGTGTCACGGTGACAGCCATAACTATAGGGAAAGATCCGAAAGATTTTATATTGTTAAGTTTGCCTCGCATTAATAAGATGGGCATGCAGAAATTTAAATTGTCTGTTCTCTATTCATCACCACCTTTACAAAGTTACTACTAACCTATGAACCTTCGGGTGTCAGAGGCGGGCACGTACTGGCTACAAAATCCTAGTTCGGCAATAGATCTATCTGGCGTCAGCGCTTCGCGCTTTTTTCAATATACTGTCACACATTTAACATTTTACACACGCTTCAAGTTTTAGTAGTAGTAAAATTTTGGTAAATGTAAATTTACATTTGTTTTGAGAGGCTCCGTGGGCCTGGGGCCTTCCAGTTCAGCGAGAGGCTTCTGGGGGGGGGGCTCGCAGTTTCGAGAACATCCTGGCACCTTCATAATTTCTAAAGACTCCTGTCGGCTTGTAACGCTTGTTAATCCAATAACTATTTTAATTTGCAACAAACATAGTTCAAATTTTAGGCCCTATATGCGTAAATGGTATACACAGTACTTATTTGCTGTCTTAACCAGAGATCTAGCCTCTAGCCAGCCTTTTTATGATTTAAAAAAAGCATAATTGCAGTTGTTCTAATGATGATGATGATGATGACTACTTGACAATTGGCACTTGTTTCACAAATTTAGAAACAGTTGCTTGCTATTGCATAAAAATCCGAGCCCTATTAATTACATACCTGGTTTTATTGTTAGTTTTGCATTGCGTGAAGTTACTTTCTGGTTCAGGCTATATATGGAATAAGAGTACCCTGTATAGCCTCTCTGGCTCGAGTATTGTGGGGTTGCCTCACATTGCCATTCTCCGTCGTCAATTTCTATGGTACTGTTCAAAATTGCAATGGAACAATCTCTACTTCTGCTTACAACGAGACTGCCGTCGATATATTTATAACGTCCACTTATGAGCACGGTGACTGTATTTCGTTTCCATGAACAGGTTTGCGCAGTTCGATCGAATTTGCATTTGAGAACAACGTTGCTTCCTTCTGTCACTTCTGTGTCTTTTGGTTGCTCAATCAAATATAAACTAGTTGTAACTATACGGAATGGTTTCATATTAGAAAGGTTGTGCATACTGCATGGCATGAAACGGAATAATGGAAAATAGAACTCTGCTTATTTTGTGTTTTAGAAGTTTTGTTAGAAACTAGTTAAACTAATTTCTTGGGGTTATTTTTTAAAATAAACTTTTTTGTGGTAATTTCAAATTATCTAATTTTGTTTTTCACTTGGACAATATGCAACAAACAACTGCTGATAATGTTCAAAACATTTTCATATTAAATTTGTAAATATATTTTTAAATAGTCTTTATCATAGTTCCAAAATAATAAAAAGGAATGGAACTAGAAACCACTTTTATTTAAAAATAATGGCTAACTTTTCGATTGCAATAGCAGTCATCTTCAGAGCCTAATACCTAGCACACACCTGATAATTTAAATGCATTTAAATAATAAACGTGTTCAACAGAGTCCTGTGAAGGGCAAACAAACAATATGTCGAATTTCATTTATTCAGTTAATAATCTGAAAATATTGAGTTAATACTTAAATATATTATAGAAACTATTGACAAAATATTGATTTAGTATTTCAATTTAAAATATTAATAATTTAAAATAATAATAAATATTAATAATATAAATAATAATAAAGTCCATTTTTATTTGGTTCATGTCCTTAACTGAATTCCATATTAATTCACCTGAACACATTTAATTTGAATTCATTTAACTCATTTGTGTACGAGGTATAAAAACATAACATAAAGATATAGGCAATTTTATATAAAACAACATCATTTAATTAAAATATAATGTACCATTTTAAAAAGACTTATACCTTGTACACACATGAGCTAATTGAATTCAAATTAAATGTGTCCAGGTGAATTATACGGAATCCAGTTAAGGACATGAACCCAAATAAAAATTGACTTTATTATTAATATTTTAAATTGAAATACTAAATCAATATTTTGTCAATAGTTTTTATAATATATATTATATTTAAGTATTCAGACAATATTTTGAGATTATTAAGTGAATAAATTGAATTCGACATATTGTCCATTTGCCCTTCACAGGGCTCTGTAGAACGTGTTTAATATTTAAATGCATTTAACTGTGTATGTGTGACATTGTGTGTACAAGGTATTAGTTGAACATGTTATTTTATAAAGTTTATTTGAAAATATATCAGTGTATATACGTCTCATCATTGATCCGAACCCAGTCCGTGCGAACCGTAGTTCAGGGAAAGAAAATGAGTAAAAAAAATTCCCTATCTATTTTATAAAACTTTCAAACTCTTCTAAAAATGTAAGCTAACTTAAGTGCAATTAAAAAGAATATTTAGAATATGGAAGTCCCCATTTATTAAAAACTATTTTCCGAAAAAACAATATCAAATATTTGTTAGAAACTATTATTTTATTTAGACATTGAAATTTGAAGAAAAAAAAATCTTGTTCATATTCTTAAAAAATATTCAACTTTTTTTTAAAAAAAATTGTGGGGAAAAAATTCCTTTTTGATTTTTCACTTAAACGTTTTGAGGAAAAAAAGACGCAGCATTTTATTTTCCGTACTGTAAAACATTAAACTATTAAATACATTAAGACGAAAATAAATGTAATTATTTCAGTTCTTATTTTATGTTTTTTTTAAAGACTTTGAATATATTTTTAAAATTGCTTTCTTGATTAAAGTTTACGTCTAGAATAATTATTGCTGTTAAGCCAATTACTAGTTATGTTCAATATCATTAATGGTATTCTGTAAAAAATAAAAGTTTTTTTTTTGTTGAGAATTTGCTATCATTTAATAAGCAATATTACCTTGAAAAGAAATTACGGCAAGAATCACACTTATATTTATGATTTGTTGAAGTAATTCCATTTTACTTTGTTGGCATTAGTCAGACTGAAGACAAAGAAATTCTGGATTGTTTAGATTCGTATTTTACAGTTCAGGTCTTTGAAGTTTAACGCGAAATGATGCTATTGTATGTTTGAAGTCAAGAATTACTGGAGTTATTATTGTCAATTTTCAACTTTTCTATTGAAATTTTCCCCTTTTTTATATGCCTAAGTATACATTTGATTATTAATTCATTCATTTTATTCATTGTTCAAGATAGTTACCTAGGTAACTGTGCTTAAGAACAGTATTATCAGTTACTGATAACCTTTATTTTGTGTGAGAATTTATTGGTTTTCGTTTTCGGTTTTCGATTTCGGTTTATGAGTCAGATATTTTTACTCGCTTTTATTTAACTTCGTAATTTGTTTGTTTGTTTGTCTACCAGCTTCTGAAATATATTTGCTCATTTCCATGGGCTGAGACCGTAGCCACTACACCAGCAACACAAGACACGATATTGCATTTTGTTTTACTTTTTAGGCCTTTTTTTTTATAATACCGAGTATCACAAAAAACAGGTTTTCTGTTTAGTTTTCTTGTTTATTTTTGTTATTCTGAAGTCTGAATGTAACCAATTTTATAATATCTTATCAATTATTATTTTATTTCTACATATTCACACACACATGCGAGTACATACACATATACAGTACATTCTTATAATTACATATATGTAGAAGGGTGGTTCATAGACATTATTGTGATAGTTAAGGCTCGGATTTTTATGCAAATATAAAGCAAATGTTTCTCAATCTGTGGCTCAAGAGCCAAGTGTGAAGTAACAATCTCCGTTTAGAGATCAACCAACAATTATAATTTTTTTTTAATCAGAAACACTGGTTAGAGGCTAGAACTCTTAGTTGACAACTGTCAACTAGTAACCAGACATCTAGCTTCTAACCAGCCTTTTTGATTAGAAAGTCTATAATTGCAGTTGCTTCTAATGATAATGGGCCACAGATAGAGAAAATTTGCTTGATAATTGCATAAAAATCCGGGCCATAGTGATAGCCATTTGGCTTAGTTCTGCAAGCAATTGACAGTGAAGGTTCGGGTTACGATCTTACAGCTACGTCCGGCGCAAACGGCAATATGGAATAGTGACGTCCAAAGGATGTCACAGCCAACACTGTGTATTTCAATACCGGAACAGTGACATCAAATTGTCACAGGAATGAGGTCTCATTTTGATGTCACTGTTCCGGTATTGCGGTTTATGCCGGACTTAATCGTGAGGTTGTAACCGGAGCCTTAAGTGGAGGACATCCATACGGAATTTTTTTTTTTGGAAAATCTACCCAGAAAAATGAAAATACCGGTTCGTCAGTTACTGGAACTGATAGAACCGGTTTGCCAGTATAGTTCGAACTGATAAGAACTGGTTCTGAACCAAGTAGATTTGGTTCGGTTCGGTTCTACCCTCAGCCACCTCTAATTAAAGTGCTGTGCATATTTAATATTATTTTATATATATAACATCCCAGGTCTGTGTGGGTATCTATCTATCTATCTGTCTCTGAAGTAACGCTGTACAACCATTGAAGCACGTCGGAATTTATATAAATTTGAATAAATGAACGGCTTTTTTTTCTCAAGGTCACACTCCCCATCCAAGAACCCCATGATATTAAATTGAAGAGGAGAAAAGGTGGGAAAGTGTAGAGGAGGGAGGGGAGAGAGAGAAACGTGGAGGGGAAAAGTGGGAGGGGTGACTGAAATAGGCGAGGGAAAAAAGTTTTAAAGTGTAGAGGGGGAGAGAGAGAAACGTGGAGGGAGAACAAAGTGGGAGGGGGTGACTGAAATTGAATTGAAACGAAAGGAGTAAAAAAAGGAAAAAACGACGCGCATGCGCACAATTGCCTGTGAATTTTGCTCCCGTCATTTATGACGGGTTGCCCCACTAGTATATGTATATCAAGCTTTGTCTGTCTGTGTATAACGCTGTACAAACAAGGACAAAAACGTTTAAGCACGCCAGAATTTATTTAAATTTAAATGAACCGGTTTTTTCTCATTGTCAACTTTATGTTGCACTCTCCCGATCCAAGAACCCAAACAATAGTTAAGTGCTTATAAAAAATGCAAGCGGTCAAGGCAAAATCACACAAAATGTCATTTATAATGAAGTATTTGAATAAAATAGTTAAATAGTATTAGTAGCAAAATTAAACTAGAATTTTGCTCCCGTCATTTATGATGGGTTACCCCACTAGTTAGATTATAAAGCTTATTTCTACTGTGTTTTGATGTTGATAGAAATTATGTGACGTAGTTTTCTTTTGCGTTGAGTAGGTGCTCTTCAGGTGGGTTAAGTTGTGGATTTTGTCCTGAAATATTAAAAACAATGCTTAATAATTTATTTTTAAAATGGTGATGGACAGCTGGTTTTTGAAATCTTGATTTTTTTTTATGTCTTTCATGAAAGAAATTAAAAAAAAAACTAGAAAGCGTTTTAGAAACTAGAGGGGTATTTCAGGGTTTTACCGGAACGTGTCACGAAATGGGGTACCTTAAACTAAACCCACGTTCACCCGATTATGTTTCAAAATAAAGTACAGAGGAGTCACAAATAACGTTTAGAACGAACTTTATTTAAATTATAAACGTGAAGTTATATTGAACCTCAACAGGCCCGGTGTTAGGACAAAACGAGCGAGGCAACCGCCTAGGGCTCCACACTTTCAGGAGACCCGCACTGCTGGCTAATCATTTTTTTCTCCCGGCCCGCTCATCGCTTGCTGCTTCAGGCCTTGCATGCTCTAGGGCCAGCCCTGAACCTCAAGAAGCTCACAATTTGTTCCCTTCTCAGGTCAGCAATTACCATGTTTATGCAATGATGACCAGATGAGAAAGAACCCCTGACATAAGTATGTGCCTCTCTTTTCAAATGTGTTCAACCACGCCTCTCTATACGACTAATTAGCGAACACATGATCGGCAAATTTGACTATCATTGGTGACATCCCAAATGACGGCATCACATCAACAAAGACAATAGCTAAACCAAACGCAAGGAAGGAACGAATCGAAAGAAGGAAGCTCGATATTTATTTCGATTTCTACAAATAGAGCAAACAGCTTAAGCAAATAGGGATCTACCCTACAGATAAGACACACTACCATCATGGTGTGTCACAGTATTTACATTTTTGATATCTTAATAATTCTGTCTATGAAAAGTTATTTTGAAAGGCATCAATGTAAAATATCCTTAAGGCAAGGGTTCTTAACCGCTGATATCCATTATCCATTCCTCTTTGGTTTATGGGAACCAAATAGTGAGGGTATGGGATTATGATTTTCTTTCAGCTGTTCTGTTCCTAGCTATCCATATGTAAAGTAAAACTAAGCTGTTGACATATTTTTAAGTCAAACTGGTATCTAGGTAAGGCCAGATCTGGTCAAGTTTCGAGGAGGACAAGCCACAATTTTAGCACTACTCCGTGGGCATAAGAACTGGACTGGTACTCTTAAAATTTAAAGCAACAGACAACGACTTCTGCGTGCCCTGACGCTCTCGCATAATATGTGCGCCTCTCCTTCTGAGGAGGAAAGATTTTATTTTCCTTTTTCAAGCAAGGAAAAAAAAATCTCGTTTGGCGCCTCTCTGGCCTGGCGCCCAGGGCAGAGGACCCGGAGCGCCATGCTTATAGATGATGATGATGATGATGATGATGATGATGATGATTTCGACAGTCTGGCGAAGGGTGTATGGTGGTCTGTAATTGTAAAAAAGTTAAGAACCCCTGCCTTAAGGGATTGAACTACTGCTGTAGTTTATAAAACACTTTCAAGTTTTTATTCATTTTGCTCCGGAAAGACAGAATAATCAGCAGTTCCGAGATGCGTTTACACGCGCATAATTATTGTTACTTCAACTTACTTCGAGCTGTATGAAATTTAATATTCAATGTCATAGAGACAGACGAAACTATTGCCAACAATAGAATCACTATCCATAGTATTAGTGTTGATTTGGAATGTAGATAATGATACTCATCAACTTGTGGTTTGGTAACTTGAGTTGCTATTAAAAATTAGCAGCAATTGCAATGATTAGTTTGTCTTTTAACATTCATTAATATGTACGAGTAATGGTGTGCAGCAGGGTGGAAACAAAATCATGATTTTTTAAAATTTAAATCGTGATTTAAATCACTATATAGAAAAATTAGTATTTTTAAGCATGTGCAACACAAAGAATGTGAAACAATTTAAAGTTTTAAGAAACGTGCCTTTTAAGATGGAATTCTCTAGGAGCGACCGTGATTCACGACCGTGACTGCAGTCTTTTGCGACCATAGTTGCGTTCATGCCCCACAGGAATTCCTGGTAGGTCGTTGTTGTGCGACTCGCGACTGTCAGTAGTAAGTCAAAACAACGTTTTGAACACGTAGACACACAATCAAAACAACAATAATAATTAAAAATAACCTTCTACCACCACGACTGCGACCAGACTGCTTTCCGATCAGTATTGTTGCAGTCGCACTCTGGTCGTCGGTCGCGATCGCGTCAACGAAACTGCTTAGGTGTAGAACTATCGAATCGAGTACAGTCGCCAGGTCGCGGTCGTTTCCAGGGAATTTCAGCTTTAATTGTTTGTTAACTTTATAGTCACAAATTAAAATTTAAAATTTTCTTATAAAAACTTAGTTTATTTTCAAATTTAGTCTTAGTTTTGATTGCTCAAGCATGTATTGGATATCTTATTTTCTAGCTGATAGCATACTAATAAATAATAATGAAGTCTCAATTTTTCTTGAATTTTTTGATAAAAAATAAATTAGTTCCGATTTTATTTTTTTATTAAAAAAATCATTTGATTTAAATTAAGTGATTTCAATCAATCCACCCTGTTGTGCAGTGACATGCCTTCTTTAGGAAGTTGTGCTGAAGGAGGGTGAGTTTGAGTTTGCACGTAGAGTGGCATTGTCGGACAAACTGGACATTCGGGACATGTCGGAATTGTTACAAAAGTTCCTTCTGTGTTTTAAAAGACATGTTTTATATTTTAGATAACTTGAAAAGATATTGCATTGGCCATTATCCCCTGGAACTGGGAACACGTATTGTTCTCAATAGGTTTTATATATATAAAATGAAGCATATTCTTAAATTGTATGACTAAAAGTTTGCTGTTACTGTGTAGTATATGCTAGGATTATCACAGTTCGTGCTATATATACACTTATTTAAGTAAATGCTAGAATGAGTACGTTAATGGAAGTGCAGTGGTTAACTATAGACCTACCTCTCTTTTTTCTTAACTCTTGAGTTTCCCAACGTGTTGAATCAGGATTTAATTTATTGTGCATTTGGACACAGATTGTGCACTTGGACAATGTAAAGTGTGCATTCAGAATTCAGAATTTTACTCATTTTTGAAACGTTTTTGTAATAATATTGGATTGTAAGTTAGACACGTCCAGGAGTCAAATAGGTCAAGTTCAACAAATGTGACGTGAAAAATCCATAGTTTTATTTCTTCTTTCAAATAAGTAAATAAAAGTGAGATCATTGAATTGTGATTAGCAATTATAATCTGTTAATCATAAATTAAAATTGGGTGTGCACTTAAAAATTTTTTTTTACAATAAGCCCTGGGTGGCATGTACGCGCGCAGATAGTTGACATTATTGATGTCTTCGTAGAGGATTATCACCTACTATTCTAGTTCCTAAAACACTTTTTTTAATAATGGTTCTTCTGAAAAACGTTCGCTTGCAAAATATAAATTTTCTCAAAACCACATCTGTGCGAAAAAAGACCTCTTATAGAACATAATAATAGCAAAATAATCACGCCATTTGGGAGGACAAAAACAAAATAAATATTTATAAAACCTTCTTATGGAAAGGAAGTTAGGCCTATATTGTTGGGTTTTTTTTAATTGTCAGTTCCAGAGAGTAAATGACTTAGAGACAATTACCTCCAGAAATTTCTTGTCAAAATATTGTCAAGAATTATGCAACGATTTCCAAAACGATTTTTAAAATTTAAAATAAGTCATTAATATAATTTAAAAAATTAAAAATCAGTTGACCTCCTGTAAATGAACTTTATCAGATAGATGCGCCACCAAACAACGGGCATTGGTAACGAAACCCACCAAAGTCTACTCCTCTATTCGAATTCTGATAGTGTTGTCACCAGCTCACATTACTTTCATTTCAATGTACTATGGATTTAATATTTGAATTATTCCCCATGGAAGGTTGTCTTGAGTTGAATATGAATAGGGAATACATGTATTTCATCAAGGAATTCTGGAAATGTGAGGTGGCAATCTTTGCCACCACAAAAATGAGGGGGGGGGGGAAGACTTTTGTTTTTGGATATTTAAAATGGCGTTGTTTGGTGACTCAGGAAAAGTCGCTTCATTTCTTTTGGGTTAGTCTTGACAATATTTTGAAAAGATACTTCTGAAGGTAATGGTCTCTTTAATGTTTCTCATTTCGAAACCTGAATGTATCACAGCCACTATCGCCACTTTAGATAAGTAGCCACGTTTCATATGGTCTCCATTTGCCACACATTGCCACGTTCCACTGTCGATCAGCTGTGCCCGGTTAATTATTATACTGCAGTCTCTTGTGTTCTTTCCTGTACCGTTGATGAATTGATATCGGTTACCCATAACAACTCTGACGTGATTTCTTATCCAGTAACACGTGCTGAATTCATTGTGCAGTATGCAATGCAATATGATCGAGTCGTTTGGTGTCAAGGCTTGGCTTTCTGGTTCTTCTTTGAAAGGCGAGGTAGGAACTGTTTCAAGAAGTTGAAGTTGAAATAACAAGAAATTCAATGAAAGTTTCATCATCACTGTGTTCATTGAAAGTTCATAGACATATTTTTAAAGCAACTTTAGGCCTTGTTTCCATTGTTGGTGAAAATTTGAACTTTTTGAAGATTTCAACTGGTGAAAAATTTAACTAACGTGGCCCCCGCCTATTCACTATTATACGCGGGGGGACCACGTTTGTAAAATTTTCGCCAGTTGAAATTTTCAAAAAGCTCAAATTTTCACCCCAGCTGTGGAAACAAGGCCTTAACAAAGACATTTTTACAATAGTTAGGGTAGTGTCCTGTTGCACAATTTCCTAATATTATAAGCAAATTTTTACAAATTTATAAATTCCAATAATATCAGGACTAGTATTTTGTGTTGCAAAATTGCTAATGATATTAGTGACATTTTACAAGTAAAACTTCAGAAATAATCCAAAGTCAGCTGATCACACTTGAAAGCATGTTTAAGGGCGCCTGGGCTGAGTTGCATGAAAGTCGTCTTCATCTTGAGTCAAAAAGTAAATTGTCAATCATTTTACGGTATTTAAACTTAAATGAAAAACCGGATCCATCTACTAACCTCACTTGTAAAATTAAATTACAGTTAACTTAGAGCTTGTAAAATAAATACTGGCATTTACTAATATTTTGAATACGCCATGGGGCGCCCACAGCTATTGGCATAGGGAGAGGAGGCGCTTCGCCCCTCTTTTCAAAAAAACAAATTTCTAATTTTAAGTCCAGTAATTTTTTATATTTTAGAAGAAAATAAAGTTTGTTTGATCCATTTGATCCTTAAAAAGGGTCACAAATTTGGGTAGGCCCTATATTTTTGAGCTAGTGATAACGTCGGATAGTGAATTTTACTATCCACGGATAATGGATATCCGATTTTATTTTTCTGTCGGATAACACATATCCGTTTGGACCATAAACATAAAATGGAGTCCTGAGATATGTTTTTCTTATACAGTAAACAAAATACTTGTTTTTGTGTTGCTCAGCTTTTTTTTTTTTTTCAAAACTCAAGAAGTCCAGTTACTTAATTTTTTCAGGAAACGCAAAAAAACCAATACTTTTCCATAGAAATAAACAGAAAACCTAAATTTAGAAAAGCTTTAACTTAGGGTTTTTTCTACTTAGGAACGAATTAATGACAGATATCGATTCAGCTCTGGAAATTGTTTACAAAACTGCAATAAAATAGGTTTAGCCAAAAATATGGACTTAATGAATTTCGTAAAAAAAAAGCCCATCACTTTTTGTACATGGTGAACCGTAGAATGGATACTCAAAAATCAAAAATTAGTAATATATGGTATTTATTACTATTAAAGTGTTGAAGTTTTCAAGTTTCAAGTGGATGGTTTCATAGGAACACTTTCATTTCATCGAACCAATATGCGTTTTTGCAACTTAAGTTACATACCAGGTTTGACTGTTAAAAGTACTGTGCTTGACTGCCCAACCAGGTTGCCGTATGGTCCGTTAGACCCACACTGCCATTCTCCATTATCGTCTTTGATGGTACTATTTAAGATTTCAATGGAACAGTCGTTGTTGTTGTTTCCACCTTGGCCGCTTGTGTATTTGTAACGTCCACTTATTGATAAAACGATTGTGTTACGTTTCCACCAACACTGCTTTACATGAATGTTGCCACTGAATATGCAGTTTAGAACAACAGTGTTTCCTTCGTGAACCTCTGTGTCTTTTGGTTCTACTGTCAATTTGCTAGTTGAAACTATGCAGGAAAATTGTGTATTAGAATGTTTGCACATATTGATTTAATAGGCAGTCTTAGAATTTGCAAGAATCTCTTTCAATATACATTATATAAAATTGAATGTGTCTTTTTTGTTCCCTATACATTCTTTCACAATTCGATCTACTGGGACAAAAAGTTTGCAAAAGTTACTTTCTGTAACGCTACGGGTAACATAGGGTGTCGTGGAGCTCTGATAACGGCCACCCTGCATATACAGATGTATATACAAGGGGCCCTCATGTGTTAGTTTTTTGTTTGAAAACAGCAGCGCATAGCTTTAAATTGAGTGTTTGTTTGGCGATTCTATATATGCATCCCAAATCCTTTGAACTAGCAGGGCTCTATGTCACTGTAGCTTTTCACATTTCACTTCATGCAAAATAAAACAAAGAACCCGAAACAAAATCAAGGTGCTTATAAAAAATGCAAGCGGTCAACGCAAATTTCTTCATGACAACTGGACATTCACACAAAATTAAACTAGATGCTCCCGTCATTTATGACGGGTTACGTACCCACTAGTTGTTTTATAGTAATTTCAAATTGCACAATGTGTAACGTGTACATATTGCATAATGTGCGTAATTCATGTTACAATATACAGTATTTCTAATGCTTAATATGCATATTACCTTGTAAACAAACAACTGCGAACATGGCAAACGTGGTCACAAATAGTCGAGGTGAATCCATGTTAAGTTTAATGTTTTAGTCTAATGTCACAGGAAAAGTCTGGAGATATTCTACTTACTCAATTGTAAATATTTTTGTTGTAGTTTGAAGCCAAAATATTGTTAAAATATGACTATTTTATTTGGAGTTAAGTCCAACTCGTGATGTTTCCTTTTCTTCTTTCCTGTTTCCCTTGACCTTTCCGTTTTTGCATAAACAAAATTGCACAGTAAGGCCTTGTTTCCACTGGGGCGAAAATTTGAACTTTTTGAAAATTTCAACTTGTGAAAAATAGAAGAAACGTGGCTTCCACCTGTGATAGTGAATAGCCGGGGGGGGGCACGTTTGTTCAAATTTTCACCAGTTGAATTTTTTTTAAAAAGTTCATATTTTCACCCCAATGGAAACCAGTAAAAAAATTATACAAGCGTGGCCTTTGCATGCATAGGTGTGGGAGCCACGTGTGTTCTATTTTTAACTCGTTGAATGAAATCTTCAAAAAGGTCAAATTTTTACCCCAATTTAAACACGGCATAAGGCCTTGTTTCCACTGGGGCGAAAAATGTGAATTGTTTGAAAATCTCAGCTGGTAAAAAAATAGCATAAACGTGGCCTCCGTCTATAATCATTATATGAGTGGAGGCCACGTTTGTTTTATTTTTCAATAAGTTCAAATTTTCGTCCTACCTATTATATTTACCAGATATACTAGATTTTGCTAAACATAGAATAATCATACTTGAAAAATCACAAAATCAAACAACAACAAAAAAAAAAAGAGAAAAAGAAAATCATATTTAGTAAACTTTATTTATAAGAAAGCAATAAAGTTGTGTCGGCTTGGTATGAATCGATTCAATCAATTAATCGGAAGGTGTCGAATCTATTCAATTCATCGATTAATTAGAACCCCAAAAATCGATTCTCTGATTAATCGTATCGGAATCGCTCATATTTCTATACTAAACCCCATTTTTCTTGTCGAGGAGGAGGGTGCCGTTACGAGAGTTTGCACAAGGGCGCCTTATTTATAATTAAAATCAGGGATGAGGGATTTGAATCGGAATCGGAATTAAAATCGGAATTTAATCCATATTTTTTTGGTATTAGAATCCGGAATTGGTATTCGAAAAATTGAAAATAAAAAATTATAATTAGAATCGGTATCACAAAAAATAACAAGGGATTCAAGGAACCCTATAGACCTCCATTGCTTTATTATATGCTTTCATATATCAAATAACCGACTTTTTTTTCATTGTTACATGTGTGCGCATGAGTACGCACATGTACACACTTGTGCGCATGTGTACGCACATGTACACACTTGTGCGCACGTGTACGCACATGTACACACTTGTGCGCACGTGAACGCACATGTACACACTTGTGCGCACGTGTACGCACATGTACACACGTGTGCGCACGTGTACGCACATGTACACACGTGTGCACACGTGTACGCACATGTACACACGTGTGCGCATGTGTACGCACATGTACACACGTGTGCGCATGTGTACGCACATGTACACTAAAATTCCAATTTTTTCCCAGTTTCATCGTCAGAATGTTTACATCATTTTAAGTCTGATGACATTTTATTGTAGGTGGCCCCGTTTTCGAGTTGTTCGACCCACTAAAAATTATGACCAAAAACTCAAAATTTGTTTCTAAAAAATTCATAAAAAAATAACCCCTGGGTAAAATTTTCTAATTTTTTGTCAGGAGCTTCATATTGACCCACGGAATCAAATAAAAAATACTGCATGTCTTTATCTCATTCCGTTCTTGAGTTGTTCGAGGAACTAAATCGGTTCCGGACACACATACACACACAGACACACAGACATCCTTTTTTTCCCCTTTTCTTGCATGATCTTATATACCTCCATTGCTCTTTAGAGCAATGGAGGTCAAAAAGAAATATTGGAATTGGAATCGGATTTTTTTGTTTTTTCATTAAATTATATCATTTATATATGTGCTTATAAGATACGTCTCTAGTAGGGATGGGGATTAGAATCGGAATTTAATCCGTATTTTTTTGTATTAGAAATATTGGCAAAAAAGAATTAGAATTAGAATCGGTTTTACAAAAATTTTAAAAGAAATATTGGAATCGGAATCAGAATTGACAATAATCACTTTTATCGTATTGAAATCGGAATCGGAATGCATGTTTTTTTTCAAATTCCTAGCTATTTTTAAAATCAGTGGGACCATAGTGATCCCATTCATAATCGAAACATTCACAGGAATATTCTTTGTGAGGATTCATTTGACATCCAATTAAGTGGGCATCGTCTGTACACAATTTGTTGCAAAGTTCCGAAACTAATCCTCACTCTTTTGCGCAAGCTGAAAAGAAACATTTTTTTTAAGGAAAGATACATTCTTTTTTACCAGGCAATTAGAAATCGGGACGAACTGAAGTTGAATCCGCCCTTTTTATGACGACCGGCAACTTCTAATTGGTTAGTTATGTAGTCTGACGTCACATGCTCCGCCCCTTTTCAACGTCGAACAGCACAACAAACCAATTAGAAGTTGCCGGTCGTCATAAAAAGGGCGGAGCCAACTGAAGTTAGTCCCGATTTCTAATTGCCTGTTTCTTTTTTAGTACAGAGTAATTCACTCTTACTTGGGGGAGGAGATGTGTGGCGGCCATCAACTGTGTTCATAGACACCATAACGATACAGGCAATGAGAAACATTCTAGTAAGAACTTTGAAGTTTGCCATTGTGTATAGATCTTTGTTTCTAGAGAAAACATTTTGAAAATAAGTTTGACAGTTTTCTAACAACTTTATATATGTTACTGTCAATTTACAAAATCAGTGATTTTGCAGATTTTTCAGGGAATCTGCAAAACCACCAAAATGCTAGTGACTCTACAAAATTCAATGCATTTTAGGCAATTTGCAGAATTTCTAAAACAAACAGACAATCTGCATAAAGTCTAAAACACTAAACAATGTGCAGAATACTTACCCTTTTAGACAATGTGCATACAGCTTACATTAAACAGGCAGTATGCAAATTCACCAAACAACTAGTCAAAGTGCGAATAATAAACTAAAATTGCAAAAAAAAAAAACATTCAGTCCTTGTGAAAGATGGTCTTGGACCACTAGGAAATTTGCAAAAAAAAAAAACTAGCAGTATGCACAATCGCATGCTATAATTTTAGGCAATGTGCAGAATTCCTAACTCTTTAGGCAGTGCGCATAAACGTTAAATAAGTAGATATTTTGCCAAACTTGTAAAAATGTGCTTGTTACTTACAAACTTGTACCTTTGTGAAACTTTTCTCAGTTATTCCGATAGGTTCCAAGTGGCAAAAGCGACCTTTAAGCGAAATTTAAATAACAGTGGCAATTGGCAAAAAATGCTATGAGAAACAATCTGAAACAAATTAAAATCGAAGTTACATGTGAGATTTTGAAAAAAAAAATTGGTTTCCGAAATATGGGACAATTGATTGAAAATAGTGTAGGAGGCTATAGTAGCTGAAAATTAACTTTTCTCGTCTGTGTTTGGAAAGAATTGGTGTAATTTGGTAACATTTTTTCCTACTGTTAAATGTGTAATATTATTTGTAGAATTTACAAATAAATTTAGAACTCATACCTTAATGCGAAGGAAGTTTGTTCAGAGGTCTGCAAATGTAGAGTGGAGTTCCTTTTATTCGAAAGTTTAAACGATTCAAAAGTAAAGGCGTCGTTACGAATGAACGGCTAAGTGCGGCACAAACGATAACGTGGAATGGTGACGTCAAAATGACGTTACAGTAGGTAATGCATTGAGATACAAGACAATGGCTGTGACGTCATTTTGACATCACTCTTCCAATACTGTCGTTTGTGCCGCACTTAGTCGTATATTTGTAACCAGACCTTTATAATGTAGCACAACTTTTGTGGCACATGTTTTATTTAATTGAAGTAAATTTTTATGGCTAGCCGGTATTGTCTTAAGAAGTCTATATGGTTATTACTTATTAGCATAACATCGTTTATACAGTTGTGTTTATGAAATTTACATAGTATAGACTAGTAAAGTGAGACACCAGTCATTCTACAGAGTGACTAATCAGTGTGCATAGCTTCTTTTAAAGTGTAAACGCCCGTCAGACTCTGATTACTCTTGTCTTTCGGGTGCAAAATGAAGAGAGGAACATGACTGTGTTTTAAGAACTAGACGGGTAGCTCAATCACTTGACATTTTCATGTTTTTTGATATTTTTTAAAATTAAATTTTTTAACGGAGTTTGAAAATGCCACAATTTTAAACTAATGTTACATTTTTAATTTTTCTTCATCAAAAGTTTATTTTGTCAGATATCAACATGAAAGTACCCATAAATGATTGAGCTACTCTTCTAGCTTCTAATACACTTCCTGTTTTTCGATCACCGCTGCTGAAAACTAGCCATGTTCAAAATTATCACAATTTTAATATTTTTTTGTATAAATGAATTGCTTATAAAAGATTTTCATGTTTCATCATATTGCATTAATGAACTTGGAATTTTTTTCGGTAAAATAAGAGGAATAAATATTGTTACAAATAAAAGAAGGGATTCAAGGAACCATATGGACCTCAATTGCTTTAATATGTGTTCATATATCAAACAACTAGTTTTCTTTCATTGTTACCAGGGCCGTGCCGTGCTATGATACAGAGGCGGCGGCCGCATCAGGCGGCACCGTAAGGGGGGTGGCATAAGCAGCGAAATGAAAATACAATTATTTTTAGTTATTTATTATTAGTTCTCTATTTATTATGTTTTGTTACCTACAAATCTTACTAGCTTTGCAACTCATTTTTATCGTTATGTTATCTACCCTATTTTAATAGCATGATAAGTAGAGCTGCAACTTTTAGGGAAATCCGGTTTTTTTGGCTCGTCCAAATGAGATTTTGCAGGACGTTTATCATCTAATTTCAGGTATGTTTAGACATGGTTGTTTTTCCCGAAAATCCTGAAATCGGTTGTTTTTCCCGAAAATCCTGAAATCGGTTGTTTTTCTTGAAATTCCCGAAATTGGTCTTTTCTCTCAAAAATATGAAATATTTTCCCAGAAATTGGCACTTTTTTTTAAAAAACACTTCTTGCATTCTTGAACGAATGTGGGTCCAAACTTTCGAGATCCTGTTTCTCTTTTGCACCCTTTTTGGTAACCCTCTCTTATGTCTACTACTAATGGCGCATTCACACTAGGCTGGTTTCCCAGCTGCTGGCTGGTTGTAGCCACCTAGCAATATAGTGTGAACTGCTACTAACAGCTGCTTTCTCCAGCAGGCTAGTGATTTTAACAGCGGCTGGTGAAGTTGAACATGTCCAACTTTAGCAGCTACCAGCTGGTCATGTGACTCCCTTCCTGCTGCTACCAGCCAGTGTCGCTGGTAGTGGCACTAGTGGGTAGTTGAAACTCCACTGCTTGGGTTGGTTGTTGTTAGTTTGTGTTTTTGCAACATGGTGATTGGATGACTTGTACTGCTAATACTAGCAGTGACTGAACAAGTGTGAACCCAAAGTAGCTGCTGCTTGCTAACCAGCCTTGTAAACAAGCCTAGTGTGAATGCACTTTAAGACCAATTTTGTTCTACATGCTTCTACACTGTGACCTACAATGTGGAATGTTCCAAAATTTTGTTTCTCAATGGATTTTTGAATCAAAGTAATGTTTACTCCTTTGTTTTCAGTTGATATGGAATGCTCATTTTTGTTGTATAAATCTATATTATGTCATCGCACACTGCATTGTCACCTGAGAATATTGAAGAGCTTAATGCTCTGCTGTACAATTCAAAAGTTGATAGCTAGACAAAATAAATGTATTTTGAAAAATATTTCTCCTAAATTTATGATTTTATGTTCGGAAAGTCCCGGAATTGGCAATTTTTATGTCCCGAAAAAAGTCCCGAAATTACCCATTTTAATTTTAGAAATTTGCATTTTAAAATCCAGAAAAGTTGCAGCTCTAACGATAAGCATCACCATATTTAATCATTTTCATCTGTGCCACAGAATAAGGAGAACAACAGAAGGGAAACTGAGCCATTAACTTGTGACAGAATTTTTCTGCGCATGTGCGGCACCGCCGCACATTGAAATGTATTACTTTCACACATGCGGTAATACATCCCAAAATGGTGGCTATCAAGTAACCGGTTAAAAACGCCATTTTGAAATGTATTACTTTCACAAACACAGTAATACATTCCACAGTGGTGGCTATCAAGTAACTGGTTAAAATAAGAAAAGCTTTCAGTCAAGGTCATGAATTTAAAGAAAAAACATTTAAGGGGCGGCATTTCGAAGACTTGCATCATACTGAGAAAATCTACCACATGGCCCTAATTGTAACATGTGTATGCACATGTAAACACGTGCACGCATGTGTATGCACATGTACACACGTGCACGCATGTGTATGCACATTGCACATGTACACACATGCACGCATGTGTATGCACATGTACACACGTGCACGCATGTGTATGCACATGTACACACGTGCACGCATGTGTATGCACATGTACACACGTGCACGCATGTGTATGCACATGTACACGTGCACGCATGTGTATGCACATACATGTACACACGTGCACGCATGTGTATGCACATACATGTACACACGTGCACGCATGTGTATGCACATACATGTACACACGTGCACACATGCGTGCACATGTGTAGATGTGCATACACATGTGTATGCACATGTATACGTGTGCACATGTGTATGCTCATGCACACGTGCTCAAATGCTACAACTGGAAATAGGAATAATCTCGATTTTTTAAAAAAATACGTTTTTAAGAAATCGAAATTTTATATCAGATCAATCTAAAATTTCAATTTTTTTCATGATTCATCGTCAGAAAGTGTGCATCATTTTAGGTTTGATGACATTTTTTTGTATGTGGCCCCGTTTTCGAGTTGTTCGACCCACAAAAAATTATGACCAATAACTCGAAATTTGTTTCTAAAAAATTCTTAAACAATCACCCCTGGGTAAAATTTTCTGATTTTTTGCCAGGAGCATTATATTGACCCACTGAATCAAATAAAATATACTGCATGCCTTTATCTCATTCCGTTCTTGAGTTGTTCGACCCACAAACTCGTGGTTCCGGACTTATGGACATACAGACATACGGACATTTTTTAAACTGACTTTATACCTCGGCTAGTAGAGTGGCACAACAACAACAACAACACTTTTTTTGGAAAATGATGTTAAAAGTGAAGGAAGATTCATGGCTTACCTTGCTGAGCTTTTCAAGTGCAAAAACCATTTTAACAATTCAGAATATTCGTTTATTTTTGGCTCCGCTACAATTTATTGCATCAAAACTAAAAATAATGTTTATCGTGGACGTTTTGTCTATTGTGCATAAATTTGATCAGCCATATTCAATTCACAATTAGCTAGACATACAGTATATAGAGTGCTCGATGTAAAAGATTTATGAAAACCATATGTGGACAAGAACATATTCACTCCAGTATGGACACAGGGTGAACAAATATCATCGAGCACGGGCAAACTTCGGCGAGCACGAGCAAATGGTCGCTCATGTTCGCTCTTGTTCGCTTTTTTTTTGGTGAATTCCCATCTTTATAGACGTTTTTGACTTTTTGTATCTACATTATATGAAATATGTCAAAAGATTATTTTTAAAATGTATATTTAATAACAAGTACCCACTTTATGATGCACTTTTCTGTGCGAACGAAACTACTTTCAAAATGTTCGTTCAGTCAGACTTGATACAAAATGTTTGACAAAACTTCATTGTAAAACAGCATTTTTATAAGTTCTGTTAGATGTTTAATGTTCTCTAATTGTTATGTAGAATTTTAGGGTTCACCACATACTGTTTTGGCTTAACTGCGTTTTTAGGAACAGACTAATCGTAGGTCACTAGGTGACATACACTTCAGTACTGTAGGTCACTCCAGTGACCTGAGAACTTTTTAATTCAGTGATTAGGTGGGGTTACATTAAATTAAGCTTGTTGCAAGGGGTCTGGAGTCGCAGGCCCCTCCCCAGAATGTAAAAAAAAAGTGTAGGTCCCTGAGTGACCCACAGTTCTTTTCCAAATAGCTATCTGAAAGTGTAGGTTACTTAGTGACCTACGATTAGTCTGTCCCGCGTTTTTATCATTTTTATTTAACAAATAGCAATACAGTAATTACTGGAGACCTGGCGTATGAAAGACCACGGTTGCAATTCGTTTCAGTTTAGGCCTACTTAATGTATGAACTTGATATTTTGAGTTACTTTGTAAACATATTGAGACAACTTGCACTCTTCCAGTTTATTTATTTTTTATTATCTTATCAATGACTCACCTTACGTTTCATAGGCGCGGCACCAGGGTTGTTGCAACTGCAACACCTAGATCTATGGTTTAGTTCGCAATAGGTATTCTGGGGTGATTCTTGTATTAGGTCCTATAGGACCTAACCATAGATATATACATATAATAAATCCAAACTCTTCTTCCAAGTATGACTTTATTATATTGTTATTTATAATACTAGTTTATATTTCTTTATGAAACCCTTCTTTTAGAGCAAATTTGATGAGTTTAGGATCTGAACTCCAATAAAAGGGCTCAAATGAGCGCAACGTTTATAACTCGATGCGCTCGACGAGCGCATCGAGTTATAAACGTTGTCACTCTATGAAAAACACTGGAACGAGCAGAAAAAAAGGTCGCAAAATGATAAAAACAAGCCGCCACATTTTCTTTCTAAAAAAAAACGGAGAAACGGATTTCAGATTCCGAAAGTGCTCGCTTAGTTCTGTTCTAAACAATCAGGTTTCCAAACGAGCTATGAGCTCAGCAACTGAACGCTCCCAATATTTTACTTGTACGAGCGTAAGCTTTATTACAGTGCATTAAATAATACACAATTTACTGTTTGGTATGTATGTAATTTTTGAACAGTTTTTTTCCTAGGTCAAGTAAAGTATGAGTCCAAAGATGTTGTCCGAAAAACTTGACTAAAGTTGAAAATTTAAGAAAATACATTTAAATGCAATTAAATACAATTTAAAATTTAATATTGTTTCATGCATACTAATGGCTCCAGTAACCAATTAATGTGGGCCTCTGTGCGTCTGTTCATCGTCATAACAAATACAGTTGCCATTGCCGTCGAGATCGATGCACCCATATTCATGATCCTCATATTCGCAATCATCTTGACAGAAACTTGAATATTTCCTTCCAATGACCGTACAATCTGTGATTCATTCAAAACGGTTTCTTTTTAATATTGAAAATTTTAATTAAATGTTATTGGAATTGCGTCTGACACAAGTTTGGCTGTGCTTGGAAAACTAAAGAAAAAGCTGGTGTCTGTAAGGAAAAGAGTTAAAAGTAGCACCTAGAAACGTGGGTGGGGACAGTGGCGTAGCTAGGCAACCGCAAGACCCGCAACTGCGGGGGGGGGGGGGGCGGGGCGCAGGAGGTTTGGGGGCGCAAAAAACGATATAAAAGTTATGTATTTTCAAAAATAATTGAATAAATTAAGCGAGTGATTCCGAATCGCTCGCTTAATTAAATCAGTTAATTTCAAAAATAAATCGACTTTCATTTAATATTTACTTTTAAAAACTACATACTTGCACCAGTAAATCTTCATAGAGATCAATGGGCATGCCGGAACGGTTGGAATAGTCGGAAAAATAGTAGGAACAGTCGGAAGGTTAGGTTTAGTTAAATTAAGCTCGTTGCAGGGTGGTTGGGGTCGCAGCCTCCAGTTTTTAAAGAATTATTAAATCAAATTAGTCCATTGTTCGACTGTTTCCTAATTTGATTAACGTGAAGAACGGTTGGAACAATGGACAAATTTGTTTTAATAATTCTTTAAAAAATTGGGGGCTGCGCCCCCAGACCCCCGCAACAAGCTTAATTTCCTAACCTTCCGACTGTTCCTACTGTTGTTCAGAACTGTTCCGCCGTTTATCAAAATAGTACCCCCACCCAGTGTGAGGGCTATGTATATAAGGAAGTAAGGTGGCGTAAAGTTTTAAGTGGCGGGGGGGGGGGGGGGGGGGCGCAACCAAGCCTAGTTGGGGATTGTCTTCAAAGACAAAAATGTTCTAAAAAAAATGCTTTTTCGGCCCGTCTTGCTTTCTCGAGAAGATTAAATTGAAGATGATGGACGACCTTCAGGGTGAACTCCCGAATATAAAGAATTGTTTAGATGATGCCATCAGGTTTGCACCATGGCCTCCTTCGTTCTTGAAGCTTAATTTCTCTCGCTTCATATTTGAGAGGTAAATGGCATAATCAAGCACATCTGGAAATTCTTTTCTTTTTAAGAAATTGCTTATAAGGCGGAGCAAATCAGCCTCGTAGAATTCTTTGCAGCACAAAAAAAAATTGACTTTGTTTCCGGACGCAGCCATTGTATTATTTCTCTTTCTTCCTCCCTCTTTCTATATTCCCAGATTTGTAAGAAAAATGTTAAGACCCTTTTCACACGAACCACTTTTGGTGTTCGAGTTCGACTGCAAAATGTAGTCTGCTTGTTGCAAAGTCGGACCACTCGAGTCAACTGCGGTGGTTAGAAAGTGGCCCTAGTGTTTATAAGTGTATACTGCAAAATAGTAGACTTGAGTGGTGGGTTTTGGAGACAAAGGAACTACGTTTAGGTAGTCGAACTCGGCTACCAAAAGTTTTTTTTTGTGTAAAAAGGCTCTTAACAGTGTTAAATTAAGGTAAGTTCAAAGTTGACTTTATGCTTCTTATGTAACAATTTAACAAAGCACGTGCACTTTCACGTGCATATCTAACTCATTATGCAGTTAAGTAGTCATGTCTTTGTTTCCGTCAGAGTTAACTTAAATTTCAGTTAAGTTTACATCTGAAATCCAATTGGTTTATACTTACACCCTACATCCCCCTTTTCTGCGTCGTTGGCTGTAGACATTGTGAGCAAAAATCCAATGAGAAACATGATGGAAAACGCTTTTAAACTTTTCATTGTAATTTATTTAAAGTGATAATATCTAAGAAAAAATAATAAAAAAAATCAATATAATGAGACGTTTAGGCCCGCCGCTTATTTTTTTTTCTATTATTTGCACTTTCGTTTGGGGTTCTAACTCATACGTCACCCTGTATTTTGTTTGGCTTCTGGGCCACTCGGTACTTTTTGTACGAAGTGACCCAGATATCATATGTTGGATCTTGACCTTTTCGTTCCCCCTCATGTTTACTTCCACATGAGTGGAGTTATCTATTTTTAATTTGATTTTGTTTTCGTTTTTCCCTGTTATCACTTACGTGTGATAAGAGGGGATGAATCATGATTTTGGCCAAATAGATCAATCTTTTGGTCTGTTTGGGCCAAAATATTAAAATGACCAATTGCGAGTTTGTGCCCTGAGACTCCGACTTCTGGGTTCTCAGGGTATATAAAGAGCTAATTTTTGATGTTCGAGAGAGATTATTAACAGAACGAACCTATGCCCAATTTTGGCTAGGTTCTTTTTATTTTCTTTTTATTTTTCAAAGTTCTATTTTTTTTCATGTGTTGTGTTCAGCCAGTTCGCTAATTTTTATTTTGATGTGAAATAAATCTTCGATTCGATTTAACTTAACCAGTGGTGGTTTTATTAACTTAAACTCCGCGGTTGTGCTTTTCATCATTGCAGCTCTTCACCTTTTTTGGATACTTCGAGGTCTCAACAGGTGCAAACCTGCAACGTCAGAGTAAGTATATTTTACACGATTCTTAGGGCAGATTTACGGACGAAAGTCCGAGAGATGCAGAGACTAAAGATCCTCAAGACTGTGAAGTCTTTTGCCGGAGACTAGTGAGGACATAAAATAGACGTTATATTGGTCTAGTCCTCCCGGGCCAGTAGAATTAGTGACCTAGCCACTCACTATCAATACGAGGGTAAACTCGCTCGTATTACCATAAAAGAGCAGATTCTACTAACGGAAAAAGGTCTGTCACAATATTATGAAATTATATAATGTATACGGTTTTTCCAAACCAATTTTCCGCTTATAGTTAAAACAGTCTCAGTTTATTTTCTGTTTAAGCTACAAAGTTGAAACCATCAACATTTATTGAACATATATATTTAATGTACTTGTTCTCAAATTTCCAACTCAATCTAACAGCCCTTTGCGATTGTAGCAATCGATTGCGTTTAACAATGTCAAAAGTTTTTTTTAAGATGTTGCCTATTATGTAGGATAAATGCAACCGCACAATAGAAGAAGCAAAACAACGAGTTTTGCATTCAACAGTTTAGAATCATTCAGAATTCTTTACAAATTATTCTAATTTGCATTAAAATAATTTTTCATATTACAGTATGCAAGCCTACTTGTGTGTTTCTCTTTTTTTTAAACTTGTTGTTGCATTCTTAATGTTGATCTAAATGAAGCTGACAAAAGTGCAACATGAGTTCAAGACAAAAACGCCAGATAAAGGAGATTTTGAATACAACTTGAAAACAACCTTAAACAACTGTCAGCAGTAATCAAGACAAAAGCTCAAAAGCTTTTTAAGATGTTGCCTATTATGTAGAATATAAATGCAACTGCACAATAGAACAAACAAAACGACGAGTTTTTCTTTTAATGCTAATTATATACTAATATTGAAACAATTGGAAGTTTTTGAAAATTTCAACTGGTGAAAAATAGAAGAAACGTGCCGCCCGCCTAGTCACTATTACAACTACAGCTACATTTACAATTAGTACTCTGCTAGTAGCCAAATAGGCCTATGGAAGAGGGACATAAAAGTCTATATGCAGCATTAAGCACATGTACATGCACATATATAAAAACAAAATGAATATACAAATGTCAAGCCCACAAAACAAAATTATCCCCATTCACCATTGCCTCAGGAAGAGAGTTCCATTGTCTTATAACTCTAGGAGAAAAAAAGACCAATAATATGAATCTGTCCTAGCAAAAATCTCCCTAATTTTCTTAGAGTGGTCAGCCCTGCCCATGTATAGCGCTTTATGAATATCACTGGACTGCGGTTTAGGACAATCACCACGTGTAATTTTTCCAAACAATTTCAAACTTAACTCAGCCCTGCGATGTGCCAAACTATGCCATTGTAGCACTGACAGCATCTCAGTGACACTGTCATAGACGGGGACCCACGTTTCTTCTCTTTTTCACCAGATGAAATTTTCAAAAAGTTCAAATTTTCACCTCAATGGAAACAAGACCTAACTGTGAAAAGTTTAATTTAATGTACTTGTAAAAATTCACATTTTTACAGCATTACGAAAGTTAGTTATGAAAAGTAGAATTTCTTACCAAAATGAGACGAGCTTCTTTTCTTACGTGGACAATTGTTGCTGAAACTAGTGACATACACAGGCGAATATATATACTCACGAAAAAAAAAACGTCAGAAACAAACATGCAATTAACATACGCATAGCAATAATGTGTTGCATATTTAAATTTTAAAGTTATAAAAACCCATTTTATTAAGTATGTCTGTATTGACGCTTATTTTTTTTGTTTGAATATTGTACGAGCCGTTACTTTTCTTTACAGGCAAATAAAACAGTTGTGTATTTAGTCTTCATACAGATTGGTCATGATGTGAAAAATCTGCCAAGTGAATTGTCTGAAGGGACACACTTATATTAATGATATGGCAGAGAGACGACAACAGCAGCAAAGGTTGTCTGTCTGCATACTAGGTTAAAAACTGAATTCACCATTTCAGACAAGTTTACTTAACAAATGATAAAGAATAATAATTATATCGCCATACTTTGTAAACATATCGAGACACAGTAGATAGAGAGTCTATATACTTTTAGGACTATGTTCTTATATTCGAACTTGTTTTTATACACGAATTTATATTCGAAATTTTTCGTGTTTTTATTTTTATTACTACTGTTAATTAAGGCCTCGACTTTTAAATTAGAAAGGCACATTTGGTTATGCCATTGATTTTTTTTTTTGTATTTTGATGATTTTGTGATAAACTAGTTTATATACTGTGACGAGGCTGGCTCTTTAGCACCACCATTTTGTGATGGTGCTGGCTCTGAACCAGCCCCTGGTTTAACCGCACGTGACATTTTGATAGTTCAAGTACTATACCGATCCCTCAGTCTCTCGAGTACAGTCGTTTTATAGGCCCACTAAAAGAACTCTCTGTTTTAGCCGGGGCCGAACGTGGCCCTCCTCACTCTTCAAGTAACAACACACTCAGTCTCGACTCGGGAATCTTCGGTATAGTTGCATAACAAACTAGACGATCCTAGTCCTATTTAGCGTGGTCTGAAGGAGCCAATCAGAGGGACTCAGAAGGTTTATTAGGGTCTCTGTTGGTACTGAAGTAGTTGGCTAAAGTCGTTTCTTGGTATTTTCACTGGTAGAAATAAACTCACACAACACTTTTATGAGGTATAAAAGTTCTCTTTATATATCACAACTTTGTACTATTACATGGTTAAAATATCCTTAGAATTGATGATACAATCTTTCTATTAAAGCTATTGAATATTACATTCACTCTAAGTGGAACACTTACTTTCTGTCTCAAGGGAGGGGCAACTGTCACCTCAGGGCTCAATGAGTGGCCAACTGGGTCAATCATTGCCATGAACTGAGATTATTACCTTTTAACGAAAGGCATTTTTAGGACTATTTTCCTACTTTCTCATGGTTCATCTTGGTTCCTCGAATTAACTTGGAAATTGGGCCACTTAAGTCTCTGGACATCTGTGCTCAATGGGGTGCCATCCTGACATAAAAGAATTTCTACGGGGAGTTCTACCAGTACAGGGTGTCACAATACTTACAGCTGGATTTTGTACATGAGGGGAATTAACCACTAAACTTTTAGCGACATGAAATTAAACTACTAATTAAAGCATGGGCTGGAACAACGTTGTAACTGACAATTATAAAGGTTTAAAATATACATGTATTTTAAAATTTAAAAATTTTTCCCGTTACAACGAAAACGGTTTTTGTTAGTTACAACGTTACAACTAATTGAAGCATGGGCTGGAACAACGTTGTAACTGACAATTATAAAAGTTTAAAATACACATGTATTTTAAAATTTAAAAATTTTCCCCGTTACAACGAAAACGGTTTTTGTTAGTTACAACGTTGTTCAAACCTATGCTTCAATTCAATGTGCTTCAAATGTAATTTCTAACTAGCGTTAGCCCATTAGAATTAGCAGAGCGCATGCGCATTACCATCTTATTGTTTTATATAGGAAAACGATCGCAGATGCACGTTAACAAAACCATCTATTGTTTCCATTGATGATCAATAGATGGCGCTGCTAACGCAAATCTGCAATCACTTCCTATATAAAACGATAAGATGGCAATACGCATGCGCTCTGCTAATTGTAATGGGCTAACGCTAGTTAATTTTTATTCGTTTTTTTAATATTATATATATATATATTATGCCAGGTCTGTGTGGGTATCTATCTGTCTGAGATAACGCTGTACAAACCTTGAAGCACGTCGGAATTTATATAAATTTGAATAAATGAATGGCTTTTTTTCTCAAGGTCAACTATATGTTGCACCCTTCCCATCCAAGAACCTCATGATATTAAATTGGAGAGGGGAAAAGGTTGGAAAGTGTAGAGGGGGTGAGAGAAACGTGGAGGGGGAAAAAGTGGGATGGGGTGACTGAAATTGAAATGAAAGGAGTAAAAAAGGAACAAACGACGCTCATGCGCACAACCCCACTAGTTATTACTTAAAAGCGAATCTGATATCCTAAATTACCATTTTCTGAAGATTACGTGTCTATTAATTTTATCAATATCTACGTTTTTCAGCATTTTTCTCACTACTTTATAATGTATTTATTTAAAAGTACTATTGGGGTTCTGTAATATTTTAAAAATTATAAAAGGGTTCCGTATAGGCCAATAAAATTGGGAAACACTGATGTAATCTTCTAAAAGTTAGCCTCTATCTCCAACCCTCGTTATCATCCGAAATGACCACAGCTTACATAACAGAAAGCAGCGTAATAAATATACAACTTAGTGCTTAAGTGGTTGCATAATTTCTAACTTAGTCGTTTTTTTTTTTCTCTTCAAAATAGTCTTTTCCAATAGGTCCTGTATATTATTGGCCGAAGAATGTCGTCTGGAGAACTAAGAATAATTTGAAAGAAAAAAAAAAAAAGAAAATTAAAGATTAGATAACCATTTAAAATATAAATGTCTTCATTCATTTGATTATAACCTTTTAACTGCTTAATCGGCTTCATTCATTAGGTCTGGGTTGTGATAAAAGCATTGGCAATTTTTTTGAACATCCTCGATTGTATTTGGTTTCATACATCCGTACACGAAATCACGATGATTGCAAACAGTTCTGCATAAAGACGAATCGTTCAGTTGGGTGCACGCACAGTCTATATGATTAAGTCAGAATGTTTTTGTTTTGTTTATTGTATTAAAAATGAAATTCATTTTTGTGTGGTCGGTCTATTCGGTGTGTGTCCCCACTCTTCCAATCATATTGTTTTGGTGCTGAATAGAAATTTGACACCTGTAAAGACTAGGGATGCATTTAAGTGCATAGATAGGTTGTTTGACGACATTTCGCACCTCGGCTGGAAGAGTGGCGCAACTCAAAAGACTACTTTTTGGGGTGGGAAATGAGATTAAAGTCAAGAGAAGAACCATGGCTTAGTTTGCTAAGCTTTTCAAGTGCAAAAAATCGTTTTGACTATTTACAATATTCGTTTATTTGGCTCCCCTACAATAGAATCAGATAGAAAAAATGCAACTTAAAACTCATTTTCTCCAAAAAAGTTTTTTTTTTTAGTTGTAACACTCTTCCAGCCAAGGTGCGATTTGTTAGGAAGCGTGTTTGGGCATGTCGGTGCTCAAGGTTGATAGAATAACGTGTTTCTTACTAACTGCTTAGTATGTTTCAGAGTTGAATACGAATATGGTATTCAGTTGTTCACGAATGAGTACCCATTTCATTCATGCGTAACTTTTAATCGAATATTCAGTATATCCATGATATACTTCATGTTCATGAATAACCTGTAGGCCTATTCATGGACACTCAGTATTCATGAATGCTCCGCCCTTTTCAACGTCAGACTACATATCCAGCCAATTAGAAGTTGCCAGTCGTCATAACAAGGGCTGAGCCAATGAAGTTTTCGCCTGATTGTAACATCCTGTCTAATCTAGGAACGCAGCCACGTTCTGCCCAGCAATACTGTACTGAGAGAAACAGTCAATTAGAAATCGGGACATACAGAAGTTGGCTCCGCCCTTTTTATGACGACTGGCAACTTCTAATTGGTTGGTTATGTAGTCTGACGTCACATGCTCCGCCAGTTTCAACGTCGAACCACACAACAAACCAATTAGAAGTTGCCGGTCGTCATAAAAAGGTGGAGCCAACTTCTGTATGTCCCGATTTCTAATTGCCTGTCTGAGAGAGAAGAGGGTGATTGGAACGTTTACACCTCGTCGTTGCCTCTACGGTGCATGTTCACATTATTGTGACGTTTACATATGCTTAGACCCATTGTAAAATGTGATATGATTCGCCAAAACTGGTCAAAACTTACAATAATCATGTTGCACTATTTCCTTATTGTCCATTGACAAGATGAGTAGGAATCCAATGATAGACACAAAGAAAAATAATTCACTGTAACTTCTCATGGTAATTTCTTAATTTGTGGTTTGTCTAATAAAAGTTTCTGGAAAGAAAAAAAAAAAAAAAGATAACTTGATTTTAAATTAATTAATTAAATTTTGGCTTTGTATATTGTATAAGAGTTCCAAGAAAACAATATTTAAACTATGGAATTCTCTGAGAATATGAAATGCAATTACAAACTGAATTAAAACTTTGGGTAATTTTCATTAAAAAAGTTCAAAAGAATCTTTTCAACTTCAGAGAAATTAAGGATTTTTTTTTTGCAAAATAGGAAACTTTTTAGTGTATTCTAAATGCTTCACCTTTGTCCTGCGTTTTCTAATTGTTCTTAATTTCAGTGTATTTTTTCAGTGAGAAAATAGTCCATATTAACTTAAAAAACAGGAAACTTCAGAAAAAATGAAACTTGGGTACTTGGTGGGAACACTAATAATATGAAATTTCATTATATGAAAAAAAAAAAAAAAAAAATTACACTTTTGAAACTGTTTTAGGCAGTTTTAGACTGTGTAGAGGCTAAAGTTCTCTCAAAGGTAATTTGTATGACATTTCTTAATTCATCTTTAAAACATTTCTTAATGAAGAATTCTATTAAATTTTAGCCTCCAAATATTTTTTTTTAATGAAATGAATTGATGAATGAATTTCTTACGAAGTTGAGATGAGGTTTCTCTTTATGAAAACGAGTTTGAATATTGGTAATTTCTTTTAACTCGTGCTTATATATGCACGCAAAGAACAAATGAATAAGTGACTTCAACAGACAGATGTACAACAAATAATATTGTACATTTTTTTTTGTATTAAATGATAATCACATGTGTTATGTAATGTCTGTATTGACAATTTGGTAACTGTTGTTTAAAACTGTGCGAAGTGGGGAAACAATTTTAATTTTTCACACACATATGAGACAAATGGTAAATATTACTTGTGCATGGCTTCATACAGAAACTAAATAGTAGGTAATGAGTCTATGACTAATGATGTTATGTTTTTATGATGATATCTTGTAAAATTAACTTTGTATATGGCAGTTTTCAATTATTTTTTATGAAACGTTGATGCAAAAAAATTAAAATGGAAGGCTCCTAGGGACGATCTAGTCTCCAGAGGCTTTTGGATGCTTTGTAGTCTGTAGCAAGGGTTCTTTGGTTAGCAAAGCTCTTTTCTTATTTGTTATTATTTTTAGTTATGGGTGGCTCCCAGATAATTTTCAGTTTTTAGAGGTTCCCAGGGGCTTGCCAGTTTCAAGAGGCTGCTGAGGGGTTTCCACAGAGAGAGGCTGCGTTGGACTTCTTCGTTTCAAGAGGCTGTTGGCAGTTTCACTGTTTTCCAGAGAATCTCAGGGGTTTCTAAGTTTAGAGTAGCTTTCATTGGTGTCTCAAGTTTGGATTGACTGAGGCTCCCCGTGGTTTCAGTTTCCGTAGGATGCCTAGGGCTTCTCGGTTGTATGAGACTATTTGAGAGAACCTCCCAGTTTAGAAAGAAAAAAACTGACTTTTTCTTGAGACAGTGATATTTTATTGATACTGTCTGTCACTGTAGGTACAAACAATGCTAATGGAGAAAGGGAGCTTTCCTTTCAATAAAACAGCTGTAACAGTAACACGCTCTTTGACAAAAAAAGCAGAAAATATAACTAGGACGTGCATAATAATGCATACTCTCAGTATTCACAGCGTTCTCTGTCTTGCTATGTGAATACGTAGGAGTGAGGAAATATTTTTTTTAAATGTGATTTTTCAAATTTAATGATGGTTTAACTTTATAAATGTGTTTGATTTTTTTTTTTGTTCCTTAAAAATTTTAAGGTTGTAACTGTATAGGCTTACAGGGTGTGCTAAAAGTCGTGCCACATAGTTTATTATATTTTTCTGTTACAAGAATTAAGAAACATTTCCAGGCAAGTGGATTGGACAACGTGGGCTCGATCTCCAGACATAACTTCTATCAATTACTTCTTAGGGGACCACTTCAAAATCAGTTGTTTTATGTGAACCGACTCAGAACAATAGACAGTTTCTAAAGGAGGGCCATTACATTAGAATTTGCTAACATGAGAAAAAATGTTCCTTTATTTAAGTGTCATAAGTCATGTGTCAACCGAGCAAAGAAGTGTTTAGGAAAAAAAAATGGCTGCCAATTCAAGCATTTAATTTAAGTTATATAAGAAATTAATCTGGAACAGAAACATGTAGAAATAAAGTAACATAAAACAGAAGAAAAAAAAACATACAAGTTAATATAATCGCTTATGGAGAAAGACTTTTAGTACACCCTGTATATTAGATTATTGGGGGTTCATTTTATTTAGCTTTTATTTGTTGGGGGTGAAAAACTCAATTGCCAAATTTGACTGACTTAGATACTTTAGCAGCACGTGCCTGATTTTGTGCTTGTAATGAATTTTTGACATGACGGGCCCGTCATACTTCGCAAATTCTACATGTCGAATAACTAAAAACACACATTTAAAAAATATGAAAATATTACAAATATGAGTTTATAATGTTTTTAACATTCATAACAATGTGTTTGTGACTTCAGAGTCAGACTTCCTTGAATTAAACCATGATTTCATTTTATTTAGCATGAAAGATGCAATTTTCTGATGGTATCTGTCCAGAGTTTCCGTTCAAGTAAACTATTTTAAACATGTTTTTTTCTTCAAAAAAACAAACACAAATAACAATGCGATATTTTGACCAATTAACTGGTGAAATAATAAGGAGCATAGTATGATAGAAAAGTGAAATTTTAAAAGTTTGCCACCAACATTGCATGAAATTTTCTTCTTTTAACATAATTATACAGTGTAATATAGATTATACTTTGACGAGTAATTTCAATATGAGATTCTTTCAACGTTTTATTATTTTTATTTACATATGGACGCATTGGAACCTGTCCAGTAAGTGAATTCTTTATACCAGTGTAAAGTGGCCATAATGGTCGCCACAAGAAACATGTGGATTTTAGGCAGTGATTGATCATTGACGCAAACTACTAAGACAGCTGCTTTAGCTGCTACCAGTGCTAGTGCAAGGGTTTTATGCGCCCTAAGCAAAGCTTAAAATTTGCGCCCTATTTGAGGCTTAAAATTTGCGCCCTAGGTGAGACTTAATATTTGCGCTCACGGCGAGCCTCAGTTGTATTCTGTAACATCCTTCATTCTGCCTATCTTACAATCTTACCTATTTTCATACCCATTCCCATTCACCTATCTATTCTAAGCCCTAGCACGACGCAAAATAAAAATAATAGAGCGAAAATTATAATTCATACTTAAATTATTTATTGGCATACTAGATTTTTTTAGTAAAAATTAAAATTAGTAATCATTTAGTTTATATTTTTCTGTTTAATCCAAACACTAAAAAATTACATTTTTTTTAAAATGCGCCCCTAGGACTTTTTGCGCCCTAGGCAACCGCCTAAGCTCGCTTAATGGACGGGCTCGTCCTTAGAAAGATTGACACAAAAATTTAGGATTGTTATTTTTTTTCTGATAAAAAGAAGCAAAAACAAAAGAATGCAAGAATCCATTTGTTTAAATTGTTGAAAACATTTATTAATTTATTACCCCTTTTTATCAGAAGAAAGGAACACAATCCTATATTTTTTTATTAATCCCTCTGACGTCACATGCTCCATCTAAGGGCGATGCAATTACATTATACAATAGATATTAATTAATTTGTTTTTTATGCTTTTTTTTTTTTTTTTACAAACTTGCATTTCAGTTCTGATTGCAAATGGTGAAAGAATTTCTTTCGAAGAAGAACCTAAAGGAGGACAGGTTAAAGACGGAGTGGATTTTCATTTGAATTGCACCTTCAGTCAACCTGTATCGAAGTGCATTTGGAAGAAAAACCACGATGACATAACATATAATAGTTATTTTAAATTAAGGGGAGGGACTGGATTTAACACGAAAGACTGTTCAATAACAATTGTTGCGTTTTATGCTTCCATTGATAACGGAGCGTATCAGTGTGGTGAACCAAGTGGACTCAAGTCACAGATTATATATCTCGCAGTGGATTCTATAGGTAAAATAACAAATTTATGATGAGAGGTATAGGTGGAAATAAAAAAGGACATTTGCTCTAAAACTACTGCCCTAAAGGGACATTTACCCTAAAACCACAAAGGGATGTTTATACTAAAAGGACGTTTGCCCTAAAACTGCTTGCCCTAAAGGAACGTTTACACTAATCAGTAGTTTTTTGCGCGCCTGCAGCATGCAGAACCTGACACGAAACCATATGAAAAGAGAAAAAAAATGCTTTTAGGGCAAATGTCTGTTTAGGGCAATCATCCCATTAGGGCAAATGTCTTTAGGGAGTGCTGCGAACCACTTCTCAATGTAGTTTGTAACTAGTATGTTTTAATCTAAATTCTATTTTCAAGAACCTTTCGAAGAAGAACCTGAAGACCGTATGTTGCCTTTAAATGCCAGCACTACACTGCGTTGCATCCTGAAGGTTCCTGCAGAGAAATGTGCTTGGATTAAAAATTACCACATCGTGGATATTTCTGGCCGATATAAGTTTAATAATGGGAACGGAAGCGTCACGAAAGATTGTTCTCTACGGATAAAAGATGCACAGTTCGTGGACAATGGAACGTGGCAATGTGCTCTTGATCCAAACGACACTAGACATGGGGTTTCATCGCGACTGGTTTCACTCACTGTTGTTCATATAGGTACGAAATGACTTTACAGTGGGCCAGATAAAACATTAAGAGCCTCTATATAGCGACTTGACAGAGTTGCACGTGAAATGAAGTTCCAAAGTTACTGAAATGGCTCCAACAGCCAAACGGCAATTCAAAACACCTTAATGCCCAAAGAACATGTTGAGGAATATAAATAGCTACAACTACATACAGTATTATTGGCTTTTCCAATTAGATCTATTTTTCTTGTCCACTAAATTCTTAATCAATTATTTAATTGACGGGAACGTGGCGCTTAAATATTTTTTTTTTCTTAATATACCGGTATATAGAAAATGGTGTTTTCTGTACTCCGAAAGATTGTTCAGTGTGTCCGACGACTTCGACGGCACCATTGCCACCACATGCTGGAAATCCTTCGGGTAAAATATTATGCCAATTATGGTTAGAGAAATTCATAAATTGTACTAAATGAAATGCAATTACTTTTAATTTTAATAGTAATTAATGTGCATCATGCTGACAATTCATTGACTTTCGTAGTGATTCTGCTGTTGGTAATAATTGCCTCGGTTTCGGTGTCTTTTAATGTCAAAAACCATTGCACGCAGCGTAAGTTTCAAAGTTTAAAATCTTTACAAACGGTTTGCAAGTTAAAAATTGAAAACATTTTCTTTCAGCCGTCGGAGAACCAAGAAATTCTTCAAGAAATAAAACAGAAGATGATATAAAAGAAATGGATCACAAGATGAACCAACAATTATTGTTATTGGCAGATAATGAATCCCTGTAATGCAAAAGGAAAAAATAGAGGGGGGATGTCAAATAATAAACAATTACAAAACTGCTGATGATTTCATTTAAAAGATCTGCGCTAATTATTATATTTCAATCATCTTTACATTAAACTGGGCCGTGTATGACTTGAGTTTTATTTGTAGACACAGACACAATGTTGTCGCAATTGATTAGTAAAAGGAGAAACAGGTCGAAACGCGAACGTCTCCCGGAAAAGTGTGGTTTCCAGGAGCGCGGCCGTCATTCCGGTCCTATCTCGCCCCGGTCATGTGTGTCAAGACCATTAAAAGAAATTGAAAAGAAAAACAACTAAATAATCTGTGATCCGAGAGCGGATCATGACCTCAAAGAAGGACATGGCTATCTACCCGGGCCCGTTGACAGAGCCGAAGCATTGTCTAGCTGTCACTGCGCGCTGTTGTATGAACAAACGCATTGAATTTGAACGGTGCAAACGGTCTTTCACCGGGTTCGACCGTCTTTTTGGCCCTGTCTCGGCCCGGTTAATTTGTGGCAAAGAGTCAGGATGGGTCATACGGATATAGTGAATATAACTTGGAGGCAGAAGGTGAAGGCTAGTGGCATAGTGTGTGAATATTTTCCGGCCACACTGCGCAGTAGAATAACCTAGGTACCCAACATACTGTAGGTTCCAGTGTGATACAGTCGGCTGTACATTGAACATGTCCCTCCATGGCTGAACGCGAGGTGGATTCGCCTGGCGACTTTCTAGATTGGTTGGATGGGTTAGAAGGGACAGTGCAGCTGGCGCTGTCTGGCTGCCTGTAACAGAAACGTACCTCGTGGGTTACTTTGCGGGTTGCTTGGCAACTCGCAACCCACTACCCTCTTCAGGTAAACAACTTGCAATGCGGCCGCACCTTTAAGGGTTTAAAGTTCTTTAAACACTGCACAAGATTAAATCGAAAGATTAACGCTGTAATTTGTCAAAATAAGAAAACTTTTACAGAGTTGTTAGGTATTTAATGAAACTTGCTTAAAAGCATACAGTGATAACATAATCGTAGAAGGATGATAAGAATGAGATATTAAGTATAGATTTTGTTTCAACTGAAAGGTGAATTAACAAAAAAAGTTAATACCTGGTTACTGATTCATTAACATTATTACTTCAAATGAATAATTTCAAGATGAATACATTGCAAATGGGGCAACTCTTTATTTTCCTTGTCATTCACATGTGGACAGTCACCAGTAAGTTTAACATTTTTTTCAGCCACGTTTATACGAATATTTCAATGTTCTTTGTAAAATAAAACGTTTAGTTTTAGTTGCAGAAAATCAAACGGTGATATTTATCGAAGAGCCGACCGATAATGAAGTTGTCGAAGGAGGCAACGTCGATTTCAATTGCACTTTTAGTCGGCCAGTGGAACGCTGTCTTTGGAGTAAAGACGAACGTGATATAAATATCGGTTATCCACGTTATAAGTATAATTACATAACTGGAAATGGAAGGAACACGAATGACTGTTCCATAAGAATAACCAGCAGTAGTAATTACGACACTGGAATGTGGCAATGTAAAGAGCGAAGTGGACTAGTATCAAAGGCAGTACAATTGGTAGTGTATCCCGAAGGTAGCCTATATTGCAGTTTATAAATGACAAATGAACTTGAAATACTGCTTAATGTTTTGATATAAACTTTGATTTTAATGCTAAGAACCCTTTAAAGAACAACCGGATGACGTTGTCTTGCCAATGAATGGCACCACAGTTTTGAAATGCGTTTTATTGGTTCCGGTCAAGAACTGTGCGTGGACACTGAATGACCGCAGAGTGGACGTTGGTAGTCGATATCAGTATAACAGAGGAAATGGACTGGATACTGTCCACTGCTCTCTACGGATAACGAACGCGAGTCCGGTTGACACCGGGATGTGGCGATGTGCACCGTATCAACGTGTCGAGAGCCGTGGTATTTTTTCGTCACTGGCTGTTGTGACGGTTTTGCAGTCAGGTAGGTTGTCACGGTTGCCTGTGGTCAGTTATAAAGTTCCTCATGCTGGTTTTGATCACAGCCATTTGTTACTTTGGCTCCATGTCAATGATTAAAGGCCGTCAGTTTTTATAGGTATTCATTTGTTGCTCTTCTCCCCTCAGACGGTGCCATTGCAGTGGCTAATGCTACGCTCCATACACGTTTTTTTTTGTAAAGTTTGAAACTCAAAAACGTCAAGCTAACGTTTTTTTAAACATTATGGAAAAAAATTCAAATTGTTTTCAAAACTCAGTTTGAAAATGATCAGTTTTTTGGTTTTTCTATTGACATTTCATGAAAATTTATTTTCGCCTTTTTCGCCTTAAAAAGTTTATTTTTAAAGATATCAGCACGGTAAATCTTTTAACATTATCACCAACTATTCTAGTTTCTAAAACGCTTTGAATTTTTTCGATGTGTCTCTCCCGAAAAACGTTCGCTTGAAAAATCTGAATTTTCTCAAAACCGCGGGTTGAAGGAAGAGAGAACATAATAGACACGTAGGCACGCCATCTGGGAGGACGAAAACAAAATAAATATCTATTGGGCCACCTTAAGCAACGTTATTGAATACGGATATAACTCGATACATGTAGGGTTGCCTATTTATTTCTACAGTTTCTAAAGTTTCTGCTAGTGAATGCCCTGTCTGTTCGTCAAGACCATTAACAATTATAAATCAAAATCCTCTTTGTAAGTACATTTAATATTGATTACAAGAACTACATTTGCATTGAATTCTTTGAGACAAGTTTATTATTTTTGAACAGCGTTTGATCCACATCATGACATTCCGAAGTGTTACTCATCGACAACGATTCATTGGGTTGCGATAATATTTTTAATAATAGTTACATCTGCTGAAACCACATTCATATTCATAAAACACTGGCCACTTTGTAAGCACGACTTATGACTAGTGAGAGGGCAAGGATTTTTAGATAATGAGATCTTTTTATGTCCCTCTGCCACATGGCTCTTGAGCTGATTGCAGCTGTACTGAGTTTGAATTGAAATGTATTTATTTCCTACATATTTCTTAGTATTTTCAGACAGTATGCAAACGTTTATGAAGCATAGTGTTGTTTGAACACAGAAAGTGACGTATTTAACCATTCAATAATGTCGTTAATCAGATTGTTCCGAAATTTAACCACGGTTAATGACAGGCAAGTGTGCTCAGCACAATACAATCGTTTGCCCCGCCTTTTTATGAGGAACGGCAAATTGTAATTGGTGTGTTATTTGGTCTGACGTCACATGCCCCGCCCTTTTCAATTTCTAATTGGTTGATATTTGGTCTGACGCTCATAAAAGGACGGGGCAAACGATTGTATTGTGCTGAGCGACCTTCCTGTGGTTAATGTAACCACGTTTGTTTCTACTAGAAAATTAACTGGGGTTAACTTTTTAACTGCAGTTTAGTGGAAACCAGGTTGTTAGCAGACGATATTTTTTTTCAAATTTTTGCCTGTAAAAAAATTATTTTGAAAGATTTCAAAATGAAAATGTAATTAATGGCTTGAGGTACGCTTCTAGTTTCCAAAACACTTTTCTAGTTTTTCTTAATTTTGCTCCTGAAAGACAAAATAATCAAGAGTTCGAAAATCAGCTGTTCTTAAACCATCTTAAAATAATATTTAGTGACATAAAACGTATGTTTTTATAAGCTAATAATCCTTGCTCTGCTTATGATAATGTTTTTTTTTCTACTATAAACAGGACATGAATTTAAACTTGTTAATAATTTCAGGGAGTAATGTGTCGAGAAATCATAAAAATATTCAAACAATTGGAACTGATGGAATGAATGGCATTTAAGAGATTAATAAAAAAAAATTTGTATTTGTCACTAGAAATGAAAGGTAAAATATTTTCTAAGAAATTTGTAATGAAACCTTTTTAAAAATTTAAATTCCTATACGTACCATTGTACGTAAAGAAATTTAAATGTAGCCAAACCTACAATTTTTTATCTTAAAAATAATTAATTAATCAACATGTATTAAGAACAAAAAAAAAGTTAACTTCAGATTTAACTTTAGATTTTTATTATTTGTTCATTATCTGCAATGTTGTGTTTAATGGTGTTTTATAAAATATTTCTTATTTTAATATAATTGTTATAATGCTATTAAACATGGCAAAAAGTTTTTGCAAGAGGGATCAATACACATATTACACAATGGTCAAGGTTAAATTTTGTTTTGCAAGAGCTCGAAAAATGCAAAACAGGAAATGAAGAACAAGGGCATTTTTGGTCTTTATTTTTTTTTTTTTTTTTATAAAGTTCAATTTTCGAGTTCGTCTTTGTGGATCTTTAGATCTTTAGTGCTTTAATGCGAAGAATACCAAAAAGTAGTAAGAAAAAAAAAACTAGATATTAGTTTTAAAGGGGGGGGGGCAAGTGCCCTCTCTTGCCCCTATGTGCTAGAGCCCATGCTATCACACTAACTAGGAATTTAAATTAGAAACTAGAAGAAGAATAACTGAATAACATAAAATAATTTTTACACTGATATTTTTTTTAAACTTAAAAGTGGCTTAATAAACATTTATTTTATTTTTATCTCCCAGATGGCGACACTGCAGTGGCTATATGTTTCATAGTAGGTTTTGTTCCCTTCCACCTGCAGTTTTGAGAAAATTTAATATGATTTTCAAGCAAACGTTTTTCAGGAAAACGTTATACAAAAAAAATTCAGTGTTTGAAAAAGGCGAAATTGTAAATCGAAAAACCTAAATACTTTTAACGTAATCTTTTACCATTCTCGTTTTGAAAACAATCTGATTTTTTATAATGTTGTTTCTAAAAAAAAAAAAACGTTTGCTTGATGTTTTTAGGTCCAAATTTAAAAAAAAACCCGTGGTTTGAAGACAAAAACAAAATAAATATCTATTCAGCCACACTTCAGTTTTTAAAGCCGTTTTAACATGGCCAATTTTTAATTTTTTTGGGAATGTGTTAGACATTTTGTTCAATTTGAAGTGAAAAATGAAAATGAATATGGTAAAATTTGAATTTTTTTTAATGATATTATTTTATTAATTTTATACAAGTAGTTAATATTACTTGATTAAATTGTTAATTTTCTGTTGTTGTTTTTTTCTTCAGATTTTCATTTTTTTAAAAAAATCTATTTGGATTTTTACAAATTTATTGATTTTCCATTTTGTCTATTAGTCGACAAAGATTGATTTTGAAGATGAAATCTGATCGAATCGAAACGATAGAGGTCTAATAAACAAGATGCTACGCTGAAGTGTTTTAGTTACTGATGTCATTTCAAATATAAACAAATGCAATTGGTTTTTTTTTAGTCGAGGGTCATATTTTTCAATTGTGTTCTGCCCTGATATATTTTAATCATGGGTGTGTTAATAAGTTGTATGTGTTTATGCTCTTAAGCCTTGTACAGACCGAGCGATAATCGCCGGAAACATTGTCGCCCAGCACTGTTTCCTGACGATTGGAGACGTCTTTGCGAATACAAGGCAACATCGCCCGAGTAGCAAAGAAGTTTTGCGGTCAACAAATCCATTGCAGAATTAAACAACGGATATTGAAATCGGTTTGGAGTCGCAATATCACTGTACACGTCATGTATCCAGCAGATACAAATCGCTGTGTTCGATGAAGTTGTTGTCAAGCCACTCGAGACGTTTGTCTGGCAATTGTTGCCCGGTCTGTAGTAGGCTTTTCAGCATGTTGTTCAACGCAGAACACAACAATCTTGACATTGAACATCTTTGGACCTTTCGATTACGTTTAGTTTCCTTTTTTCCGCAATTTTCTTTTATTTAAGTTTTCTGAGTGAGCGAATTCACTTTGAGAAATTATTTGAACGAGCTTATTTAAAATGGAACGTTTCTTCGTTTTAATTTTATTCATGTCGACCATCAAGAGTAAGTTTAACAGTTTATTTTGAAGTATGTCTCAGAACCAACGCGCCAGTCGTTCCATGAAAATAATTCAAGTGGCGCCTAGAACACTTCCACTATTTTGAAAAGGAATTTCTCAAAAACTATAAATGCAAAACTTTGGAAACTTAACGTGCACGTTAGTAACTGCATACCCAAATAAGCTTGTTTTTAAATTCAGTAACTTTTTTAATTTTTTCTGCAATTTGTTTTGAATTTTGTATAACCATATTTCAAAATTTGTGGCTTGAATAGTTTTCGAGATATTCATTTTTACGGGTCGGCCATTATAAAAATGCCACTTTTGTCGAATTTCATGATCGCTTGAGGCGTTGTTGCTTCTGAGTAAAAACCGTGAAACTTAATTTCTAAGTGGAAAGTTTTTGTTTCATATTTAGTTTTGTTTGGAAATGAAGAAACGGCTGAATTAATCAAAGAGCCAATAGGTGGCGAGGTCTATGAGGGCAGGAGCTTTTATTTAAATTGCACTTTCAGTGAAACTGTGACACAGTGTTTTTGGACGAAAGACCAAGTTTCTAAAAACTATGGCTATGTTAAATACATAAAAGGCAATGGACATAACACGGACGACTGTTCCATTAAAATATCCGATGTTGCAGCTGAATATCACAATGGTGCATGGCAGTGTGGAATAGAAAATCGACTCATGTCACAAGTTGCATATTTGTCAGTGTATCCTAAAGGTATGAGTCAGTGGCGGATTTAGTGGGGCGGGCAGGGGGCGAATCGCCCCCTTGCGCCCTATATAGCAGTTTTTGACGCCCCTTTGGTTTAGAATTTCAATTTTTTTAATCGTCAAAATTGTTTTATTTTAATTGAAGCTTGATAATGTTTTCATTTGTAAAACACCTGTGCCTTTTTAGGGGCACTTCTTATTAACACATTTTCCAAAAAAAAAATATTTTTTTGAGTTGTGTGTCCTCCCCACACCCAATACCCTAGATCTGCCACTGGTATGAATTAAATGGTAAGAATGCTAAAATAGAACTTTAATTCTAAACTAATTATAATTTTTAGTGCCCTTCGAGGAGGAACCTGAAGACACAGTTTTAACCTTAAATGGTACAACTGTGCTGAAGTGTGTCTTAAAGTTTCCAGTTGAGAAATGTGCTTGGTTTCGAAATGGCCAACCAGTGGACATTGGTGACCGATATCGTTACAACAAAGGAAATGGAAGCCACAGCGCTGATTGTTCTTTGCGAATATTGAAAGCACACCCCGAGGACAATGGACCGTGGCAATGTGCTCCCAATAGAGATGACAAGAAACACGGTGTTTCATCAGTTCTGTCCGTTGTCACTGTTTCGCATACAGGTAGGAGATCAATTTAGATTAGATATACACCTACTTTATGGGTCGAATTCTTAATGATAGTTAAGTCAAATATATTGCTTAACTCATGAAGTTTTTATATGTAAATATCATGTAAATGTTAATGAGTTTAGCACTTGCTTTGACTTAAAAACCATTAATAATGAGACCCTATACGTTGCGGTGTGTTTGGATGCAAGAATAAAAGTACAGCTTCATGTTTTTTTCTAGAAGCATTTCAAAGTAGGTCTATATTTAAAACCACACTTTTGAAAATAGATAATGTCTCAGAACAAACGCTCCAGGTTGGAACATTAAAGCTACACATATTAATTAACAAAAAAAAATGTTTTAAAAAGTCACGTTGAATGTTGAAAGAAATCGTTTTCCCCTGGGTCAGCTTTATACGGATCACTTTGTATCGCCATAACGTAGCCAACGTAGCCGTTGTTTGACACATTTTTACACTTTACACGGACCACCACATTTAACACAATGGAATACTGTTGGTAAATTCCATTGATGTGACAATAATTCCACAATAGGCAAACAGGCGGTGGTCGCCACTTGTGGCTAAACTCGCCCACACTTAGCCACCGTGGTGTAGAAAACAGTAGCGGTGGTTACTATGAGCACTTTTTTTTATGTTGCAAAACAAAGTGGTTTGTGTGGATTCTGAGATGTACTGCATTCTTTATAGAACAGTTTGAAATATACAAAATTTGACGTTTTTAACAATTTTTACTTTTATTAACAGTTTCTTTTCAGCACAATAATTATGCGTGTGTTTAATTTTTTATTTAAATACTATCCTCCATTGACTACATTATTATTTGTTCTTGTTGAAAATAGAACAAATTAATTATTAGTAAATAAAACAAATTGACTCTTGAAAGTCACATTTTAACGTTTAAGGTGGCTTTATGGATTTTCATTTTGCTAATTTTTTCCCTCATTACAGCACCACTAATGGCTGATGCTTATGCGCCATAGACGTTGTTTTGTAAAATTTGGACGCAAAGACGTCAAACGAACGTTTTTTTTTTCGAAACAAAATTGTTTTCAAAACTGGAAAGGTAAAAAGATTATATTAAAAGTTCACGGCAATATCTTCAACAATATACATTTTATAGCAGCGAAGAAACATCCTATAGAAAATAGTAGCCACGCTGGCGCGCCATCTGGGGGGATGAAAACAAATTAAATATTTATAAAGCCACCTTAAGGTTATTTTAAGAATTATCTGAAACAAGGATTCTGTGTGTTATAGGCTATGGAATTCCTTGCAGTAAGACGGAATGTCCAGTTTGCGAGACTGCACCACATGCCGGAAATGCTCCCAGTAAATATGAGACACTTTTAGTGCCCATCACTGAATTATAAATTTATAACTAAATGAATTTATTTGTGTAATTTCATTAGCAATCAATGTGCATCATGGTGGCAGTGAGTTGTGTGGAATAACAACCACATTTTGGGTTGTAATTGTGTTGTTTGCAATGGTGTCGTCTGCGACTCTCACACTTCTATTAAAAAACTATTTTGCGCAACGTAAGTGACTAAATATCATTATTTTATTAGGAAACTACAGAGGGTCATTTAGTATTCATGTTTTAAATTAAATGTGTTTTTTTTTTTCATATCTTAGAAAATGGAAGGAATGCACCTAGAGTTGACTCGAAAGGGTTTGGTAACATGACGCACCAACAAATGTTACTAACTGAGCATTAGACACAGTGATGCAGAAATAGTGATTTACTAATTAGAAATCAGGGAATATTTCTGCTCGAATTGAGAACTCAATTCGTGAAAGATTCAAATTAATTGCTAATTATGTAACCAATGCATTAAAACATATTCATTATTTACGGCTCGGATTCTTTTGCAATATCAAGCAAATGTTTCTCAATTTGTGGCCAAAGTGCCAATTGTGAAGTAATTATCATCATTAGAGCAATTGCAGTTATGCTTTTTCTAATCGAAAATGCTGGTTAGAGGCTTAGATGTCTGGTTAATATCACTTGTCAACTAGAGAGTTCTATCCTCTACCAGTGTTTTTGATTGTAAAAACATTCGTTGATTAATCTAAACGGGATTTTTACGGTCGAAACAGCATCGACCGATCCCGGTCGGTTAGGACCCGGCAGAGAGCGTCGGCAACCCGGGGCCCACTTTTGGTCACCGTGGTCAAAACTGGGCTTACCGTGGTCAAAACTGACTACGGGAGCCATACGTTGAGAACGGTAAAAAAAGTTACTCTCCGGGGGCGTAAACCCCCGACAAAATTATGACTTTGTTACTTCACGATTTTCTTTTGGGCGCCAGATTGAGAAACATTTGCATGATATTGCATAAAAATCCGAGCCTTAAAGATTCATTATTAATCTTGCCTCTCGCTGTTATTATTTTTTAATTGGACATTTTTCACCATATTTTGACTACATAATCTCGAACACGAGCAAAAAAAAAATAATAATGTCATGTGATAATGATAGCATTATGAACAGTTGCAGATAAACTTTACTTTTTATCTTCATTTAGTAGGTTTGTATTTCCTACGTATGTTTTTTAAACAGGATTTATGCGTTGACAACACCTTATTTTCTTCTGTTGATATTTTTTAATAACTATATCGTTTCTATGAAAGTTTGATAACGTTCCTATTTGTGCAAGCAAAGTTTTTCTACAAACATGGCGTTATTATTCAATGATCTTAACAACAATATTCGTTTTTAAAATTTGGAAAAACTAAAAAAGTAAGCATATTTTTTATTTCATTTTGTTGCCAATTAATTGATTACATAGGATAGCCTTTACATTAATTGTTTCACTTTTTGTAAGTAGTCGAACAGCAACCAGTACAGTGGTAGCGCATTATTCGATGTGGCTATTTGAAAAACTTGTTACAATTTACTTCATATTATGGGTTGACAATGGTAAGATATATTTCTTACATTCCAACATAGGTCTTACAATTCGAAAAGGTTAAGGCCTACACGCAAAACCTGCTTTAGTTATCAAACTGTAGATAGATTACAATTATTTTATCTTCGCAGTTGAGGGTATTACATTTCTGGAACAACCAATAGGAGCTGATGTTTATGAGGGAAACAGCATTGATCTAAAATGTGTTTTTAGCGAACCCGTGGAAGAATGTTTTTGGAAGAGAAACGCAATTACTCTTTATATTGGTGGCCGTTACTCGTACAGAAAAGGAAATGGAGAGAACACCAACAATTGTTCGATTAAAATAGCCAACTGCACTGCTAGTTATGATAGTGGCACATGGCAATGTGGAGAAACCAATGGACTTATGTCGACGCCTGTACAATTGTCAATATTATCTAGGAGTAAATATTATGTCGATTATAATGGAACTTAAAAATACTATTTTTTCGATACATTCTTACAAGTTTATTGATATTTTCTGCAGGCACTGCATTTATCAAAGAGCCTAGTGATGTGAACATTAGTTTGAGGGATAATGTAATACTGGATTGTGTTTTACGTCTCCCCGTTACAAGATGTTACTGGAAAAGAAATGGATTTCATGTTTGGATTGCTAAACGTTACCAGTACCTCGATGGAATTGGACAAAATACCACGCTATGTTCTGTTGTAATTACTGATGTGCGACCCATTGACAGTGGCACTTGGCAATGTGCTGTTCACGAATATCGTAACGAGAAAATGCCTCACATTTTTTCACGAGAAGCTACCTTCATTGTAAAACCAGGTACTGACATTTTGTTGCCAAAGGGAAGAATGGGGTAATAAGATACACATCTGGGTTTACGATTAAAAAAAGTAAGAGATATAAACCTCTTGGATTTTGGCAATGTGTCAATGCCTTTATTGAGTACAATACACTACATGGAGTCTACTGAAAAATTGAAACAAGAAATCGTATTCCATCAGTGGACCATCATACAAAAAAACTGAGAAATCTGAGCCAATGTCTGTCCTCATTTGGCCGGCCTGCTTGCAGAGTATTTTATCCAGTCAAATTTCAAATGACTTCATTTCACGTTGTTTGTGCACTGTTGCTCATACATGCTACAATTTGCAGCGGTATTTCTTTAAAAAAAACACGTTGACTTAAATGCGGAATGATGTGGGGACTTTGTATTTGTGCTATGTCAATACCCTTATTTTTTCCTGTTCACATATTCATGTGCATTGGGTGGGTGTGACATTTATTCTAAAGACGCCTGCCCTATCAACAGTTGCCCTAAAGTCATTTGCAAAAAAAAAAAACACTTGCTCTATAGACATTTGTCCTAAAGACATTTTCCTTAAAGCCATTTGTTCTAAAGGGACATTTGCCCTAAAATTAAATTTGCCTAAAATTGTTTGCAATAAAATCATTTTCATTACATGGAGCTTTGTCTAAATTTGTTTAGGAATGTTTAGGGCAAGTGGTATTAGGGCAACTGTTCCTTTAAAGCAAGTGGTTTTAGGGCAAATGTCTATTTAAGCAAGTGGTTTTAGGGCAAATGTCTATTTAAGCAAGTGGTTTTAGGGCAAATGTCCATTTAGGGCAAGTGGTTTTAGGGTACATGTCTCTATTACAAGTGTATTTAAGGGTAAGTGTCTCTAGGGCAAATGTCCATATCCCACATCACATCTAATAATGCCTTATTTAAACGAACAGTCGTAATAATTATGCATCTATACGAATTCCAGTTAGAAAAGTTAGGTACAGTATATAAATTGCTTTAACTCGGTTTTATTACAAAACTTATGAAATAAGAGCTCCTAATAATATTGCAAGTTGTTCCCGGAGTAGTAGTATTATTTAACAGCAAATTTTTATTTTTATTCTTCTACACAGTTTCTTTTTTATTATTCTAGATTGCAATTTCCAATTAAATATTTCTTTGCTATTTTAGCGTTCTTCATGAAGGAGCCACACGATATCATTACGAATATTGAGAGCAGCATTGTATTAGATTGTGTGTTGAGTACGTCTATCTCAAAATGTGTTTGGATAGTAAATGGAAATAGTGTGATAGTAAATGGGAGCTATCAGTATTTGGTTGGAAATGGACACACAACTTCAATTTGTTCGGTCATAATCAACGGCATACAACCTTTCGATAATGGTACATGGCAGTGTGCTGTGCATGTGTTTGAAAACGAAGAGGTTCCTAGCCTCGTCTCGCATGAAGCTGCAATCAGTCTACGAGGTAATCAACTGTATTTTAAAAGATGGGTAACCGTTTGCGATTGTTGCATTGAAAACATTTGTTTCCAATTTTGATTTTTCAATTATCATCAATCATCAGCATGTACGACCACATCGCGAATATATTAGAAAAGTGCTTCCCAAACATTTTTTGCTCACGACATTGTATTTTGTGCCGCAACGCACCCTTTGGATACAACTGGTTTAGGAAGCGCTTAACATGTAAAAGTTTTCTTTTTCCAATAAAATTAAAATTATTTAAAAATATTAAATTATATTAACATAATTGTTATAGTATTCAAAATTTGGTGGCACTTCTAGCAAAACTCCCAGCACATAAGTGTGTCGCGGCACACCGTTTGGGAATCACTGTATGCGAAGAATGCTGTTTCTTAGATCAAAACGTTGTAAAGTGCATAACATTACGTGCTATCAATTTAATATAATTTTGTTTGTTCAAGAAAAGAGACTTTCCATCTCGGAAAACATCCCTTTGATAGTAATTGCTTCATTTATAATGATTGGAGTATTATTGATTCTGATAGTTTTTTACACTTTCTACTATTTAACTTCGAGTGAGTGTTAAGTTTTTAACGTCAATATCAATGTGAAGTTAAATTTGTAACTTTTTCAAATTTTGTTGAATTTTCAGAATTGAAAAATAAAAGTCAATGGGAGGAAAGTAACAGATCTCGACATGATTCATTAGAGCCAATGTTGACAAGTGAACTAATGTATGGCTCAGAAGTGGATATGCAAAAGAATAGAACATCATATAATGGTAAGTATAACTGATATTGCTACACATTGTAAGTAAATGTGTTTTGTCTATCATTTTGTGTAATCTGCCCATTTGACTTTAAGAGCCTGTAGGACCATATAAGTAACGTTGTTACTTGTTTCCGCAAGGTGACATGGGCGGCGCTTGCATCATTAAAGACTTGTATCGTGTCGGATATTAAAAATATAATTAACGTCTGCATTAAACTATAAATGTTATGATTAAGAAAACAAAGTTAACTTTGATAATTTGTTGTATTCCGAGTAAATGCTCAGAAGAGGAATAAAAGCCTGACTTAGTAGCCCCTGCAATTGTTCTTCAAGTTCTCTGGCAGATCTATTTTCCTGTTGGGTCGCCTAGCACCAAATAAATTACGACCCAACGGAACAATGAATGACTCCAGTTTGCCAGTCGTGTATATGGTTGGGTCTTTTTCGACTCTGCTCAACGTTTATAATTGGAATTACAACAAATCATGAAGTTAGGTTAACTTTTGTTTTCTTAAACATGAGATACATTTTATATTTTAAAAGTCGTTAGATAATTTTTAAAAACGGTTTTGTCAGCGCCCCTATATCGCGCTGTTGACGTCTGTGGCACTTCCATACACTCTTAATTAAAACACGTCAGTTAATTATTGGTCTTTTTTTTTACAGGAAACATGTCACAGAAAATAATTTCATGGGTTATTAAAATGTACCATAAAAAGCAGCTAGAAGCTTTACAAGGAGAATGTAATTTTCAGAGTGGAATTTTTTATATTTGCAACCAAGGATGTTTAATGCAATTTGAAATGCACATTGAGTCAAAGCCATCATCACGAACGTGTTTGAAATTTAACTTTTTGCCTCATGGAAAGGATTCAATTGGAAATCACGTTTATGAACATGAAATTTCATTTGTTGTGAAAGACGTAAAAAGAGGAAAAATAATGAAATCACGAGCAAGTGAACCGGGATACGGAAAGGTTCAACGGGAACGGTGGAAGTCATACTGGCAAAAGAATTGGTTATTTGACACTGATGATGTACTTTCAAGTCACGAAGTGGATTTGGACCAAGACGACATTCAAGTGGACATTTGCATCAGAGACATGATGCCAATATTAGATGAGGCAGCTTCTAGAAACGGAGTTCTTATTTGGAAAATTGAAAATTATTCTTTAAAGAGGAAACTGGAAGAAAATGGTTTATGTGAAAATTTTATTAGTCAGCCATTCTACACCAGTGAAAGAGGCTATAGGATGTGTGCCATACTTTACCTTAATGGAAGTACCATCATGAAACCATGCATTGAATTACAACTAAAGATACTTAAGGGAAAATATGACACTGTACTTCCACGAGCTTTTGGTCATAGAAGAATTGTCACTATAATGCCAAACAGTAATAATTATGATCTTGTATGGCCTATTATAGGTACAGACACCATTGATCCTTTGGTTTTAGGAGAAGATAATGCTGAATATGAAATGGGAGAACCCAGGAAAGTTTTGCGTGTTCGCCATTCAGATTTGGAAAACGATTACGTTTTCAATGACACTCTTCACATTAGAATAGACATTGTTCCTATTTAATAGTTTTAGCAAAGTCATAAGGTAGACTCCAAGGCAATGTGTGCACTTGTGAAATAGTTTCACATTTCATACATTGCTCTGTGTTCCAACATAAAATAACCCTGTTCATGAATACTCCTCGAATAGAATTTTTTGTCTCGTAAACGGTTCAAAGATGAAAATATGTAACAAATGCACGTCTATAACCAATGATTGGTTTTTATGTTAGCAGTAAAAAGTTAAAAATGAAATAAGTTACACAGTGTATGTTATTATGTTTTAAATGAATACTTCAGTGGCAAACTAATTGTCAATTTGCCAAGTGTTTGGTTAGTTTTCTATTAAATATTATGTTTATAAGTGTAGTACTGTGACACCATTTCTAAATATTTTTAGATTTGTCACCGAATAATTAATCCTTTTGGATGTAAACTAAACATTTAGTTTAAAATAATAAGATAAGAACAGAATGTAAAAATTGATAATCTAATCAATGCTAAATTTTATCGATGCTTTAATAAAACACTTTCTACCAAAATATCCTTAACCGATTGCAAACTTACATCGGTTTATTGAAGATAACTTGATTAACAATTGATTTCTCAATGTTGTGGATTTTATTCAATGTCATGTTTATTGTATAATTTACCTTTTTTTTTCTAGAATGCTTATTCTTAAAGGGGTAAAACTTCACAATGCCAATTGTTGCACTTGCTCAAGAAGTATACATGTACTGCCTCACGCTCCACCAAAAGAAGCTAGAAGCTTTACAAGGAGAATGTATTGTAAATGAGAGTGAAATTTATTATATTTGCAATCGAGGATATTTAATGCAATTTGAAAATTTGAAGTCAAAACAATAATCCCAAACCGTGTTTAAAATTTAACTTTTGTTACGGTAGATAGATCTAATTAATTAGTTCATTCTAAATTTATTCATTTAAGATAATTTAACATCATTTTATCATCACTAACCTGTATATGCAGTAAGTCGTTACCAGAATGCTAAGTAGGCCTATACTTGACGTCAGTGGCGTTGCTAGGTTTGGTTGCGCCCCCGTCGCCCCCTATCTTAAAACATTGCGCCCCTTTTGCACACCAAAAATGCGCCCTCCAAACCTCATGTGCCCCGCAGCCCCTGCAGTTGCGGGGGCTGCGGGGCCTCAGCTATGCTTCTGCTTGACCATTATTTTATTTTTATTTTTATTATTAGATATATACTAACTCTAAGTCTGTCTGTCTATATATAACGCTGTACAAACAAGAACAAAACTTTTAAACACATCGGAATTTACTTAAATTTAAATGAACCGGTTTTTTGTCAAGGTCAACATTATGTTGCGCTCTCCCGATCCACAAGAACAAAAAATAGTTAAATCAAACTCATTCCCCATGATATTAAATTGGAGAGGGCAAAGGTTGGAAAGGGTTGGGGGGGGGGGGGGTGAGAGATAGAAATGTGGACGGGCAAAAAGGGGGAGGGGATAATAGTAGCAAAATTAACTAGAATTTGGCTCCCGTCATTTATGACGGGTTAACCCACTAGTTATATATACATGCATATTAAGCCAGGTCTGTGATTCTGTGATTCTATGATTAACGCTGTACAAACAAGGAGAAAAACCTTGAACCACGTCGGAAGTTATATAAATTTAAATGAATAAATGAACCGCTTTTTTTTCTCAAGGTCAACTATATGTTGCACACTCCCCATCCAAGAACCCATGATATTAAATTGGAGAGGGGAAAAGGTTGGAAAGTGTAGAAGGGGGGGAGAGAGAGAGAAACGTGGAGGGAGAAAAAGTGGGAGGGGCTGACTGAAATTGAAATGAAAGAAGTAAAAAAAGGAACAAACGACGTGCATGCGCACACCAGAGAAAATGAAAAACTCATTTTCTCTTTCAAATATAAAAAGGGGAAGGGAAAATAGTAGCAAAATTAAACTAGAATTTATCACAGGCAATTGTGCCCAGCATTAGAATTTCTTTTGCTCCGCTCTTTAATGCTGGGCACAATTGCCTGTGAATTTTGCTCCCGTCATTTATGACGGGTTACCCCACAAGTAGCATTATAATAGCCATTGATTGACTTTAGTGTTAGTAACTATTGAAAATTGTTTGCATATAGATCTACAATAATAACTTAAAAACTGCAAAACTTGTATTTATTTATAGTGATTTAACAGTAACTAAGTTAATACCACGTAGTAAATCTATCAATGTAATAAAATAATTATTATTCAATATTCTTACTTCATTGATTCAGTGGCAAACTAAAGCCGGGATTATGCATCTACGAAAAATTTGTGCAGCATGTGGATTGCTGCAAGTGACATCGTGTGGCATACTGTTGCATGCATCATCCACAAAATCTTGCCAAATGCAACATTCCTATTACGCCGGAAGCTACAACTGTTTTGTGCTGTATGTCAATTTTATTAATGTTGTTTATGTTCCTCGCACTATGTCCAACGAGTCCGCGGCATGCGTCATCAGTTTGTTTCCACTCGGTTCGGAAACAATGGCGACAACGTGCAACATGACGCACGAGTCACGTCATTTGTAGCATGCCACAAAGGAAACATCGTGTGTCAGGTCGCATCACAGTGTCGCATGCTACATGTTGCAAAATGTTTCTTCGGAGTAATCTCTGCTTTATAGTCAATTTCCCACTGCATGTTATGTAATGAGTAGGTCACTGTAAAACCTATATAAAATGTTATTTTTATGTTTTTCTTCAAATATTATAATCAGTGTATTTGGTTGCAAGTAAGAAACATTTAGCTCAAAACAATGAATTGATAAGAAAACGTTACTTTTACTGACGATAAAAATTCACAGTCTAATCAATATTTTTAGCTAGGTTTTCATAAATATTTTGTTATAAATATTTCTAATCTAATTGTAAAGTTTTATCTATTTTTTTAGAATAACTTGATAAGCAATACAGAACGCTCATTTGTTGTGGTTGTTATTCAATGTCATGTTCATCATATCATTTTTTTATATATTTTTCTTGTGGTGACATTTCACTGAATCACCGTCTAGAGTTATCCCCATTGTGTAGTTTCCAGTATGAAAAGTTTTGCGTTCTTTTTTGAGGCATTGTTTTTGTATAAAGTGCCTTTTGGCTTAGAAAAATATGGGACTTAATGACTTTGAACACCTATTTATATTTTTTTTAGTAATCTGGAACACAAATAGTAAGTCATTTTAATTATTTTTTTTTTTGGTATCATGTGTTTGTGTATGTGTTGCAATGAATAACAGTTTTCATAAGTACAGTAATAATAAACGAAATCGGTGAAATTTATTTCAATGAGTTAAAAATTAGTTAAAACTAATGATTATTAATTTATTAGCTTATCAAAAATACTTTCGAGCGTTTGGTAAAGTTCTCAACTCATTCCTAACTTATAACCTAATGGGTTTAAAATTAGTTTTCAATAGGGGCGGACTGACCTGTCTGGCAATTGGGCATTTTCCCGAACCGCCGCTTAGTTTTTGAGAGTCGGAATTTTTCATTACAAGTCCGGTTTCCTAATGAAACGCAAAACGCAACGAAAATTTTAAAACCTCACATGAAAAACTAGTATTTTTTTAACAGTAGAAAATATCAAAGCAGTAAACAAAACAAACAAAATAATTTCACTGCTTTTGTGTAGTTTTTTTAATATTTTTTTGCTTGCTATATCTGTAAAGCAAATAGCCAAGTTTATTGCGGGCAAAAAAAAATACAAACAGAATGATTGTTGCGTTCTTTCCATAATTTATGATAATTACACCTTTTATATTCCACGTTATCGAAGTATATCCGGTATTTCGTAAACTTGTGAGAGCTACAAATTTTAAATTTAATATACAGCTATTAACAACCCATTAACATCCCAGTGGGGAAAAAAGGCATAAGTATTAAAACCCTTATTAAATTTTGAAACAATTAATGTTTAAAGATCTCTAATAAAATTTAACAATTCTCATTTTTTCAATTCAATAACTTTTTTGCGCCTTTATCAATTCGTGTGATTTCTTAGTAAATCTACATTTCTATATGCTGTTAAAATTCACATTATCGATATGCTTTATACACAGCACCCTGTACAATATTTAATTTGTTAAATAATATTTTGCTGTTGTTTATTTATTTATTAACTAATGTGTTATGTGTTGGCTCCAACTGAGGGTGTCTACTTGTATGTTAGGCTTATAGTCACCTTACATGTGCACTTAAGTTATTATTTTACAGATAACGTAAATACATATTTATTTATTTTTAGATTCTGGTCAAACCCGTAAATTTCTAGAAGAACCAAAGTCAGTGGAAGTTTACGAAGGAAGCACCATTTCTTTAAATTGTATCTTCACTCAGCCAGTGTCGCAATGTTTTTGGCAGAGAAACGAAATTACTGTGACTATTGACGGACGTTATCAATACATTAATGACAATGGAAGAAACACGTATGACTGTTCCATCAGAATATCCAAGTGTGAAGCTAAGTATGACGTTGGAACGTGGGGATGTATAACAAGTAATCCAACACAAAAACTCACGTCACAGATGGCACGGCTGACAGTACATTCAAAAGGTAAACATAGAAGATAAGCTACGAGTATAGACACTACCGCAAGCAATGCTATGTTAATAGAAACACGGTCTGGATTTTCTATAGATATACATTTTTTTATTCAAACTGTGTTTTGAAGAATAACTTATGTTGCAATCGCTTCTTGAATATTGAGCCAAGGTTTTAAGATTTTTTGGTTACAGTATTCAAATAGGTTTATGTTTTACAAGTATTTGAATTATGTTATTTTGGTTGATTCGTGACTCTATGTTAAAAGCGATTAACCTCTAAGACGGCCAGAAACAGTTTTCGCCTTTAAGACAAATTGGGTGTGTTTCTTAATATGTTCTTAAGGTATTAGGGTTCTTTCACGACATTTCGAATTACCGTTTTGTCACTAGAGCCATTTAAGTAACTTTAGAACTGCAAAATTGACCCTATCTCAAGACACGTGATAATCGGGTGTGTCTAGACTCTTATTACAGAGAAACTTTAAAAAATAACAATTTTTATTGCAGAAATTGCATTCGTCCAAGAGCCAATTGATGTCAGCGTGCATTTAAGAGACATTGGAAAGATAGAATGTATTTTACGGCTTCCGGTCACGAAATGTTACTGGAAGAGAAATGGAATGAGTGTTTGGATTGATAAGCGTTATCAGTACCTTGATGGAAATGGAAAGGACACCACAATATGTAGCATTCTGATTACTGATGCAAGACCGATTGACAATGGTACGTGGCAGTGTGCAATACACGAGTATGGAAATGAAAAGGTGCCTTATATATTTTCACGAGAAGTCACATTTCATGTAAAACCAGGTTAGTTATTTTACAATGTTTTCCATTCCATTCATTTAAGTGTTTACAGGAGCCTTATGCTTTGCAAATTTTAGTTTCCTTCATCAAAGAACCAAATGATATGACTGTGAAAGACAGTTCTCGTTTTGTTTTGGATTGCGTGTTTAGTCATGCTGTTTCTGAATGTTACTGGAAACGAAACGGAATAACAGTTCCAATTGGTGGACGCTACCATTTCTTGACTGGAAATGGCGTGGACGCATCTGTTTGTTCAATTTGGGTCGACGATGCACAACTCATTGATAATGGCACATGGCAATGCGCCTTTTATGGAAATGACAATGTTCCTGGTCTTTTATCACGGGAAGCGACGATCACAATTGAAACAAGTGAAGAACTTTGCATGTTTTCATTGAATTATATGTGTAAAATAGGACTGTAGCTTGTATGGAGATTGTCGGCCACAAATCAATTTTTGTGGTCGATTTCGACTGCAATCATAGCTCACCTCACCAGTGACTACATTTTGCAGTCGAAATCGACAACCAAAAGTGGTCTGCATGCCAAGACCTTAAGACGCGTTCCATCTTAGACTCATGAATCTGCAACATGACCTTGACAACAAAAGCGTCATTTGAGGACTCAAATTATGAAGTTTCTCTTGTCAGAGTACCGTGTTGTATATTTATTTATACAGACGCATATGTCCATAATGTCTGAGTGGATAAAATGCTTTACAAGTTATATATAGAAAACTTTACACATGATGTCTAAATGGATCAAACTAAATTCCACTAAACTTTTTTTTACATTTCAAGATAAATCCTCATCTGTTTCATTATATGACGATAGCTATCCAAACTATGCACTCACATTCAGTGCCGTATTTGTGTTACTCGGATCATTACTAACTGTTACAGCTAACTTTCTTTACCAATGTTGGATTAAGAGTAAGAATTTTATGAAATGAACTTACATTTAGGTTTATACATTTTTAACATATGTTATTTATTTTCATTTAGAAGGAAACCGAGACAGTATATCTGACGGTTCAAGAACGTCATTGCTGCAAAAAGATAACAAACAACAACATGCCATAATGCAATTAAACCAAGGCGTTCGTGGGATACTAGCCATTGGTAAGATAATGATTTGACATTTTTCTAATGTAAACAGTTTCACCATGCATTGCATACTTTATTTTCAGTATCATTAGTCTAGGGCCATGCTTGCGTTCTGGTCTGCCACGTCCAGAACGCAAGCATGGCCTTGTACTTAATTAATGACAAATTCAAATATAATGGTACATGCAAACTATACAAACATACAGGAACATACGCGCATTTTCAAATGTATGCAGATTATATTTATTCATATAATACTTTTTGTTTCAAATCAGATACCACGCCACAGCAAACAATTACCTGGACAATTGAAAATTACCGTTTGAAAAAGAAGGAAGCTTTAAATGGAAACAACAACATTTTGAGTGAAAGTTATTGCATTTGTTCAAATGGTTGTCGTGTACAATTCCGAATGCTTATTGACGCCTTGCCAAGCCTTTATGAGGATAAACATTCAATGGGATTATTTTTTAAATTTTTACCTGATAAAAGAGGGTATATTAGAGATCATGTTTTGGACCATGAAATATCATTCACAGTTAAAAACCTCAGAGGAGACATGAGCATATCTCAGATAAAACAGCCGGCATATGGCAAACAGAGACAGGAACATTGGAAATCAGGATGGAATGGAAATCGTATATTTGCAGCTCAAGCGTTGTTTAAAGAGAACGGAAACTATTTAGATAAGGAAAGTCTCAAAATTGAAGTTTCTATTAGGAACCTGGTTCCACTTTTCGAAGAGGCCGCGTCTTATGACGGAATTCTTGTCTGGCATATTGAAGAATATTCTAAGAAAAAGGAACAAGAAAAAGAGGGTTTATTTGAAAAACTTGTTAGTGAGCCATTTTATACGAGTGAAAGAGGTTACAGAATGAGGGCATTTCTTTACCTCAATGGAAGCTATAGAAGCGGGACACACATGGAGTTACAGCTAAAAACATATCGAGGGAAACATGATCCAGAACTTCCAAGAGCTTTTGGACATGTTAGAAATATCACGATTATGCCAGCGAAGGATTCTAATTCTAAGCCAATCATTCAAACAACAACAACTGATCCAACAGTGTTAGGTGATGATGAAGTTGAAAATCAAATGGGAAATTCAAGAAAAGCTCTTGTGGTTAAACATTCCATGGTGGAAAATGCTGACTACATTCAAGCGGATACTCTCCACATTAAAATAGAAATTATTTCTCTAAGTGATGTGATGTCTCAAACATCAATAGATGTTTAACAAACAAGGGATACGAGTAAATAAATTTTTAATTTATGTTTTTGTTTTTGATAAATATAGACGTTGCTTGTATCAGGTCTAAAAGTGATTCTGTAATGAGGGATATTCCCCATACACAGGCATCTGTAGACACAGGTATTTAGAAATCAGGAAGAACTTCAGTTGGCTCCGCCCTTGTTATGACGACCGGCAACTTCTAATTGGTTTGTTGTGTGGTTCGACATTGAAAAGGGTGGAGCATGTGACGTCAGACTACATAACCAATGAATTTGAAGTTGCATTCGTCATAAAAAGGGCGGAGCCAACTAAAGTTCGTCGCGATTTCTAAATGCCTGTGTCTACAGATGTCTGTCATTTAATGCAATTAATTTGAAAAGCAAGTAGAGCGTATTCTTTGGGGTGTGACGTTTTGGGAGTTTCCTGACGTTATAAGGGTGTAATATGACGTTCGCATAGTTCTTTGTAATGTATAATTAATTATGTTAAAGTATCAGACTGGTGCAAAATCGCCTAAATATTCGACCGAATTTCCCAATTGTTCTTGATGGAAAATTGTCAGGAGCTTGTATTATAGGAGGCTATGGCTCTTGTCTTTTAAAAAAGAACAAACAAGAGCAGCTCCAATTATCTCTGAACAATTGCTCTCTACCAAATTGTCAAACATCCAGAGCTGCTCCCGTCCATGCGGACTCTTCTGATTTTTTTGCTTTTATTCTCAGATCAGCCCGTTCTTATAGCACTTTTATAAGCTTAAATTAATACTCCTGAGCTTTATATTTATTAATGTCTATATATTTGAAGTTATATTCTTGTTATAATGTTGCTACATGTATTTCTGGTGTCTTGTTTAGTACGAATATTTATTTGGGATTACTGCTCAACTATAGAGTGTCCAGAGGCTGCTAAGGGGGGGGGGGGGGTAGAAAGGTCGAGATTCATTTTTTCTTAACGCTACCAGATAAATTTTTAAAATTCCCCGCTTCTATAATAGAAAAATGAGCCAGTGAAAACAATGTAAGGTTGTCAGTGCATTCCACCGGTATGACCTTGAGCACCTTTGACAAACAGACTGTTCGCCACTCGAGGCTGAACTCGGGTACTCAGCGACACTGGTGCAAAAAAGTGGTTGTGTGTCGTGAGCACACCCGATAGAAATCACTGGTCTGCTAGAAACGCACACTTTTTGTGACAGGCAATTAGAAATCGGTACAAACAAAAGTTGGCTCTGCCCTTTTTATGACGACCGGCAACATTTAATTGGTTGGTTATGTAGTCTGACGTCACATGCTCCGCCCTTTTCAACGTCGAACCACACAACAAACTAATTAGAAAGTTGCCGGTCGTCATAAAAAGGGTGGAGCCAACTGCTGTTTGTCCCGATTTCTAATTGCCTGCCTTTTTGTATTGACACAAAGTCTTTTTAATATGACATTGTCCAGAAAAGATTTAAGAAGGTGACTGAAAAGAACAGCTAAAGAACGAAATCTAGGTCACGTAGTGATGTTTCAACTTTGTGATGAGATTTGGTGAACAACAAAAGGTAAAAATTATAATTATCTTTTATTATTTCAATGTTGTTTGGTTTCATTTGAAAACGACTAGGTTCGTAAAGCTGATTTGTAAAGCTGATATTGTTGCAAGCAACAATACTAGTTGTAGCAACAGTAGTTTCCTATTTGTTGCAAGCAACACCTATGATATACATGTTGCAACAACCAATGAAACAAAGAGGTTGTGAGCCAAAAACTGTCGACATTTTGTTTCGTCTTCCTCTTCTTCATCAGTTGAAAATTTGAAATAGTCATGTGATTATTCAAGCCGTTTTTATTGGCTGTTGGCTGAAATGGTTGCTCGAAAATAGAACCAAGTTCTATTTGCAAATTCTGTTGCTTTCAATCTGTGAGCAACAATTCGGGTTTGTTGCTTTTATGACAGATGTTTCAACTTTCATGAAACAATAGAGCAACACGGCTATGTTGCTCTAAAGTTGCTGAATTGTTGCTACGTGTAGCATCGGCTTAAGAAGAAGCTTCTGACGTCCGCGTGGCTGACGACATTTTTTTCGCTTGTGTAATTCTGTATAATAAAAAAGGTATAATGAAAAAAAAAAGAACTTTTCCATCAGAATAAAATGACAGAATCCTAAATTTTACGTCAACCGCTCTGACGTCACAAGCTTCTTCTTACGATGAGGCTGGTATACCATGGAGCTTGTGTAATTTGTTGCTTGCGCATTGTTCATATTTGCCCTAGCATATGTGGCCTTTTCAAAGATCTACCATTTTCGGCTGCATGCGTATTGCGTAACCTACAAATTGCATTCACAACGATATATTTAAAAAGGTATATTCGTATAAATAAAAACCACATTGTTAATACTTGCTAAATCAAAGGTAGAGCTAAAACTCGAGAACTTTGTTTTTATAGGAACTTCAATGTAAAATTTAATGAGTTTAGCTCTAGTTTTAACTTAGTAGTCATTAAGGAATACGACGGTAAGATATTTTTTGTTGCAACTTCCAGTTACATAACTGAGTTTTAGGCTTAAAATTAAAGACAAACCTGAACGCGTTTTAGAAACTAGAAGGATATAGCTCAATCACTTAAGTTGGCTGAATAGATGTTTATTTTGTGTTTGTCCCCAGAGATGATGCCACGGCAGTGACTACATGTTCTATGGAAGTATTAGAAGGTGTCTTCCCCCACCTGCGGAGGAGGAAACATTACAAAAAAAACCGCACTGTTTTAGAAACTGGAATAGTTGTTGATAATGCTAAACGTTTTTAATGAAAATTCCTTTTTAACACGGTTTCAACTTTGAAAAAGGCGAATGCAAAAACCTAAAACGGGTCATTTTCAAGCTGCTATTTTGTTTATTTTTTAAGATATTGTTGTGAAAAAGGAAAAACTTTTAGCATAATCTTCTACAATTCTAGTTTTGAAAACAATTTGAATTTTTTCGTAATGTTGTTTCTAAAAAAAAAAGTTCACTTGACATTTCAGCGTCCAAATTTTCCAAAACGATCTCCGAAGCATAACATTAGCCACTGCATCTAGGTGGACCAAAAAATAAATATCTATTCAGCCACCTTATTAATAAAAATGAACACACTAATACCTAGTGCACACCTGATAATTTAAATGCATTTAAATAATAAACGTGTTCTAGAGAGCCCTGTGAAGGGCAAACAAACAATATGTCGAATTCAATTTATTCAGTTAATAATCTGGAAATATTGAGTTAATACTTAAATAGGGGCCTATAATATAGAAACTATTGACATTAAAATATTGATTTAGTATTTCAATTTTTAAAATATTAATAATAAAGTGAATTTTTATTTGGTTCATGTCCTTAACGGGATTCTGTGTAATTCACGTTTGATTTCCATTTTTAATCGTACGTGTACAAGGTATAAGATAACGTTGTCATGAGAACTAGATAAATTTCGAACTTGTTTCGTCATTTTCGAAATTGGAAACTTCGAGAACGATTGAGATTGTTTCAGCTATTTGTTTTTCTTCACAACGCAAACAGTGCAAAAATTATTGAGTATAGAAACAGTTGATCTAATTCAGTTAAACGTTAAAAAACGAAAAAATTACTTCCAATAACTTTAAATTGTGTTTCATTTTTCGTAAGTAGTCAAACAGCAAGGAGTACATCGCCGATAACGCATTATACGATGGGGCTATTTGAAAAACTTATTGCATTTTACTTCATATTATGGATTGGCAATGGTAAGATTTACTTCTCGTCAATTTTTACTATCGAATGAACGCTATCACTGCTGAAATTGAAACAAATCACACAAATTCATAAGAATAATTAATTAATATTAGATGCTTTGCGATTTTTCGTCCAAAAAAATTCACGAAATAAAATAAAAAACGATATATTTTTACTTAGTTTCGTTTTTTTTTTTTATTTATTTCGTATTGATTTCGAGATTCTGCCGAAACGATGGAAAGTAAAATAAAACATGAAAAACCACAATTTTGACTACAATTAAACGTTTTTCATTGTTTTTGAATTTGGGGGAATCATCCCGAGTTTCAAGAAACGTAACGGTAACGATAAAACCAATAATGGAAACCCTAGTTGCAGGGGGTCTGGAGGCATTTAGTCCATTGTTCCGACTTTTCCCTAATTTGTTCAACGGAAGAAACGGTCAGAACAATGGACAAATTTGATTTAATAATTCTTGAAAAAATGGGGGGGGGGGTGGGCTGCGCCCCCAAACCCCCTGCAACATGCTTCATTTTACTAAACCTAACCTTCCTACTGTTCCTACAGTTATCCCGACTATTCCGCTGTTCATCAAAATAGCATCCCCCCTAGTATGAGGGCTAAGTGGAGGGGGAGGTAAAGGGAGCGCAAAGCTACGCCACTGTTTCTAATAATTATTGTTTTTTTAATTCGCCGTTGTTTGATCATGTGACAGTTTATCAGACGATTGTTTACCACATATTGAATGTGCAAAATATACTTTAGTTATCATACTGTTGTTAAATTACAATCATTTCAATTTATCTTATTTTCAGTTGAGGGTATTACATTTCTGAAACAACCAATAGGAGCTGATGTTTATGAGGGAAACAGCATTGATCTAAAATGTGTTTTTAGCGAACCCGTGGAAGAATGTTTTTGGAAGAGAAACACAATTGCTGTTAATATTGGTGGCCGTTACTCGTACATGAAAGGAAATGGAATGAACACCAACGATTGTTCCATTAAAATAGCCAACTGCACTGCTAGTTATGATAGTGGAACATTCCAATGTGGAGAAACCAATGGACTTATGTCGACGCCGGTACAATTGTCAATATTGTCTAGGAGTAAATATTATGTCGATTATAATGGAACTTAACAAACTATCTTTCCGATATATTCTTACAAGTTTACTGATATTTTTTGCAGGCATTGCATTTACAGAAGAGCCTAGGGATGTGACCATAAGTTTGAGAGATAAAGTAAAACTGGATTGCGTTTTACGTCTCCCCGTTACACGATGTTACTGGAAAAGAAATGGATTTAATGTTTGGATTGCTAAACGTTACCAGTACCTCGTTGGAAATGGAGAAAATACCACGCTATGTTCTGTTGTAATTACTGGTGTGCGACTCATTGACAATGGCACGTGGCAATGTGCTGTACACAAATATCGTAACGAGAAAATGCCTCACATTTTTTCACGAGAAGCTACCTTCGCTGTAAAACCAGGTACTGACATTTTCTAGTCATTGGCAGAAATGAGGTAATAAGGGGCACGTCTTGGTTTGCGATTTAATAAAACATGTATGCTTGTAAATTCTGTGGGTTTAGGCTATATGTTTATTGACAATTTTGAGCCATTGTTTGTCCTTATTGGGCAGGCCTGTTTGCAGACAAACAGTCTGCATAATTAACTAAAATTTCTAATTACTTCATTCAAGCAGTGGCGTAGCTGAGTCATGATTGCGCCCCTCGCCGCTCCGGCTGCTTAAAACATTGCGCCCCCTTTGCACCTTCAAAATGCGCCCTCCAAGCCAGCTACGCCTCTGCATTCAAGTTGTTTTGTGCACTGTTGCACATAGGCCTACAGTCACTAGATTTGTTAGGCACTCGCAAGACCCGTAACTGCTGGGCGGGGGGGGGCGCAAAAAACGAAATGAAAGTATGTATTTTCAAAAATATTTGAATAAATAACGCGAGTGATTCCGAGTCGCTCGCTTAATTTATTCAGTTAATTTATTCAGTTAATTTCGAAAATAAATCGACTTTCATTTAATATTTACTTTTAAAAACTACATACTTGCACCAGCAAATCTTCATAGAGATCAATGGGCACGGCGGAACGGTCGGAACAACGGTAAGAATAGTCGGAAAAATAGTAGGAACAGTCGGACGGTTAGGTTTAGTTAAATTAAGCTTGTTGCAGGGTTTTGGGGGGCGCAGCCTCCAGTTTTTAAAGAATTATTCTTATTAAATCAAATTAGTCCATTGTTCGACTGTTCCCTAATTTGATTAACGGGAAGAGCGGTCGGAACAATGGACAAATTTGTTTTAATAATTCTTTAAAAAATGGGGGGCTTCGCCCCCCCCCCCCTCGGACCCATTGCAAGAAGCTTAATTTCCTAACCTTTCCTAACCTTCCGATTGTTCCTACTGTTGTTCAGACCTGTTCCACCGTTCATCAAAATAGTACCCCCACCCAGTATGAGGGCTATTTGTAAAGGGAGGTAAGAGGGCGCAACATTTTAAGTGGCGGGGGGAGGGGCGAGGCGCAAAGTTTTAAGTGGCGGTGGGGCGCAACCATGACTTAGCTACGCCACTGGGCCTACTGTACCTGTTGCAATATGTGGCGGTTATTAACCTTCAACATGTGGGATGATGTGGGGACCATGCTGATTTCTCTTTGTTCACATATTCACGTGCATCTGATAATGTCTTTTACGTTTTTCTTTGATAAACTGTCACGATTATGCAATATATGCATGTATACGAATTACGCATAGAAAACTTCAGATATATGAATTGCTTTAACTCGATTTTATTTCAAAACGTACGAAATACAAGCTAGAAAAGTAATAATATTGCCAACTCTATCCGGACAATTATTTTGCTATTTAGTAGCAAATTTTGATTTTTATTCTTCTATACCTGCCTCAATCATCCTAAGAAGAAGCATGTAACGTCATAGGGATTGACATAAAATTTAGGATTGTGTCATTTAGTCCGATAAAAAGGGCTAATTAGCAAATGTATTCTATAGCTTAAACAAAATGATCCTTGCAGTATTTTGTTATTACCCCTTTTTTATCCGACAAAATGACACAATACCATACATTTTTTTGTCAATTCCTATGATTTCACAATCTTCTTCTTAGGATGAGGCAGGTACACAGTTTCTTTTTTATTATTCTAGTTTGTAATTTGCAATGAAATGTTTCTTTGTTATTTCAGCTTCTTTCATTAAGGAGCCAAGTGATGTCACTACTAATATTAATAATTATTTTGTACTGGAATGCGTGTTGACTCCGTCTATATCAAAATGTGTTTGGCTACAAAACGGAAAGAGAGTGATAATAACTGGACGCTATCATTACTTAGATGGAAATGGAAACACAACTTCAATCTGTTCGGTCATAATCAAAGACGTACAACCTTTCGATAATGGTACATGGCAGTGTTCTGTGTATGTGTTTGAAAACGAAGAGGTTCCTAGCCTCGTCTCACATGAAGCTGCAATCAGTGTAATAATAGGTAACTAACTGTTTTAAAAGGTAAACTAGATTACCATTTGTGATTGCCGCATTGGGAACATTTGTTTCCAATGTTTATTTTTCAATCATCATCATGTATTACTAATAAAATAGAACAGTGTTTCCCAAACTTTTTTTGCTCACGGCACATTATTTTGTGCCTCAAAAAATCGCGGCACACCTTTTGGAAACCACAGCTTAGTGTTTACATGTAATAATGTGGAAAAAGTTTTGTTTTGTTTTTTTTCCCACAAAATTAAAAAGTTATTGAAAATATTAATTCATAGTAACAAAATCAATGTAGCATTCAAAATTTGGCGGCAGACCTAGCAAAACTCTCAGCACACTTGTGTGCTGCAGCACCCAGTTTGGGAATCACTCCTTTAGAAGAATGCTTATTCTTATATCAAAATATTGCAAAGGGCTAATAGACCAAGAGCCAGCAACATGCCGATTTAACCCGAAATATATAGGAGGGTGGAATACATAACATCTTAGAAAGTGGGGTCACTTAACCAAGATCAGCTGGTCTGGCAGCCCACATAGGCCGAGTTCAAAATTGGCGTCGTCTCAAAAATGGCTAAATTTGCATTCAATTTAACCCGAAATATATAGTTTTGCTTTTTGGCTTAAAAAATTGAAAAAAATAATCCCAACTTAGAAAAAATCGGTCTGGCAGTCCAAAGATGTCACCAACTTGCTGCCAGACTGATTCAAACTTCACGAAAATTGCGTTCAACTTACGTTTTGATTCTTGGCGCAAACATGAGTTAATAATGTCCAAATCAAGAAAAAAAAATGGTCTGGCAGTCTGTAGCTGACACCAACATGCCGCCAGACCATTCATGTCAAAGTGCAAATATTATGAAACTTACATGTCGGGCAACATGTTATAAAAGTGTATTGAATAATTGAATACTTTCAGGGGAACTTTTCAGTATGCATAATGTGTCTATAGTTAATACACATTTTTATTGAGTGTTTCTGAGTTTCTAGGAGTGATCCTGTGCATCTGGCAGTGTTTCTAAACCTATAGAAATTGCTGAGTCACCATGAGTGGGCCTAAATTTTTATCAATTTGTTGTCTTTCTAGGCATGTTTCTAACTCTTTAGGAGTGGCATTTAGCTTATAGGAGTTTCCGAGCTTTCGGAGTGTTTCTGAGACTCTAGGAGTGATTCAGAGTAGGGTTTCCATTACCGGTTTTATCGTCACTTGTAAACCGGTATTACCGGTCTATTTTGTTACATCGGTATTACCGGTCTATTTTGTTACATCGGTATTACTGGTAAATTGACCATTCAATGCCGGTTTTTCCAAAAAAAATTTTATATTAATTTGGATAAAAGAAACGACCAAATATTTAAGAACCACTGAGTTTAAAATTAAAATCTCACATAGACTATACGTAGAAACCAAGAGTTTTTTCAAAGACTGAAGTAAAAAAAAAATGGTATTCGTATGCACATGTAAGTTGTAACCGTTTACGAAAGTCGCAGTAAATTCCTAATGTAAATGTTCGTATAGTTAAAATCCTTTCCGTGCATTATATATACCGTACATACTTCGGTACTAAATTAACCCAACAGCTTCATTAGTTACGCTTGTTATATACAAAACAATTATATAACACCCAGTAACTCCCGATCCCGCCAAAACCGTAGCCTGGGGGGTAAACAACTCCTGCTTGTCCCTCCCTCCTCTTCTAATTAATATTCTAGTGGCGGATTGATATTCTCAGGACCATGGTCACTTGGACCTGGTTACACCTCGTAGGTGTACACAGGTCCAAGGTATAAAAGGGGCATGTTTCTCTTTGTTCAACGTCCTTACTTGCTCAACTTTTGTATTACGAAGATTCTTATAACTGTACCACATCATGGGCCCGAGGACGCACCTTTGATCTAAACAATTCATTCTTGTACTCTTGATGTTTCTGAGCAAGAATGAATAAAGCGTTACAATGAGAAACTGCGTTGTCTATTTGTTATGAAACTAACACTTCTCTAAACAGGCCGGAGACACCATAAGGCAAGGAGACATACCGTCACATACGGATCCTGGAGGAGCTACAGCATCTTCAATTGGTAACAACAGGAAGATGCACATCAGCGTCGACCAGGAGAGATGGCCACCATCCTTCTGCAAAGATTACACCCCTGCACAGAAGGATGATCGCAATCGATCTCCATCCGACTACTTCTGTAACTCGAATCTTCTTCGTGCGGTCACCGCGCGATCAGGGGAAGAAACGAGTTGCAGAAAACATCATCATCAAGTTGGTAAAATTATAGAGTCGACATCAACAGCTCACAATTATTATGTATAAAAATATTAAAAATATTAAAAACTTAACATCATTTTGGAATTTGAATCGAGACAAAATTGATAAAAACCCACCTATTTTATTTATCGTGATTATTTTTTTATTATATAATTAATTATTAGTTATGAATTTATATTTATTTTAATTTTTTTTAACATGGGAATTTTTTTTTTTACAATGCTTATTAAAATTTAATTTTATTACCGAAATTTACCGGTATTATATACCGGTAATGTTGCATTACCGAAAAATTGGTAATGCTATAAGGTGACCGGTAATGGAAAATAATTCAGAGCATCTAGCAATTTCTATAAACCTACAAGAGTGTTTCTTAGTATCCAGAAGTGTATCTATACCTCCAGGAGTGTTTATTACCATCTATTCGTGTTTCTGAGCCTCTATGAATGTTTATGAACCTCTAGCAGTGTTGCTTAGCTTCTAGGACTGTTAATGAGTCTTTAGAAGTGATACTAAGTATATAGCAGTGTTTCTAAACTTTTAGGAGTGTCTCTAGTTTTTAGAAGTGTTTCTGAGCCTTTTGGAGTGTTTCTGATCCTCTAGGAGTGTTCCTGGGCCTCTGGGAGTGTTCCTGGGTCTCTGGGAGCGTTCCTGGGCCTCGGGGAGCGTTCCTGGGCCTCGGGGAGCGTTCCTGGGCCTCTGGGAGCGTTCCTGGGCCTCTGGGAGCGTTCCTGGGCCTCGGGGAGCGTTCCTGGGCCTCTGGGAGCGTTCCTGGGCCTCTGGGAGCGTTCCTGGGCCTCTGGGAGCGTTGCTGGGCCTCTGGGAGCGTTCCTGGGCTTCTGGGAGCGTTGCTGGGTCTCTGGGAGCGTTGCTGGGTCTCTGGGAGCGTTGCTGGGCCTCTGGGAGCGTTGCTGGGTCTCTGGGAGCGTTGCTGGGTCTCTGGGAGCGTTGCTGGGTCTCTGGGAGCGTTGCTGGGTCTCTGGGAGCGTTGCTGGGTCTCTGGGAGCGTTGCTGGGTCTCTGGGAGCGTTGCTGGGTCTCTGGGAGCGTTGCTGGGTCTCTGGGAGCGTTGCTGGGTCTCTGGGAGCGTTGCTGGGTCTCTGGGAGCGTTGCTGGGCCTCTGGGAGCGTTGCTGGGCCTCTGGGAGTGTTGCTGAGCTCAAAGAAGTCCAGAAACACACCTAGATGTTCAGAAACATTGCTAGATGGTTCAAATCACTCTTAAGGCGCAGTCACACTAGGCTGGATTACAAGCCGCTGGTTGCTGCTGGCTATTAGCAGCAACAGTAAGCAGCAACTGCTTTGGGTTCACACTTGTCCAGTCACTGCTGGTATTAGCAGTGCAAGTCATCCAATCACCGTCTTGCAAAAACACAAACTCTAACAACAACCAACCCAAGCAGTGGAGTTTCAACTACCACTAGTGCCACTACTAGTAACAAAAAGTTCACACTAGATGGCAGCAGCAGGAAGGGAGTCACATGACCAGCTGGTAGCTGTAGTTAAAATCACTAGCCCGCTGAAGAAAGCAGCTGCTAGTAGCAGTTCAGACTATGCTGCTAGAGCGCTACAACCAGCCAGCAGCAACCAGCAGCTTGTAAACCAGCCTAGTGTGACTGCTGCTTTAGAGACTCCGCACATTTTTAGAAGCCCAGAAACATTCTTATAGGCTCAGGAACCCTCCTAAATGATCAAAACTATATCTTTTGGGTTAAATTGAACGCAATTTTCGTGAAGTTTGAATCAGTCTGGCAGCATGTTGGTGACATCTTTGGACTGCCACACGGATTTTTTCTAAGTGGGGATATTTTTTTCCAATTTTTTCAGCCAAAAAGCAAAACTATATATTTCGGGTTAAATCGAACGCAAATTTGGCCATTTTTGAGACGACGTCATTTTTGAACTCGGCTTATGTGGGCTGCCAGACCAGCTGATCTTGGTTAGTGACCCCACTTTCTAAGGTTTTATGTATTCCACCCTTCTATATATTTCGGGTTAAATCGGCGTGTTGCTGGCTCTTGGTCTATAACGTTACATACTAAAATTTAATTTTGTTTATTTAAGAAGAGAAACTTTCTATCTCCGACAGCAACGTTTTGATAAGGATTGATTTATTAATAATCGTTGGAGTGTTGATAGTTGCTTTTACAGGTTACTATTTAAATTTGAGTGAGTGTTTAAAGTTTCAAAGTCAGTATGAATGTGTAGTTAAATGTGTAACTTTCACAAATTTTGTTGATTTTTCAGAATTAAAAAATAAAAGTCAACAGGAGGAACGTAATACATCATTAGACGATTTTTTGGAGTTATCGACGAAGGAACCAATGGATGATTCTTCTGAATTAATAAATAATAATAATAATAATAAATTAATAATAAATAATGATAATGATGACAACGACGACGACGATAACGACGCTAACGGTAACGATGCTAACGGATTACGATGCTAACGGATTACGATGCTAACGGATTACAATGCTCATGGTAACGATGCTAACGGATTACGATGCTAACGGCTGTTAGCATCGTAATCCGTTAGCATCGTAATCCGGATTACAATGCTAACGGATTACGATGCTAACGGATTACGATGCTAACGGATTACGATGCTAACGGATTACGATGCTAACGGATCACGATGCTAACGGATCACGATGCTAACGGAACCCTTTTATGAACGTCATCAATTTCTAATTGGTTTGTTACTTGGTCTGACGTCATAAAAGGGCGGAGGAAAAGAAATTCTAATGCTGGGCACAATTGCCTGTGAATTTCGCTCCCGTCATTTATGACGGATTACCCCACTAGTGTATAATTATAATACTAGGTCAGCGTGAAGGCGTCTGAGTTCAAGAGTTATGCATTCCAAGGGAATGTAATTGTCAATAAGAAGGAACATAATATTAATATATTACAATGGACGATTGTTTTTAGTTATATAAGAAGTTAAATTCTAAAATCTTAAATTTATTTATTGTACGCTTGTAATTTGATAGCAAGTAAGTTACATATAAAGTAGTAATTCTATCAATGTACTTTAATAAATGAGTTTATGTTGATTTATTATTTTATGTAAATACATTGATGCTTAAGTGATAAACTAATGCTCAATTTATCATCAAATGTTACATAATCAGTACAATGCTGTGATATTATTTACGAAATGTTATTCTCAAGTTTGTTTTAAATAATTAACCATTTTGGTTGCAAGTAATAAAATTTTATTTCAAACTAATGGTACTCTAGAAAAGTGTTTAAGTCTCTCAGCTATCCCCTTTGGTGCATCCATCTTGAGATTATTAGTTCCGGCGTGCACAACTACAACAGGGTTAAGGCTAGCTTTGTTCAGCACTGCCTTAACTCGAGTAGTTAAATGCTCAACACGTGTGCCTGGATAGCACCACGTAGTTGACTTCCCAGTTTTGCTGACCCTAACACCTCGAACGATACTGTCACCAATGAGGTGCACATTGATAGGCTTACCAGTTTGTGGGCTATAATTAGTGGATGTTGAGGCAGGAATATCCTTAACCTCAGACAGCACACCAAATCGGTTACCAACCATGGTAGCAGAACTACCATTAGCCACGACACTGGCAAAGCTTTTTCTCTGTGGCCGAGATCCTTTGCCTTTGACCACCATCCATCCGTCTCCTGTCTGGGCTGCTTGATTCTTAACTACCAAGTCAGTTCCTACAGATACATTGGATGAAATGCCAGGCACAACATCACTTGTCTGGCATGCAATCTCGTGAGTCACTGTAGGGAGAGCATTGCAATGCCGAAGAAACAATTCCTTCAACTCAGCAACCTTCTTTCGCATACAGGCGATATCACGGGATGCCTGCACTGAACCAGGTGGGGTCAAAGTTATAGAGACATAGTTAAAACGATAATAAAGCAAGAAAGAGCCTAATAATTTTAGAGAAGAAAAAAGCGTCAACGTTAAGCGTCTTTTTTTTTAAACTTTTTGGGCCTAAAGTGGAGTTTTGATTTGAAAATGCGATATCTCAGAAACTACAAGTCCGATTTTGATTCTACAATATTCTATAAGGAAACCAAGTTTGGATAAGGAATTTGTTGCGTTTTGTGTAAAAAACGCGCACAAACAAAGGAAACAAAGAAAAAGGAAACAAAGGAAGTGGTGTCCTAAACTAAAATCGCTCTAACTCAAAAAATACTTATCCAAATTGGAATCCGATTTCACCACTGTATTCAGGAGACAAAACACTATTAAAAACACCTTACTATACCCTTCAATGACAAGTTTAAATTAGTAAAATAGCCAAAAAATTGGGAGACAAGAAAAAACGTCCTTCAGCTCTACACTGCACTACACTATAATATGACGACCAGCAACTTCTAATTGATGTGTTGTATGGTTCGACATTGAAAAGGGCAGAGCATGTGACAGCATACTACATAACCAACCAATTAGAAGTTGCGTTCGTCATAAAAAGGGCGGAGCCAACTTGTGTTCCTCCCGATTTCTAAATGCCTGTATAACAAGCCAATTAGAAATTGCCGTTCCTCATAAAAGGGCGGGGCAAACGACTGCATCTTGCTGACCACAGTTGCCTGTAACAACGATGGAGATGGAGATGGAGGCTATAGATATTAGTGGAGTACATTAGCATACCCCAACGACATTACATATAAGCATTCTCTTAGCCTCCATCTACAACCTTCGGCATTGTTTCAGATGGGGAACACACAATGAGATCTTTTGGTTACAATATTCGATTGGTGTTTTTATTTTCATGAATCATAATACTCGCTTTTATATTTGTATTTAACTTCATAATTTGTTTGTTCACTGCCACCTTCTGAAATATTTGAAAATACTTCCTACACTGCACGGGGATTGAACCCATGACCAACATTACTAATGGGCTTGGGAGTCTGAGCAAGACAAGAGGGGATTAGATATTGTTTTTTCTTACTTTTTATGCTTTTTTTTTATAAAAGCGAGTATCACAAAAACATCTTTTTTGATTAATATTCTTGTAATTATGCTAATCAGTTTCTTTAATCCACTCATGTCAAGAGGCCATTCTAGACCAATAAAGGTTCATTTTGTAAACAGTTAGCTGTTCTTTGAAAACATTTTTTCAGCTTTCATAAAACTGGTTTGGATTCCTTAAGATTGCATGCTATCAGCATGAAGAAATTCAGTACCAGGTATCATGCAATACACTGTATTTGGTATAGCCGGTGTGACGTTTGGTTTTCGTTTCTTTCTTTCTTTTAGCATACAGGAAGTACTCAAATATTTTGTGAATCCACAAAATCTAGTTATGATTACTATTATTATAATCCACTATAAATATTTTATTTAATGATAATACTAGTATTACCAGTTTATTGCGAATGTTTTTAAACTGTGGTAGTTACCAATTATTTTTTGTTGGGTTTATCATGTTTATGGATGAATGATCTAATCTCCATTTTTTTCAGAATTTATCTATAGTGATTAATTAGGTTGTCATAACAGTATTTCATATCGAAACCTTTCAAGATATTTTAGAAAGTTGTTTATTACGAATTTGTGTTAACTTCAAATTAGGTGTTGTTTAATGTAGAAAAACAACAATCTTAATGCGCAATGTCACACTAATATGTTATGATATTTAATTATTCATAAACAAAAACATAAGTTTCAAAGGTAAGCTTAAACGAATTTTTTTTTCTAGATTTAAAATGGATTTTAAATGAGTGTTTTACTAAGGCTTTGTTTCCACTGAGTTGAAAATTTGAACTTTTTGACAATTTCAACTGGTGAAAATAACAAGAAATGTGGCCCCCACCCATTGACTAGCATAGGCAAAGGCCACATGCGTTCAATTTTTCACCAGTTGAAATTTTCAAAAAGTTCAACTTTTCATCCCAATGGAAACAAGGCCTAAAAGTAAAAATGTATTGATACTTTGTAATGTTTACTTTGAATAAAATCAATATTTGCACATTTCTTTCTGTACTATAAATGATGATCAGCTGTATAAGCTAAGAGTTATGCCTCGCTTTCAAACTGGACATCTGTTTGCGGTTTGCTTGATGATATGGATTCTCAGTAGTAAGAATATTTTCACATTTTGCCATAAATATATCTACTTTGTACTTTACACTCATTTAATTTATAAAATCATTTATTGAAATTTAAATAATTTATTTTTCAGTTTCAGCGAATAATATCAAATTTCTTGAAGAGCCAAAAGCAGTTGAAGTTTATGAAGGAAGCAGTGTTGAGTTAAAATGCGTTTTCTCCGAACCTATAAAACAATGCGTTTGGAATAAGAATGATATTCCGGCGGCCATTGGTGGCCGTTATCAATATACAAAAGGAACTGGAATAAACACGAAAGATTGTTCTATAAGAATATCCAATTGCAATGATGCAAATGACAATGTAATGTGGGTATGTCGAGGAACAGAAGTACTCGTGTCACGGCCAGCACAGCTGACTGTGCTTTCTAAAAGTAAATCACTATACAACTTCAACAAGACAGGATTTCTGCTGACTATATGGTATTATATCATTTCAGTACTAGCATTCATCCAAGAGCCAAAAGATGTGGCCGTAAATTTAGGAGATAATAGCAGACTGGATTGTGTGTTACGTCTTCCCGTCACAAAATGTTACTGGAAACGAAATGGAATGAGTGTTTGGATAGATAAACGTTACAAGTATATTGATGGAGATGGAAAGAACACCACAAGGTGTACCGTTCTGATTAATGATGTGCGACCAATTGACAATGGCAGGTGGCAGTGTGCAATATTAAACGACGATGATAACGAGGTAGTTTCTTATATTTTCTCTCGAGAAGCCACGTTTCGTGTAATACCAGGTGAAGTATTTGCTTTAATACATTAATACAATTTTTTACCAAACAAAAGCTTTAATATTTGTAATTATGATACATTAATTACAGTCTCATTTATCAATCAGCCAAATAGTATGATCGTGAAAGGCAATGACCATTTCGTTTTCGATTGCGTGTTAAGTCATGTTATATTGGAATGTTTTTGGAAAAGAAACGGAATAAATATTACAATTGTTGGTCGCTACCGATATTTATCTGGAAATGGAAGGAATACATCAGTTTGCTCCTTATTGGTTAATGATGCACAATCAACTGATAATGGCACGTGGCAGTGTGGGTATAAAGGAAATGAAGGTTTTGCTGGTGGTACTTCGCAGGAAGCTTTACTGGAAGTTACAATGGGTACCTGTAATAAAACTTTGACGTTATGATTTGTTTTATTTTGAAAGAAGAATCTGTAGGACTTTTAGAGCGTTCGCAGACGAGCAGTTTCTAGAGGCCAAAAGTGGTGGACACGTTGTCGAAATAAACTACTGGAGTTGACGGCAGGTGGTTGGAAAGTGGTGTGAGCATAATTTAATTAACTGCAAAAAGTCTTCGTGTTTTATAGGGTATAAAGGTTATAAAATGCAGTGAAGCTTGCAAGACCACGTTTTTGTATGAACAAGCTAAGCTTTGGAGAGCTAAACCTACCCTAAGACCACATAGACCACAGGAATGACTTCAGTAGCCATTCATACAGAATGGAACCCGATTAGAAAACACTTTTGTTATTGTTGCTTTATGGGAAGAAGGCAGAAACACCACAGGTGGATGACAAGTTATCCGTGTGAAAATAAGAAACGCTTGCGTCGATCTTCCGGCGACTGCAGTCTGTTAGTAGTTAATGAGAAAGTGCTCGTGTGTGTTCATGTCTGGACGCTTTCTATATCAATACAATGTCGAATACTGCACAGCCAATAGTTGTCGTTTTCAACAGCATTTTGCAGTTCACCGCGAAGTCTAAAAGTTGCTCGCCTGTGAAGGTCCTAAAGATAACAGTTCTAGATTTCCGCTTGATTCTAGTTGTCACATTTCTGAAGCCCTATTTCTTAGTTCTGCGGTGACAAATGTGTCACAAACAACATTGAATCATAAAATAATATTTTCTTTTTTTATTAAGAAACATCTTCGAAATTAGTGAGCTACCAGTGTATGAGTGATAACATCAAAGTTCTCGCAATTATTGTTTGTTTGGGATCTATACTGACTAACGTAGGCCTATATATTTATTACAGTTTTAAAAAGGGTAGGTCATTTAAAATGCACTTTTATGAATTGATTAATAATGACGATTACTTCATATTAATATTTAAGGAGCAAAAATAAGGGCAGATGAAAATGTGCCATTAGATAGTGAAACGTCACCGCTGCTGGAGCCAGTGTCTAAAAAACAACTTAATGAATCCAGTATTCAATCAGATAAACAACTTGATGTGAGCTTAATACATAACCCAGATGTGTATAGAGCGACATCCAGTGGTAAGTTTACTGTTATAAATATTTTTTTAGGAAATTATAAATCATAGACATGTCTGCAGAATAGGTAATATATGTTCAAAATCTATGATAATCCGGGGCTTAGCTAGGGAACCGCAAGACCCGCAACTGCGGTGGGGGGGGGGGGCACATGCGGTTTGGCGGCTCAAAAAAGGAAATGAAAGTCGATGTACATGTATTTTCAAAAATAATTGAATAAATTAACCGAGTGATTCTGAATCACTCGCGTAATTTATTCAATTATTTTAGAAAATCTTTCATTTAGTATTTTGTAACGAACCACGTTCATGGGGTGAATTATCAAAAAGTATCGTAGCGCTTTTTCGGGCGATCAGAAAGTAGTTGGCTAGGCCACTAATTCTACTCTGGTTCGGGAGGAAGGGAACAAATTAGTCCCATACGTTTCCTCACAAGTTCCTCTCTCAAGAACCTTTACAGTTTTAAGGATCTTTTGTTCTCTGCTACTCCCCGGGCTTTTGCCCGTAAAAAGCTGGTTGATCGTGCTGTCTTCAGAAGTCTCACTATGGCTGGAGATCCAGGTTTACACCTGGGTTGACAGTGCTAGATAATAAAATGTTGAAGTTCTTTGCTCGGTTCAAAAAGTATAAAATCAGACTTGACAACTGCTTATTTAAATTTAATAACAGTTTATTTACATCATTCGTTATTTCTTGGACAAACTTGAGCATAGTGACAGTGGCTAAAGAGTTCCAAGGAATCTTTTTTTACATACAAAATATACGGCCTTTTATACCCAAAAAGAGGATACTGAGAACACTTTCTAGCTTAGTAGCCCCTGATTGGGTAATAACACAAGTAACAACCAAACTGGCCAATCAACATGATTGACCAGTGGTCAAAAAAATATTAGATAATGACTCATCACAATCAAAACAAACTTACAAAAGAAAGTTTTAACCCTATAGACCTAATGCTGAGGCTTATCAGGACGATCTCTTTGTATTAAGGGGTGGTACTGGGATGAAAAAGGGACCCAAGACAGGATATGGCATCATCACCAGCTGATAGAACTGGGTCAATCCTCTGTACGTGAGTACAGAGGGTTGACAAAGTTCTATGCCAATTCAAAAATAAAAACGATGATCCAGAACAAACTAAACGAGCCAGGATCGCTCCTGGACTTATCGTTTCAATTTATTTTTTTAAAAACTACATACTTGCACCAGTAAATCTTCATAGGGGTGCCATTTTGATGAACAGCAGAACAGTCGGAAAAATAGTAGGAACAGTCGGAAGGTTAGATTTAGTTAAATTAAGCTTGTTGCAGGGGGTCTGAGGGGCGCAGCCCCCAAGTTTTAAAGAATTACTTCATTAAATTAGTTCATTGTTCCAACTGTTCTGTAATTTGATCAATGGGAAGAAACGGTCGGAACCATGGACAAATTTGATAAAAATGATTCTTTAAAAAATGGGGGCGGATCAGTTGACAATCCACTACATACACGATCAATTTTTGCAATGAGCTTAAAAAAATTAACTATTGCATTACCTGGCCTGCTTACGAATATGCGACTAGGTGTGGTGCAAACGGCAGTCAAAATTCGGTGATGCTGTTTGCACCATACTTGATCGTATATTCGTAACCAGCTAAGTGTAACATGCCTGGACTGCTGCCAGACATTTTTGGGTCTTTGTTGTGCGACGCTCTGCACTTTTGTCAAAGCTTTGTGACCTGTCAGGTGATCCCAGTCTGCTTCTGGATGGGGATGTGCAGCTCTGAGCTGCACCTCCAGCTCTAGGGGTGGGAGCTGGGCTATCGGGCATGTCTTATCTCTTACCGTTCCTTACGAGTTTCTTAATTCTCACGTTTTAAATTGATGGTGATGACAAATACCTCCCAAAGGTATCTCCGAAGAAAGATGCACCGTTTGATTAAATAGCTGTTTTGTTTAATTACGACACACTTTGGTTACAAAGATTATACATACAAATAACCGACTTGATAGTTGTTTCTCAACTCGACTGAGAGAAGAGAAATCAACTTACTCGATAATATTCTACGCTCAGAATATCCTTCTAAGTTCTCCAAAAACTACTTAGGATGCCTAGAACTGACTTGGAATTCAAATTCCATTACACAATTGAAACATTCGATGTTTGAGTGCTTCCGAACTACTTTCAAGTGCCCTGAGCCTGCCCTGTGCATGTAGTTTTATTTTCTTGGCCCTTAGGAATGACCACTGTCAGCCAGAGCTCACACATAAGTCCGACTGACCAATGGCGAGCTCTCGTCCCAAAATGTCTCCTCAATTCGAACCAATTTCTTCCAACAATTTGAATAAATTCAGAGAATTAACTCTGAATTTATGAGTTGTCATTGATCGTGAGAAACTTTTTTAGAACACTTTTTTTCCAAAATTACCAAAAAGTGTCACAATCCATGAGAATTCTGACAGAATCCTCACCTAATTTGATATCTTTATAAACAGGGCAGTTTCAGACACCACAGGGTGCCATCCGGCAAGAGGAGTTCTTGGAGTCGAGCAGCTTCACTCACACGTGTGCATCTGGTGCACAGGCATGGGTGTTGTCACATAAGCCTTAAGCCGCCATAGTATAAATTTCAGTTGCGTCTATAGGTTTACAACTAATCTGTTTGAAAACATTAGAGAAATGTCCCGGAAAATTGCAAAACAATTTAGAATAACTGGCACAGACGGTATTTTCCGCCGTGCCGGCGGCCGCTTCTGCCAGTACGTGTCTAACCGAAATACATAATCATAATACATTTAACTAATTCTTACTAAGGTTTAATAAAGTTTTCTTTTCTATTAGGCAAATCACCACAGCGCACATTTTTTTGGACTATCGATAACTTCCATTTGAAAAGACGAAAGGCTTTTGAAAAAAACGACGATTTTATTTCCGATACTTCTTATGCCATTTGCTCTAAAGGATGCCGCATCCAGCTTCGAATGCATATTGAGACGTTGCATTCGGGTGTTTATTTGGATAAACGTTCAGTTAGCTTATATTTTAAGTTTGTCCCAGATGAGGCAGGTAATGTCAGTGATCATGTTTTTGACCATGCCATTTCATGTGTTGTAAGAGACTTAAAAACGGGAGACATGGCTATATCACAAACAAAACAACCTGGTTATGGAAGAGTTCGACAAAATCAGTGGAAAACAACTTGGACAGGGAATAAAATGTTTAAAACTTTGGGTTTGATTGAGGCTGATGACAATTATTTGGATAAAGATAGCCTCACAGTAAGAGTTTCTATTAGAGACCTAAATCCGCTTCTGGATGAGGCCTCATCTTGCGATGGGGTTTTTCATTGGAAGATCGACAACTATTCTGTGAAGAGGAAGCAAGAAGAAGAGGGCTACTTTGAAAAACTCGTCAGTCCCCAATTTTACACTATCAAAAGAGGCTATTTGATGATGGCATTACTGTTTCTAAATGGAAGCTTAAGGCATGGAACACACATAGAGATTCAGCTAAGGACAAATCGGGGAAAATATGATGATGAACTTCCACGAGCTTTCGCACAAGTTAGAAAGGTTATGATTATGCCGTGGGATGATTATTCTAGTCCCATCACTCAGACAACTGTAATAGATCCATCAGTGCTGGGTGAAGACGAAGCTGAATATCAAATGGGAGAACCAAGAAAGGCTCTTCTGGTTCATCGCACTGATATTGAAAATAAAATTTATCTTCCTCATGACACTCTCCATATAAAGATAGAAATAGTTCCCTTGGATATTGCTAAGCAAATGACGGACACACCTGTAGAATTTGATGACAGCGGCAGCATAATACACAGGAAAAACAAAAAACTTTAATTTAGTATTAATGAAGGGTTTCAAAGTTAAATAGTTAGACTTCTTTGGAAGAAACAGTAAGAAAGAAAATAACGCTTTTTTTTAGAAAATGCAATAATCTTTTTATATAATGAAATAAAATAATTTGTATTTTTGCATTAATGTTTAGTGAAAATAATTAATTTTCAAATTGTGATAAAGTTTACTTGAAAAGATATCCTCTGGAAAATGGATAGTTTCCCCAATAAAATAAAATTATATTTGAATATTTAACCGGCAAGTAGCCCATAGAGCCTATGGCAAAGGGACTATTTTGTTCAAAAGCAGCTTAAAAATGCTTGTCAAAATAACTTATTATCACGTAGGCTACACTAATAATTTCCCCATGCAAATATAAAATTCATTTGAAATGCAGTATTAGTCGTTTTCCATTTTTTCTTAAAATATGATTTTTTATATTTTAAAAGCAAATAAAGTAGGGATGGGACATTCGAATTCTCGAAACCCGCGAATCTTGAAAAATATTCGAGATTCAAAAACTCGAATCTACGCGCCTTTTAGTCTTTCTAATCTTTCGAATCCTAACCTTACAAAAAAACTTTTAAAAACTTTGGTAAAATTAGTTTTAACTCCATTGACGTCCAATAGAAGCGTTTACTAACAAAAAAACCGGTGATTGTTGCAATTTCGGTGGTCGGACCCGGATCACCAATATCACTTTGTGGCGACCCTGAGTGCCACACTTGTTTTTTATTATTAATAATTTAATATTTAATATTATTTCATTTATTTGTATCTTCTTAATGAATAAGATTGGATTCTTATATGAAGGATTCTCGAACATTTTACGATTCGGATTCGGATTCGAGAAAATCTAGAATTCGTCTCGCCCTCTAAAATAAAGTATGTGAGTCACTGTTCGTGTTAAAATTAAAAATCCTGTACTTATCATGGTTCACTTTGCTCTCCAGAAGGTTTAATAAAAGAGAATTTGTTTTAAAAAAATTTCGCTCACTGCTCTTGCTTAATGGGAAACCTTTTTATATATTTTAAAGCTTCAGAAATATCCTATTCAGTCAACACTTTTAGAGAGTTTGATATTGGATAACTCAGTGGGAAAAACAAGAAAACTAATGTATAATCTGGACCCAAGCAGGGACAACATGAAATTCATGAATGGGTGGCCAAGTCTTGATGTGGTTCATACTGTATCTGACCTGTATAACAGCCTACGTCCCTGGCAACCTGGCTTTCCAGTCTGGATAAGGCATTGCTATAAGGTAACTTGATCTCTAAATTCTAGTCTTTAACCCAGGTTCTATTAAAAAAACCTTGGGGAGGGGGTGGCCCGCTCGATTTTTGCTCCTGGTAACAAAACCTAGCTATGCCCTTGTGAGGTTTTTAAATCGTGGTAGTTATCAGTTATATAGTGTTGTGTTTATCATGTTTATGGGTTTAGGGGCTCATCTCCATGTCTGCTAAAAGTTATCGAGGAAAAGATTGAGTTGCCATGGCAGTATTTTTTATATCTAATAAACTTCAACATATCTTAGAAAGTTGTTTATTGCGACTTTGTATCAAGTTCAAAAAGGTGTATGAATATGTTTTTGTAGTTTTAATGTAGAAAAACAACACTCTTAATGAACCAATGTCACACTTGAGTGTTATACAATTTAGTTATTCATAAAAGAACAAAAAAGTAGTTGCAAAAGGTAAGCGTGAACAATTTTTTTTCATTATTCTAGACTAAAATATATTTTTAATGAATTTCTTGCAAAAAGTAATAATGTATTGGAACTTTGCAATATTTAGCCTGACTGCATGTGCTCCATATCTGAGCATTTCTATTTATGCATCTCACCGCCATAAATAATTAACTTTTTATGCTAAGAGCCATGTGGCATTTTCAAATTGGACATCTATTTGTTTTTTGCTTCATAATATGGATTCTTAGTAGTAAGAATATTTTTTCATATTTTGACATAAATATGTAGGCCTAAATTTCATGTTAGGCCCATTTAATTTATATGATTATTTATAGAAATTTAAATAAGGTTTTTTTTTTCAGTTTCAGCTAATGATATCAAGTTTATCGAAGAGCCAAAAGCAGCAGAAGTTTATGAAGGAAGCAACATCGAGTTAAAATGCATTTTCTCAAAACCTGTGACACAATGTTTTTGGAAAAGAAATGAAATAACTACGACCATCAGTGGCCGCTATAACTACATCAAAAACGCAGGACATAACACAGATGATTGTTCTCTTAGAATAGTTAACTGTACTAAGAAATACGACGCTGGGGACTGGAAATGTCTAGAAACGAATGGGCTTGTGTCTCAGCCAGTGCAGCTGACTGTAAAGGGTAAAATTAAGATAGAAGTTAATAAAATACATGTCTGCAATATATATATTTTTTTTTTCAGAGTATGCCTTCATTCAAGAACCAAGTGACCTGACTGTGAATTTAGGAGATAATAGCAGACTGGATTGTGTCTTGCGTCTTTCTGTGACCAAATGTTATTGGAAACGAAATGGAATGGGTGTCTGGATAGACAAACGTTACAAATATCTTATTGGAAATGGAATGGACACGACAATCTGTACCATTCTGATTACTCCGGTACGACCAATTGACAATGGCACGTGGCAGTGTGCAATACACGACTATGAGAACGAGATTCCTAATATTTTTTCTCGAGAAGCTAAATTTACTGTATTACCAGGTGCAGTATTTTAGTTTTTTATGAAGTTGTTATATGCCTACATAGCGTTAATTTAATCATGTTATTTCAGTGTCATTCGTCATAGAACCAAGAAATATGATTGTGAATGGCAGCGAAAGTTTTGTTTTGGATTGCATGTTAAGTCAAGTTATATCTGAATGTTTTTGGAAAAGAAACGGAATAAATATTACAATTATTGGTCACTACCAATATTTGATTGGAAATGGAAGGAACACATCAATTTGTTCTATTTTGGTTAACAATGCACAGTCAACTGATAATGGCGCATACCAATGTGCTTTTAGAGGAAACGAAACTATTTCTGGTCTCGTGTCGCATCTAGCTACGCTTAAGGTTATAATAGGTAAACAACATTCGTCAGCACCAATTTTACAGTACGCTTGCGGTAATCTGATCTAATTATTGCAAGGGGTATTTGGGTTATTGAAATTTTCGGATTAACGTGATTGAATAAAAGCAAACTAATTAAAATTCTGAAAATGACAAACATTGAAGTGTTTATGTATTATTATTATTGAAGGTTTTTTTTTATTATTATTACAAATTACTATTATACATTATCATGTATACATGGGTAGGGGTGACCACACTAAGAAATTAGGAGAGATTTTTAAGCGAAAAAGACTTGTATTTCTGGTCATTTGTACGTAGGGTCATTCGACGTTGTAATTTGCTTCCAGAGGAGGCTGTGCATGGAGAATATTATAATTTGGTGATTTCTTAGGGGTACTATTAAAAAAAACCATATCTAATGATGCTGCCATTGAACTTATATTCAAATGGGGGTTGGTATCGCAGGGAATAAATAGACTAAATGGTTCCTCTGCCACAGGCATGATAATAATAAATGACAGATACATAGATACTATTTATTTACAAAAAATAATCCCTACATTTAATTTTTTTCGATTTTTTTAATGACAATCTGAAAGTATAATCGTGTTCGGATTGCTGAAACTTAGTACTGTTGTTGGTTCAGATTCCTACGACTGCACTGTATTTTTAAATAATATTACTTTGAAGTTGCTAACTCATTTGTTGGTTTTGTGATGACTATTTACTACAATTTTTTTTTCAGACGAGAATGCCGAAATTGAGGACTATGTCACTGAGAGTGACAACATCATCATATTTCTAATAATTGCTGCATGCATTGGATCGTTAGTGACAATTTTATGCCAATATCTTTATCACTTTTGGATAAACAGTAAGAACGTTATGATGTAAATTTATACATATATGTTGTTTGCTAATTATTATAATTGTTTTTAAGGAACAATAAGAGTGACAGATGAAAATGTTTCATCGTATGGGGAAAAGTCACCACTGCTGTCTAAAGAACAAATTACCGAATTCAACTTCCAGTTCGATAAACACCATGACGTGAGCTTAATAAAGAACCCATATGTTTATCGAGTTACATCCAATGGTAAACTTTTCTTTAATATTTCTATTATTTCTAGATTTTCCTAATGTTTTGCACAGTAACTTCAATCATCAGACTAAATATTATTAGAAGAGGGGTCAGATTAAATATGTTTTTACTAATTAATAACCAAACGTCTAATTACTTTTTTGCAAAAATTCTTATTAATTTATTGCAAAAAGGTTCATATGAATTTATTGCGAAAAAAAGAGACCCTGGGGCCCTGAAAATCCACAGCGCATATGAGCCTAAACAGATATAAACTCGCCACTGCTAAAATCGAATTATGTCAGCTGGGTTTCAAATCTTAATATAACTTATTTTGTTCTCAATTAGGTAAATTGCCGCAGAAAACATTTTATTGGATTATCGATAACTTCCGTTTGAAAACACGAAAGGCTTTTGAAGGAAAGGACAATTTATATAGTGACAGTTATGTCATTTGCTCTGAAGGATGTCGGATACAATTTCGAATGCACATTGATACGTTGCATTCATGCATTTATCTGGATAAACGTTCAATTAGTTTACATTTTCAATTTTTGCGAGATGTTGGTGGAAATGTTATTTCTCATGTTTATGACCATGAGGTTTCGTTTGTTGTCAGAGACTTAAAAACTGGAGACATGGCAATATCTCAGACAAAACAACCGCCATATGGTAGAAAAAGACAAGAAAAGTGGAAAACACAGTGGACCGGGCATCGTATGTTTTCCACATTAGCTTTAATTGAGGCTGACGGCAATTATTTAGATAATGACAATCTGAATGTCGAGATTTCGATAAGAGACCTAAAACCAATTTTGGACGATGCCGCATCTGACAACGGAATTCTTCATTGGAAAATTAGCGATTTTTCTCTGAAAAGGAAACAAGAAGAAGACGGTTATTTCGATAAACTTGTCAGTCCGCAGTTCTACACTTCCAGAAGAGGTTATCTAATACGGGCGTCCCTTTTTCTAAATGGAAGCTACAAACATGGTACGCACGTAGAAATACAACTGAGGACATTTCGAGGAAAATACGACGATGAACTTCCACGAGCTTTTCCTCATGTTCGAAATGTCATGATAATGCCTGCTAGTGATACTTATAATCCGATTGTGCAGACAACCACAATTGATCCGTCAGTTATGGGTGAAGATGAAGCTGAATTTGAAATGGGAAAACCGAAAAAAGCTTTTCTGGTTCTTCGTTCTGATGTGGAAAATGACGTTTATCTTCATAACGA